>VDFB02281492.1:777872149-777910489 GCA_007258455.2 Sequoia sempervirens
AAAGTTCACTTGAATCCCAAGAAATGTGTCTTTGGTGTGACATCAGGGAAGCTTTTGGGATACATAGTTTCTTGAAGGGGCATTGAGGTCAATCCTACCAAAGTGAAAGCCATATTAGAAATGCCTCCTCCAAAAGGAATAAGTTAACTCGGGACATTGCAAGGTAGGTTGCAATCTATCTGACACTTCATAGCATAATTGGCTGACAAGTCTCAACCATTTCAGTATCTTTTGCACAAGGATATTCCCTTTGTGTTGATAGACAAATGTCAAGAGGCCTTCCAACTAATAAAAGATTATCTATTGTCACTACCTATTTTAATGCCACCTATCAAAGGGAAACCTTTGATCCTGTACATTTTTGCAACAACTTTAGCACTGGGGGCATTACTAGCACAAAATGACCATGATGAGAAAAGGGCCATATACTACATTATTTGTACACTGGTCGGATATGAGCTAAACTACACAACCATTGAAAGTGCTTGCCTAGCAGTTATCTTCGCTACCAAAAAGCTAAGGCATTACATGTTGAATCACAAGACACATCTAGTAGCTAAGATTGATCCCTTAAAATATTTCCTAAGTCGAGAAACATTGACAAGTCAACTAGCAAAATGGGTCATGATTTTGAGTGAGTATGATATTCATTATGTGGAACAAAAGGATATAAAGGGACAAGTGATAGCAGATTAACTAGCGGATGAACCTATACAAAGTGATCACCCATTAATAGCAGACTTTACTGATGAGTCCATATTTCATATAGAGCCTAAGTCACCTTGGAAATTATACTTTGATGGGTCTCATACTAGTCATGGTTCAGAAGTAGGAATACTATTTATCACACCACAAGGAGACTCCATCCCTAAGTCATTCCACATTGCTTTTCCATGTACAAATAATGTTGCAGAATATGAGGCACTTGTTATGGGACTCAAAATGGCCATAAAAAGGAAAAGTAAAACACTTCACATTTATGGAGATTCTCAACTAGTCATCAATCAGGTCAACGATGACTGTGACACCAAGGATGAGAAGTTAATGCCTTACATACTCACTCAAAATCATGACCCATTTTGCTAGTTGACCTATCAATGTTGCTCGACTTAGGACATATTTTAAGGGATCAATCTTAACTACTAGATGTGTCTTGTGATTCAATATGTGGAGCAAAAGTATATAAAGGGACAAGTGATAGCAGATCAACTAGCGGATGCACCTATACAAAGTGATCACCCATTAGTAGTAGACTTTCCCGATGAGTCCATATTTCATACAAAGCCTAAGTCACCTTGGAAACTATACTTTGATGGGTCTCATACTAGTCATGGTTCGGAAGTAGGAATACTATTTATCACACCACAAGGAGACTCCATCCCTAAGTCATTCCACATTGCTTTTCCATGTACAAATAATGTTGTGGAATATGAGGCACTTGTTATGGGACTCAAAATTTCCATAAAATGGAAAACTAAAACACTTCATGTTTATGGATATTCTCAACTAGTCATCAACCAGGTCAATGATGACTGTGACACCAAGGATGAGAAGTTAATGCCTTACAAAAGAATGGTTGATAGCTTTCAAACATATTTCAATATGTTGACTTTTGAACAAGTTTGAAGAATACAAAACAATGCATCAGACGCAATGGCTACAATAAGATCTCTCCTAGATATTTCCAGCAATGTGTCTCAATTTGAGTTCTTGGTAGAACAACTTTTGGTCCCTACATATAACATCCCAAAATCAAAGATGGTTTGTGGGATCATTGGTTCCAATTCCCCATGGTATCAAGACATTTATGAATATCTCAAATCCCAAACCCTTCGCCCCAACCTATCCAACAACCAACAAAAGTCCATTTGAAAAGTCGCCTGATACACCATCATCAGTGACACCATATACCGTCATAGCTTTGACAATACCCTTCTTCATTGTCTCAACACTGATCAAGCACGAACAACCTTACGTGAGGTATATGAGGGTATATGCGGATATCATTTGAGTGGTCCTACTTTAGCCAAGAAGATAAAAATACTTGGGTATTATTGGCTGACTATTGAGAAAGATGCACTTGATTTTGTCAGGACATGTCGCCATTGTCAGATACATAGTGATTTGATTCATGTACCAACATAGGAACTTCGGCTGATTACTTCTCTATGTCCCTTCGCACAATGGGGACTCAACCTTGTGGGAAAAATACATCCTACCTCTTCCAACGACCATAAATTCATTATCACTGCCACTGAGTATTTCACTAAGTGAATCAAAGCCATTCCCCTTACATACATAATCGATAAGAAAATTTCCAAATTCATTCTCAACTACATCATATAATAGTATTATATACCCCATTCCATCATCACAGACAATGGTTATCCCTTCAAGAACCAAGACATTCATGAACTTTGCACATGCTTCCATATTCAGCATCACTTCTCCACACCATATTACCTGCAAGAAAATGATCAAGCTGAGGCTTTTAATAAAACCATCATTAAAATCCTTAAAAAGACATTCAATGATATTGGTCATGACTAAAACATTCAACTCAACCCTATTCTATGGGCTTCCCACACTAGCATTTATACGCCTACAGGAGCCACACTATTTTCCTTAGTTTTCAGAGTCAAATCCATACTGCCCATTGAGGTTGAAATTCCCTCTTTGTGAGTCTCCCTGAAGGGTCTAATTGATGATGAATAGTATAGAAAATGATGACTGCATTAATTGGAAATGTTAGAAGAATGTAGACTTAACACCTTGAATCACTTACAAGCATATCAAAATCCACTCTATCACAGTTATAACAAAAGAGTCATTGTCAAAAAATTTGACATTGTTGATTTGGTCCTCATGTAAAATCCAAAGAATTAGTCTGATTGAGAAAAGCCTGGCAAGTTTGAACCAAATTGATAGAAACTATAAACAATTTGCATCTTCAAAAATTCTATGCATAGCATCAGAAAGTCTAGCCAAAAACCTTAAAAATACAAAAAAAAATGAAGATAAAATATAAAAAATTGTCACCTTGATGAAAACTTGGAAAACAGGCATCTTGGTGACACCAAAAAAGAAAAAATGACAAAAATACAAAAGAGAAATAATTTGTCCAAAAGTGAAAACTCCGGGTAATGGGCACCTTGATAAGTATCTTTATTATGGTGAAAGCCCCGCAACAGGGCCATGCATAGCCGGCTTTGCCCCCACTCATCACTCATCATTCCCATCTTACCTTGGTCCAATAAATATCCATCCCACTTCCCGGCCACCCACCCCCACATCCACATCACAAAACCCTTCATGGCTTACAAATGGTCGGCGATCAAGTCTCTGGTGGTTATCATCCATTTGTCACCTAAACACAATTCCTTTACACATCCTTCAAACTTGACTATTATGGGACCTGATTGGGGGAATTCCTTTATCATTTGACTATAGTGGGTATCACACACAGTTTGGAAAATATTATAAAATGTCTTGAAAACAGACCTAAAAATAAAAAAATCCTAAAAAAGACCTAAAAATCAAAAAATGTCCTAGAAAAGACCTAAAAATTGAAAAATGTCTTGAAAAATGACCTAAAAATGGAAAAATGTCCTGAAAAGAGACCTAAAAATAGAAAAATGTCCTAAAAAAGATACAAAAAAATAAAAATATCTCAAAAGCACAAAAATAAAGTCATATCTTGTTGAGTTATTCATGCCAGCCAGTTGTTGTCATTTGTCGAACTATGTTGTCTTTGCACATTTTCTGCATAGGCAAGGCTCATCAAGGGCCCCCAAGACATTAGGTTGGTCCTTTTAGGTTTATCATAATAAAAATCATAACTTAATCTTTGGTCATCAAGACAAAGCCATTGGTCGTGTTGAACTATGAGGTCTCTGAGTGTATGATGTAGGCAAGGCCATCTGTCGATGAGCCCCCAAGGCCACACTAGGTCAGTCCATTAGGGTTCATAACACTACACTGGCACAGACGTCAAAAATCTTCAAGTCAAAAAAGTTATTTCAAAATAGACAAACTCCTAAACCAAACTTTGGCAATCAACCAAATAAATATGTCAATCCTATCAGCATGTCAACATCGACATGAGGTCACTTCTGTCAACAAAGTCAACTTTGGTCAAACTTGGTCAAACCTTGTCAAAATTGTCAACTCTTGGATGTTCTTTAGATGAGTCCTTCTGAAGAGTCACCCTTGTCATTTAATTATACCTTAGGATGTGTCCTTCCTAGGTATTGACACTGTCATCTGATATTTTGCGGGATTCTCTTGATATTTGAGGATCGATCCTCTTGACTTCAAAAATCTTCTTCAGGATGTGTCCTTCCTGAATTCAGAAAACTTTGACATTCGACATCTTGACATCGTCAAACCTGACAATTTTTGGTATTTGACACTGTCCAACCTGAGATTTTGACATCAAAACACTTGACATTCAGCCATACTTGGCAAACACTTGGCAAACACTATATTAGCATTTGTCTTGGGATCTTTCATCATGTTACTAGTTTCTCCACGAGGTCTTAGCAATAGGATTTAGAGAAGCAACGACATGTCATGATGATTGTCTTGTCTTGTCCTTTTGACAGTCATGTTTCTAGTTCCTTGAGGATGTCCTAACAATAGGATTTAGAGGAGCAATGATGTTTCATGACTTGTCTTTCTTGTCTATCTTCTGCTTGTGGTTGGTTGTGACAAAAAGACTGGGGCAATTATGCTCTTAGTATGAGTCAAGATCATCCTTGTCTGTGACTGCTTGTCTCATGTGATGGTATGACCTTGCACACCTTGATCTATGTCATATCATGGTGTTTGTTGGCCATTACAATAATTGACCCAATGATGATTAAGAGCAATAATTGTTAGGTCCTACAGTAACATGTTGAAGGATTTGGTCTTCGCACTGACATTCATCTCCTTTTGTCTTGTTATCGCATCCCACCTGTCTCATGATGATATCCTGTGACATGCAAAAAAATAAGTGTACACATAATCATGTAAGCATTACATTAGGGTTTTACACACACTCACATAACATGTAGGTACATACATCATTTATCTCATTAAAAACATATGTATCACATCATAAGATTGCATTTTCCATACATATATATCCATGCATTAACATATCCATAATAATACATGGAATCCATTACACCATAAAAAATTATGCATATCATCATCATCATGGCATCTCATCATAAATACAAACCATAAATGCATACATGACATAGCATATAAAAGACATCACCATAGGCATCATATGGCAATCATAACTGCATCATCATAATAATCATTTGATATCCATAAGTCATAAAAAATCATCAAAATATAATGCATCATCACATAACATGAAGCATATAGGCCATGAAGCATATAGGCCACATCAAAATTGTATCATGTATATAATCTGAAAAATATGTAATGTCATAGGATAGAGTCATGAGATATCCCAAAAATAGAGATCGCAGGCTCGATAGTCAACATATAAAGTGTCATAACAATGATGTCTAAAACATGATAGTAAGAGAACAATCTCAAATTCCCTACACTGAGTTCTCCTCATCCCCTTGAGGAGAAGACCAGGGTGATTAATGCTCTGTGAGTGGAACTGATGCTATCATTGTCACTACTACCTGTGTCTGAGAGGTCGATGGATCCATAACTAGAGGATGACTGTGCACTGATCTGTGACCTGACTTAGTGGAACCATGGTTGTGGCTTGATATGTGCCCTAAGGAGTGCCTATGTGAATGATGAGACATGTGCCCTGATGTGTGCCCTGACGAGGTGGAACCACCCACACTACTCTGGCTACAGCTACTGTGGGACCTACTTCTGCTCCCTGACCCTAAGCCTATCTTTTTGTATGATCGAGACAACCCAGGATCCCTCTAATTGGCAAGCACTGCCCTCTCATACAACATCCTGTACTGACCCCGACTAGCACTAACTCTGGCCAACTCTCTCACCACATCTCTGACTGGTGTAGCACACAACTTTGCAAATCCCAAACACACACTCTCTACCTCCTATCATCTGATCTTTGCCTAATCCCACTCAACTTGTGTAACCTCTACCTCTACTTGTAGGGATCTAATCTATGCAATAACCTCATTGAGCCTCCTCTGTAGATTGGCAACTCTCTGATCTACAATCACATCATGTGGTAGTGGTGGCCCTATCAGCATGTCATCCTCCCCCTCTACCATCTACCATCTCAATAGCTACTCTGCCTCATCTATGGCATCCTTATCATCACCAATATCCTCCTCATCCCCATTTCCTCCTCACCTTCACCAACTCCCTCCTCCCTCGACATCTCTACCCCCATCTCCCCCTCCTGCCTGACCTCCATCTCTGGAAATCCCTCCTCCTCTAGCCCCTCCCTCTCCTGCCTCCCCTCCTCTGAACCAACCCCAACATTAGGTGCCACATCTGGTTGCCTCTTGACAACCCAGGATCCCTCTAATTGGAAAGCACCGCCCTCTCATACAACATCATGTACTAACCCTGACTAGCACTAACTCTAGCCAACTCGCTCACCACATCTCTGACTGGTGTAGCACACAACTTTGCAAATCCCAAACACAAGCTCTCTACCTCCTATCATCTAATCTTTGCCTAATCCCACTCAACTTGTGTAACCTCTACCTCTACTTGTAGTGATCTAATCTGTGTAGTAGCCTCATTGAGCCTCCTCTATAGACTGGCCACTCTCTGATCTACAATCACATCATGTGGTAGTGGTGGCCCTGTCAGCATGTCATCCTCCCCCTCTACCATCTGCCATCTCAATAGCTACTCTGCCTCATCTATGGCATCCTCATCATCACCAATATCCTCCTCATCCCCATTTCCTCCTCACCTTCGCCAACTCCCTCCTTCCTCGACATCTCTACCCCCATCTCCCCCTCCTACCTGACCTCCATCTCTGGCAATCCCTCCTTGTCTAGCCCCTCCCTCTCCTGCCTCCCCTCCTCTGAACCAACCCCAACATTAGGTGCCACATCTGGTTGTCTCTCTCCCTCCTACCTCACTACCTCCTCCTCTACTACCTCGGGGATCGGTACCAAGGGAATTATCTCCATGTGTTTCCTTACCCTCCTCCCCTCTCTCCCACCATCACCTCCTCTTCTCCGCCCCCCACCATCTCCACCATCATCTCCATATCCTTCATCATATCCTCTCCCTCTCCCTCTTCCTCCATCCTACCCTTGACCTTTGCCTCAGTCCCTGCCTCCATCCCTTCTTTCCCTACCACCTCATTGTACCCGTGGTATCACTAATCTGTGATCCACTGGTGTTAGCCCATCAAGATTTTTTAATGGCATAGGGCGATGTGTCTGCCACCACAAGTCAAAATCTATTGTCATCCCTGGATTAGCAAGCCTTCCAATCCATCCCCACTACTATTCCACTAAACTATCTATCTGCTACTTGAAAAATGGTAATAAAATGGTGCGACCCCATATCGGCTCCCGCGATGATCTAGAATACTCTTATGTACCCATAGGTACGCCCTGCTACTCACCAAACTATTGAAGCACCCATTGTGGAAAGTACATCTTGATGATGAGTTGGCTATGTACAATGTGCCCAATCAAATATCTAAATTGTCTACAAAAAGTCAAATGATCAGGCTCATCCTCCCACTGGCCTTAATCCCTGTATGACCTCCAGATATATGACACCATCATGTCTATCCTATGTCACCACCATCCTGTCTCTCCCACCTAGGTCTATTGTAATGCACCAACATAATAGTACACATATAGAATACCATTTTCCAACTCTGGTCTCTGAATCAGTGGACGAAAGATAGTAGTATGCTCCCAGGCCTAGATCATAAGAAGTGTCATGCCACAACTGATGCTTTGTGCTCCCCTGTATGCCACCCCATGTAGTTGATGGTACAACATACCTAGAAGGAAAGGTACCCATGCATATACAATCTTGTCTCGCCACATCCTCACCAGTACATCCCCCAGCCAATAGGGAACCCATGTCCTTGCTGGTCTGGTATCAACACTTCTATAATCAGTGTCGCTAACATGGCATCAAACTGGGGGTAGTGCTCTGCCACAAACTCCCAATGAATCTCATACCCCTCTATCCCTAGCCTTACACTAGTCTCATCCTCATAGTATGTGGTAAACACCTGGTATCCCTAGTGTGGATCATACATGACCCACTCCCCCTAGATCAGCAAACGCATGATTCGATACATGTCCTCGAGAGTCACTGTAGCCTCTCCTATTGATAAATGAAAGGAACAGGTATCTAAACTCCATATCTCACAAAGTGCACCAAACAATCCCCTATTTTATGAGATAATGGGCATATAAGCAATGTAGTATAGACCAAGTCGCATTAGTCACCATCACTCCCTGTCTCGAAGCTGGTCCCAGAACCCATATGTCGATGGTCTGCTCTCTCATGTATAGATCAACGCTAGCTTTCTCTGCATAGACATAAGAAAGAATTAGCACATTATTGCAAATCATCCATATTGTCTAGCTACTTAGAACTATTTCAAAATTTAAGCCTCAACAAAGTCAACCTTGGTCAAATTTGAATGTCACATTGAATTCATTTGCATCGCAGTTAGGTAGTTGCATCATTTTGTACTTCAATTATGTCTCAACCTGACATTTACGTCATTTTTGCTAGCGATTGCGTCTTGACATGGCACTTACATCACAAATTTTATCCAATGTGGCACTTCATTTAAATGTGTCACCTGGTTCTATGAATGCATCATTATGCCTGTCATTTGTGGCTTGACTTGGCGAATGCATCTCAATTTTTTGCAAATGCATTGCACCTAATGGACCTATCCTATAGACTCACTACATTTGTGTCATGATGAATCAAATGCATCAAACACAAACATGAATGTGGCTTATGCACACACATATGTGTCACGGTGCATTCGTTGCCTATCCTAAAACCCCGCTAAAACCACAAAAAATGATAAAATGACAAAGCAGGTTAGGTGCACTCACCTCTGGATCTACACCCTCTAGCTGTCTGTATGTCCTAGCGATCTCCCTGTGGTGCTTGGTCACTAGAATCACCATCCTCGCGTCCGCTCTCCTAGCTCTGGGCTCTCCAAATTTACTATTGCAAATGTGAAAATGAATTAACTTTTACCCCATTTTCAACCTATTTATAGGGTCAAAGTTGGATTTTTCACACTTTTTATTATTGGAGGCTCATTTGATCAACTTTGAACACCTCCTAGGCTGCCTTAAACTCCTTGAAATCTAAAACTATCTGTGCCATTATTTTTCTAGTTATCAAATTGACTTATTGGGATAGTTTCCAAATTTTTCTATCGTCGGGCCAAAATTTGAAAATTTTCCTGAGGGGGCATAGATACCCTGTACCTTCGTTGGGGCATGTTTTTGACTCTTTTTTTTGTCACAATGCAATAGGCTACATTATGATAAAGAGGGGAAAAATGTAGACACGTAAAAATAACCTAGGCATGCAAGCTCTATTATCGCCATTTTCTTCCTAGTATAATTAATACATTTTAATTATGTCCTTGGTTCACTTTCAACTATTAATTAAATAATTTATAATTATTTAATTAATTCATGACTTTTTATTCTTCTTGATTATTAAATAAATAAATTTTATTTATTTATTTAATATGTCACTAATTGTCTAATGTTTCTTCCTAATTAAATAAATTTCTTAATTTATTTAATTATCTTCGTCCACTAATTCCTCTTGATTATTTAAATAGATAAATTTTATTTATTTATTTAAATACATCATTAATTCTTAAAAGTCTTCTTATAATTAAATAAATTATATTTAATTATTGCCACCTTGACCTTTCCCTCATTTTAAATAAAATTATTTATTTAAAATGGTCTCACTTTCTAATTTTCCCTCTTTTAGTAAATAATTTGAATTAATTATTTACCGTCACATGACCCCACCTTTTGAATTAAACTAATTTTTAAATTCAAAATAGTCTTTTTCTCCAAAAATCAAGTAATTTCTAATATTATTTAATTTTTTAGCCACCTCTTTTTTGTGCCAATCTTATCTCCTTGTCACATGCATTGTCAACCCTTGATTTATTTTTCTCAAATTGAATCTTGACCACTCATTTCAAATTGACCTAATGTTTCCCTAACCCTAATTGTGGGTTGTCATATTGAATCTTCTCCATTTATTTTAGGGCACTTGTCAATCTTCAATCCTAGCCATTCACTCAAAATTGCATTTTCTATAAAATGGCAATTTTGGTCTCATTTGCACATCTTGCAATCTTGTCACCTTCATGATATGTACATCTTGCAATCTTGTCTTAGGCACTCTTGACATCTTGGCATTTTAGAATTTTGGCATACATTAGTCTTAGATCATAGTTGCTTACTAGTTGCATAGTTGCATAGTAGTACATTTAATATCAAATCCTTCAACATTTGTTTTTGTCTTGGCATAGTCATAGATTACTCACATAAAATCTGAGGGAAAACTACATATTGCAACAAGTTGAGAAGGTGTAATGGAGGTCAATCATGGAGGTTAAAGACTCAAGGTGATATCTCTCTTTGTTTTTCATGTTTTCCTCGTTTGTACTTCATTATTACTTTGGGTTTTAGTTTATTTAGCTATTAATCTGGTAACCTGAGAATTTCCCTTAGTTACAGAACTAAAACAAATAGAATTTCAAGAGAAAAATTAGATAGAGGGTGAAAAATGTGATTAATGTGCTTAACCAAAACTATACTCAGGTATTAGTAGATGCTATCTCATAGTTCATCCACTCTAGATTGTATATTTATGACTGTAAGACAACAAATCTTTTTTTGGGCAATAAGCCTATTGTATTTGAGAAGTGAGCTCTAAGAAGTGAGCCTGAATGCATGTGCATTCCCCATTTGTAAACAATTATTTTTAGTATACTCATATTGTGGATTGGCCTTTCACCGTGGTTTTTCCCCTAATAGGGTTTCCACGTAAAAAAATCCTTGTGTTATGGTGTTGTGGTTGATTGCTTTGTGTTCTTGCATCTTTCTTTTGGTTCAATGAAATAAGTGGTTTAAAGATCAAGTTAATAAAGTTAAATTTTGTAGAACACGGATTCACCCCCCCTCTCAGTGTTCCTTGATTCCAACACATGGCGTGTGCTCAATACTAGTAATCATGTTATATTCATTTTTCAAATTGCACACTTGGGAAGCTTCAATATTTGTTTTAGCCATTAATTTGGATAATCCTTGTCCTCTTACAAGCTTGGTGATTTGAAACTCAATGTCAAATTATTGGATTCTATTTATCCATCTGCACCTATAGCCTATTACTTCAGTTTGTACAAACACATCTTTTACTGCAGCATTAGGTACATAAGCTATTACTTTTGCTCCCACCAGATATGATATAAATACTTTGACAACTTTTACTAATGCATATGCCTATTTTTCTACAATGTCATATTTTAATTCTACATTTTGGAGGGATTTGTTGAAGAAAGAAATAGGTTGTTCACACCCCTCGTCATTTTTTTGTAGCATTACTACCACAATTGTGTGATAAGACACAAATGAAAAGATCTGGAATGTTTTATTAAAATAAGGGGATTTTAAGATCGGGGCTTCTTTAATTTCTCTTTTGATGGATACGAATGCATCTGTGGCCAAGGCTATTGAGTCAATATTTGCACCCCTCTTTAACATCTTTGATATTAGTTTCACTATCTAACAAAGTTCGATATAAATCTTCTCACAAAATTAATTTTCCCAAAGAAGGACTGGATGGCTTTACCTATCTTAGGAATAGGAATCTTATCTATGGCTTCCACTATTTTTGGATCAATCTTGACTCCATCCTTGGACACTATATGTCCTAGTAACTTTCCCTTTGTTGTTGCAAAATGACACTTTTTAGGATTCAAGGAAATGCCATATTCCAATGCTTTGACAAATATTTTTTCAAGGTGTGCAACATGGTCTTTTGTTTTCTTAGAATATGCAATGAGATCGTCCTAGTATACCACCATTATTACATTAATTAGATCAGAAAAAGAAACATCCATGGCTCTCTGGAAAGTTGCACTAGAACATTTGTGAGTCCAAACAACATTCTGACATATACATATGTTCATTATGGTGTGGTGAAGGTTGTTTTGCATTGTTCTGATTCCTACCTTCACTTGGTTATAACCTAAAAATCCATCCATCATAGATAGTAGCTCACATCTCGTGACCCTCTACAACATAGCCTCCATGTTTGGGAGTGGGTAATTATCCTTAAGAGAGGATACATTTAAGTTTTGAAAAGCTACACAAAGCCTTATGTCTCCATTTTTCTTTCTGATAGGTACTAAATTAGAGACTCGAGATGAATATCTGATAGGCTTGATGATACCCCCTTCCCTAAGCTTCATAAGTTCCTCATGCATTTTAGGTTATAAGGTACGATGTATGGTCTTTGTTTTTGTCTAAAAGGTTTTGCATTTAGTTTCAATGGGATCTCATGTTGGAACAAATCTTCTCTATATGCCTTAAGATCATCATAAGACCATGCAAAGATGTGCTTATATTTCCTTAATAATGCAACCAACATGTTTTTGATTATTGGGCTTATCTTTTTCTCAATGTACATATTTTTTGGTGCCAATTCAGTGCCCAAGTTGATTTCTTCAATGTCTTCCCTTTCTACTAGTGTTTGTTTCATAAGGGCTCAATCATTTCCATCAAACACCCTCTCTAGTGCCAAAAGTCCTTTACGAATCTTTTTAGTTTTGAGTTGAACAAATTCCTTACCAAATATAGTTTTCTTGCCATCTACTTCCTCCACAAATTCATTAAAATCAATTTATTTGGCTTCGTACTCATCAATGCAATGTAAGAATTTAATCAAATCAGTTCCATCATTAAAAACTTTCCAACTATAGATGTTATTCGGGATTGCATGTCTTGTTTTGAGCTCAACTTGTCAAATTATTGCTAGAGTGACATCATCTCTCTTCAAAGCTACATTCACCAAGAAGTCTACCATTAAATTCTTGGACCTATCTATCCATTTAATAGAGAAAGCATTGAACAATTCAATGTTGTCCCATACAACATTTCTGTACTACTTTAGCCTTATTCTTTTTGTATAATGCTTTGATCTCACTTGCAAAGTAACAAACTCAGAATCTCCAAAAATAGTTAGTAGTTTAATTTTGTGTTCAGTAGCCATGTTCAATCCAATCAGCATGGCCTCATACTCTAATATGTTATTTGTGCATTCAAATGTTAACAAGAATGAATATTTGAATATTGTGCCCTTATGTGAAATAAACACCACTCCTGCTCCATTACCTTCTTTACTACATGCTCTGTCAAAATACATTAGCCATACACTGTGGTCATTCTTGGAGACATCTCTATCAATTGGATCAGTGTTCAATAATTTAGGCTATGAATTTTTTATTCTAAAGCTTCCTAAGTTCACATCACATAAGCAATTCATCTGATTTTGATCAACATATTCCATAATTTGGTTCACTCTTGGTTCTTTATACAATTTAACCTCTTCACCATTTATTAGTATTATGGCATAGGATAAGTCAAATTGCACATTTCCTCCCACTGTAGTAGTCCATTGTCTTGATAGGAGCATCCCAAAATGAGGAGGTGTGTCTATTATAGTCATTTCAATTATGTATATTGCTTTTGGATAAGCAACTAACTTCACTTCTACATCCTTCATCATTCCTACGACTAGGATAGGCCTACTATCCATAGCATAGCATTTACCACTAGTAGTGTCCACCCGCATGTTAAGCTATTTCATGACCCCTACTAGCATGATGTTAATAGCAGCTCCTGAATAAATCATGCAATTTCTTACCAATATGTTCTTTATAAGCAATGCGGTAAAAAATGGATCGACATGTGGAGGATTCATTAATGTATCGCCAAGACAAACCTCAGGGACTTTTATATCTCCCTACCTTCCATTACTAATTTTGGTGGTTTCTTTGTTTTCAAATTTTTTGTTTTTATTGGTTCCATTGGATATTAGTTGAATAGCACTATCTCTATATTCTTTTATCTTCATCATTTCCAATAGTGGCACAAACATCTTCACTTGAGACAATTCTTGTGTGAAATCAAATGAAGAGGCATTTTTTGTTTTTGCTATCTTCCTTTGTTCCAGTGGATCTCCTTTATTTTCTTCTTTCTCCTTTTTATTTGTTTCATCATATTTCTATTTGTTTTTGTATAATTCCTTATCTTCTTCTTTGGGAACACGCCTTTGCTCATTCTTATTAAGTTCATTATTCTCTACCTTCTTTGGTTTTTCCTATGTTGTTTCTTTATCTTTAACAAACAATCCTCTTGGAATGCCTTCATCTATATTTATTGTTATGTTTCTTAGCCTATAGTTTCTTTTTTCTTTCTCTACCACAGCAATGGTTAATTCTTTGATCTCTTCCTTAGTTGGCCTCCTCAATTTATACTTACTTGACTTAGGTGGTGTATAAGGAGGATATGGTTTATCATTGATTTCATCATCCTAATCAGAGAATACCTGTTGTTCTGCCATGTGAATATTGTACCTTTGGTTGTTTACATCATACTCATAGCCTTCATCTTCTATAGATGAATATTCTTGTTCAACTGGATGAAGGGTATATGAAGTTAGATATATTGTATGATCTTCCTCTTCATTTTCATATGGTATTTCTTCTTCTTGTATTGATTGTGCTACAACACAATGATTTAGGGAATGAGGCAGCTTGCAAACTTGACACCAAGAGTTGTTATTGACCATGTAGGATCCTTTTTTCTTTAAGGTATCAGAGGTTTATTTATACTTAGGCCTATCAGTTA
Organism: Sequoia sempervirens; assembly: GCA_007258455.2. Classification (NCBI taxonomy): domain Eukaryota; kingdom Viridiplantae; phylum Streptophyta; class Pinopsida; order Cupressales; family Cupressaceae; genus Sequoia; species Sequoia sempervirens. The sequence continues at coordinate 777,887,017 of VDFB02281492.1, forward strand.
TGGGTTTTCCATCTTTCCAATTAGTGTTGTATGGCATATCATGTAATCTTGTCCTTTCATTTCTATATGAATTCTCTTTCCTATTCTAGGGATTGTTAGAGTTTTGGGGAACTCTAAGGTTGTCCCTTTTTCTAGCCATCCCCACAACTTTTATATTATTATCAATGGTTAATGTTGTTTTTTGTGCTTCAGTTAAACTTCTAGGGCATTTTTTTATGAGTTCATACCCCATTTTTGGATCAAAGGACTCTAGATAAATACTTAGGGCTACCAGATTAGTTAGTTTGGATCCATGTGTTATTTTATTGTATAGTTTGGAGAACCTTTGATTGAAATCATAAACTGACTCATTTTGGTATTTTTGAATACTTATCAATTCATGAAGGGCGAATTCAGGGGCACATTGATTCCCATATTCTTCTAGAAATTGATTCTAAAATTTTGCTATAGAATCAATTGAGGCATTAGGTAGACCATTGAACCAATCCCTTGCTTCCTTAGTTACAGACATCATGAATAATCTCATATTTACATCCTCATATTCAATACCAATATCCTATATAAAGGCATTGAAATTTCTGAAATGTTCTTCGGCTAGTATTGCATTATTTCTAGTGAATTTGGGAACCATGTTTGTCCAATTACTATCAATTGGGTATGGATATAATTGGTATCCTATTAAATAAAATTGTCTACTTATACTCATAGGGCTTTGTGGATGCAAATTTAGAGGTGGTGGATTGGGGTAGTATTGGTATCCATATTGAGGCTGATGGTAGAAATTTTGTTGGATGTGTTGCTAAGGGTATACATTCTGATGTGGCACATGTTGTTGATGTTGTGGGATATTCTGTTGGCCTGGTGGTGGATAGTGTTGGGGAATAATGCTAGAATTTGGGGGATGGAACCTTTGTGGTGGCACATTATGTTGAGTGTGATTTCTTTGGTTACTACTAGTTTATGAGGTACTTTTGAAGTACCCGGAGCACCATTATTTTGAGATATCCCATGTGAATTGAGATTACCAACTTGTTTATGTGGAGGGATATATTTTGGTGGATTTGGTTCTTGGATGTTTAATTGTGCCAACTATTGATCAAGTTTTTGGATTTCTTGTATCATTTGTTGCCTCATTATAAGTTGTTGTCTTTTCCATTCTACATGCAGTTCAATCTCTTGGTTACTCATACTATCAAATTCAATGGTAGTATGATCAACGGACCCCTCCTGGTTTTCTTCTCCTTGTTGTGATGAGATTCCCCTATCATATTCCTCTTGTCTCTATTTTCTTCCTTCTTCCACTCGTTCCTCAAAATCATTTTCCTTTTGAGGTTCTGGTCTATAATTGAGGGTATTATCATTTATATTGATTCTTTCAGGTGGTGTTGAGGGATTTCCACCATCAGGGTGAAGTTGAGAGTTAAATCTTGTGAAGGTCTAGTCTAATGTGTTCACACTATATTTTGGTTGTTTGGATACCATTTCACCCTTATTTGTTTTATTTTTTCCACGAGGAGATCCATGCTTATCTATCCACCTAACATTGCTCTTCTTAGGACTCTCCTAGTGGAAAGATCTTCTTTCATTCATGTTGGATGATATAAAATATCTTTGGTGTCTATCATCTATCCTTTATGATCTGATACTTTATCAGTCATAAAAATACTCTAGATTTGTCACCTACTTTTCATAAGTAGGAAAATGATTGTGTTTCTTCCTAGTAGAGTCTTCACCCTTTTATGATGTTTTGGAATGACTCTATGATGGAAGGCTAAGGTTCAGAATTGGCTTAATCCCCAATAGAGTCACCAATCTATTGGGTCTCAAAAATGCAGTTTACAAATCCTAAGAGGATGCCAGGCTCTATGATCATACTTGTAACATTTTTGAACCAATGAATGGAGTTAACCTATATGGTTGATGAATCCCTGCACTTTAGGCTCTACTAAATCTAGGTTGGTGAACCTTGATAGTTGAAGCAGATCTAAGGGTTGTGTGACTTAATTGGATTTAAGGATCTATCCATAGTGGCATAAAGTCTGGAATAGATGAAGGCTTTTTGACTACTCCTCCTAATGCGATAATTGGAAATTTAGAATATGAAAGTAGAAATGTAAGGTATAATGAAATGTGAAGTGGACTAGTGCCTTTTGGGTAAGCAGAGTTAATGAAGTTTTATGATAAGTGACTAGTATTGGTTATAATTCTAATTGTTTAACACTTATGTTTATTTATACCTTGTATAAACGTGTAATAATGTGACTGATAGACTCTACTTATTGATTCAATTGATCCTATCAGGTTACTATAACTTATTTAAAAGGATTTTAATCCTTCTTTGAAGGAACTAATTAAAAATAATTACACAATGACAACAAATGTGTATTGAAAAATGAAGTATAACCTCAATTTGAATAATAAGATAATATTGAGTTGGAGATAGTATGGAAGTCTTATCAATTACATGGCTCTTCTTACTAATCCAAATTTCACTTCTAAGTTACTGTAATCAATTAAAAGGATTTTAATTCTTTGATAGAAACCAATTAACTTGATTACACAATAACAACAACTGTGTTTAATGAAACTGAATATCAACTTGGATACACAAGTTCAAATAAGAGAGAAATAATAGTGTGGAGATATTGAGATAATTGTTCAACTCAACAAACAATAGACACCAATGTGAAGTCACACAAAATTAAAGATATTCTATTGATCTTTGCCAAAATTTATGCATGCATCATGGTCCTTTACAGTATAATCTACAACATATATATTATGAAAGTCTCTTATTTTGTATATCTTTCTCTTCTCTCCTTTTTCACTCTCATCATTCAATCATCACATGTTCAACTTATATAGTAATATCTTGAAGAGGGTATACCTCTTTGTAAGTGTCTTTTGGGACTTTAACAACACATAAAATATTAACAATAAGCTATAATGAGCCACAAATCAACTTGTATAACATGATCTAGGTACTCCTGACTCAAGTATGTATCAGCATCATGAACAAAATTCCTCACCGCATCTCCATAATAATCATCTTTTCTAAATGCTCATAGGCCTCTTCTAATGCCATATCTTCATTCTTAGCTACTTCCAAGGCTCCTTGCAGTATTAGTCAACATTCTTGTATCCATTCATTCTGAATTTTTAGTTCTCCATTGTCAGTGAACAATGCAGGCACACCTTCTTTTGAAGCATCAATAAACTCATTGAAATCTTCTTGAAGTTCCTCATAATAGTATTTATGCTTCCTTATCAGGTCTTCAGTAGCTATAATGGCCACAATATCAAATTTTTTTCTATTTTGTATCTCTTGGAGCTTTTCTCGAAGTCTATCATTTATCCTTTTATGTTCTTGAATGGAAGTGTGACTCTTAGAGTGAGTTACCTAGAACTTGTCTATCTAGATCATCATATTAGTGTACCTCTTTTTGAGTACTGTAAAAAGTATGTCAAACCTAGCCTTGATCACTTAAGTGTCCATTTGTTGATTATACATCTGTAATTCCTCATACCTGTCCTTTAATTGTGAGCCTTCTCCTTGAATCAACATTTTAGTAGATTCTTTGAATGTATCCTTGACTATGTCTCTTAGAAAATCATCTTCTTTAAGCATCCTTTCACTATTCAACTTGTACATATCTCCTTCTTTAATCAACATTTGAGTTTGTGCCTTGTTCAATTTGGCTACATTTATGTCAATATTAGTTGTAACCATAAGATCAGTTTCACCCACTTTTAATGTCATCCCATGACAAAATGCTTTCTCTATATCAATAATTACAAGCTTCTTATGTGGGGGGTATAAAGCCCAGATCATAAGAGAACTCTCATTAGGATTGTATCTTGACCTAGTGTATACCTCTATTACCCCTTCTGGACTGAGCTTGTGTTTGGAATCATTATTCTACAAAAATATATCAATAACTAAAGTAGAGCTTAAGGCCAAACTAGGAAAGATCATCACACCAGACTCCTCTAATAATTTTCTTCCCTTCTTTGGAGTCATGTTCTTCATTCCATTCTCCACCTCCATTTTCAATGTGTTCAACAATTGGCTTTCATTGTTGGGTGTGATTTCTTCAGGGTAAAAGCACAAACCTATGTCACACTTTATAAAGGAATCAACCAACAGCAAAAAAAATTCTGAACTTCGACCACATAAAAGTGGTCTTTATGTTTTGAATTTCAAAATGGTGTAAATTAATGAAATGTAGAAACTTTGATGAAGTTTATTGTTGTAATTTTTAAAATTTAAAAAAAAATTATTTTCATTATGTTTTTATCAATTTAAGGACAAATTTTGGAATGCTCAAAATTTCAGAAAAGAGTGACTTCACGGGCTGTCAAGAAACAAATTGAAAAAAACTTCATTTCTCCCTAATTTTTTTTCTCCAAATAGGTAACTTCAATATCTTGTGCATGGAAAAAGAAAAATCAAATTTTGATGTATATTTTTCTTGTAATAACTTTTTAAAGTCAAACATGTCAAAATTTGATAGTTTTCATGGGCCGTCAACTATTTTCAAAATTTTAAATCATTTTCAAAAAAATAATTGTACCCTTTTGAAGAAGACTCTCTCCTCTTGTGCCCCATATAAGATTTAAATTTTTTTAATAAATTTTACTATCTTGTTTTTAATTTGTAATCAACTTCCTTTTTCATTTTGAAAACCTACTTGCATTATTTTAAAAATAAAATATATTAAAACTAATAAAAATATTTAAAAAATTATATATTTGATTCTACACTCTGAGCTCTACAAAAGGGTATTTTTTGTTTTTGCAAAAAACATCATTCTTTGACTAAAGAAATACTTAGCTAAAGTTGAAAGTTTCAGAAAATTTTGAAAAAAGTTGAGTTGGCTGCCAACTAGGATGCCACATAGACAGTTTTAGAAAAAGTTTCTATAGAAAGGGTTTCGGCCGAAACCCTTTCTATAGAAACCCCGCATTATTAAAAAATCCAATTTTGAAGGTAGTTTTAAAGCGGGAAGAGGAAATTTTTGATTTTTTTGGATTCAGGCGAAACTTATTCGACCGAAACCTATGTGCCACGTAATACGCCACATGGTTTCGGTCGAAACCTAGTCGGACGAAACCTTTTTGGCCGAAAATATTTCGCTCGGAACTATTTATTTGGCCGAAAGTGTGACACAACTCTGTGCTTTTACCCTTCAGCTGATTCCCTTATTGTTTTTCCCTTTTTTTTTTGTACAATAAAGATTTAAATTCAAAAGATTTAATAAACTAGTCATCTAAAACAAAATATTTATAAGCCAATTTCCTAGCATATGTGTCAGATGGTTCCCCAACTTCTTGTTCTCTATTTGGAGTTTGATACTCTTCAATCCTTAGCTTGGGGATCTTATTAGGTTGGCTTTGGGGTTAATTTTCTTTAGAAGATTCCTCACTACCAGAGGATAACATTTCTACTTCTTGTAACTCCATCTTCTATTTAGTTTCTCTATTGTAATTATTAATTGCCAATTCGACCTCTATTTCTTCCATGTTTCTAATAATATCATCATGAGGATATGGTACACCAACATATCCACCTAAATTCTATTTTTTCTTTGCAAAATCAATAAATCCTTCACGATCAAATCCTTTCCTTGGTGTAGCCTTCTTCATATTGAAATGTGACAATTTATCCAAAATGAGATCATTTCCTTATTTTGATACTATAATAAAATCCCCAAAACACAATGTACTAGGAATGAATGACTATTTTTCATATGCACTCAAGTTCATGACATTGGAATAATCTAGTTTCTTGACAATCTCTAGACTTGCAATTCTATCTCACATAGGCTTGGGTAATAGGAAAGGTGTGTCTTCAAAACCATAAACCTTGATTATAGTTGAATCAACAAAGCAATACCAGTCACCCCAATTATGACTTACACCATTGAAATCCTTAAGCCTTTAGAATATTTTGATCTCATTATACAATGAATAATTACAAGGGTGATCATAAAACCTGTACGATGTCTTGAAAAATTATTCTTCAAAATAAACATAAATAGAATTAACAAATCTTCTGTCACAAATGGGGGTCCATAATTGTATCAGTAATGGCCGACCCTCTTTATCCAACTATGTGATTCTTAATTCCTCTAGCCATATTCCTAACTCTTTTCCATAGTACAATATCATGTGCATAAGAAGGGAATAATGTTTAAAGTTCATTGTGGGAGACCCATTCTTGATGGCTATTAGCCCTAAGTAGATCCCTTTGGAAATGTGTGAAGCATAATCAAAAGGTCTTGAATTATGACATTGTATGTCTGTTGCGATCACCATTGGCCCTATAGACATAATTTTAGGGACCTTTATTCCCATTATTTGACCCAGTGAAAAGTAAGTAAATTTTAAATAGGGCTCGAACAAATCAACATGGAAGGGAGGTCCATCACCATCATGAAGTGGTACTAGGTTTCCATCTTCTCTAGGCCTATGTAATGGTAACCTCCATCCTTTGTAGCTAGTGTCCATCCTCCAGTATTCCTTTTCTAAATCCTCAAACACTATAGGCTAATCACATGTGTCATCTAGGCTAAGAACTTCACAAAGTGCAATTTTGGATATATGTATGAAAGGTTCTCCTTGCAGGTTGCAAATGGCTTTAAGGTCCAGGTTATAATAGTTGGCCAAAAGTTTTATAAGTTCTATATTCAAAAAGACATTAGGAACAACCAACTTTCCCAAATTGAAATTCCAAGGGTTAAAAACTGGTTCAAATCTACTTCTCCAACAATAATGAAACACGAACAATTCGTATCCCCTAATGGGGGTCCACACATCACCTACTTGTTTGCATTTATCTTCTAATCTTTCTACATCAGCCCTCAATTGTGTAGACCTTCTAGCTTTTGGCCCTAAACCAATCAATTGATCAATGAGGTCTTGGTTTAGTTTCCATTCTTTTGTTTTCAATTCCTACCCTGTTTCAGTTTTCTACTTCTTATTTTTAGACTGGCTGATTTCACCTTGTTGCTTCTTATTTTTTGTTTTTACAAAACTTTCCATCTTATTTCTCTACAAGATGGCAAAATTGAATTACAATCTATCAATTGTAGGGATATTTTGTATGCTTACTTGTATGATTTTGGGCACACTGAATTCCTTGACTTCTGCTCAATCTCCCATCCTTCTTTACTGCAACTTCTAAAAATTCTTTTGGTTCAATCTCTTTTCAATCAGAAATGTTCATATAAGGTTCATTCATGCGGCCATTAATGTCCACCACTAGAAATGAATGAAATAGGTGTTTCGAATTTTAAAATTTCAAAGTGATACAATAGTATTGCATCGGTTGAACCCCTCTACTCTCAAGCCAATCTATGTGCTTTATTTGGCACCATCTTTTTTTATACATTCATAACTGATCGCTAAGACTAACTGAATGTCCTTTTGATATGAAGTGTCCCTTTGGTTCTCTTATTTAGTCAAGAAGAAAACTTAATACTCTCATAGATATTGTACAACTACCTTTTCTCTTTCTTTTCAGTTCCTAATGTTTAAGGGAGAACATTATGAAGTTTACCCAATATCAGGGTGGTCTGGACCATTATAAATCCTTTTAAACATCGTTCGGTGTCTTTTTGAAAAAAAATGGTCATTCCATATTATCATCGGGCTAACATGTATCATCTCTAAGAGAATAAGATGAATTTTCGATATACTTTGTTTCCTTGATATGTTTCCTCTACTGCTTTGTTCATTGGGATAAGTTAGTGAGACTTTCCCTGCAAACAATTCTAGTTTCCCTTATCGGAGTAACCCAGATAGTCAGAGAGATCTGAGGAACCCACTTTGATCATACATGTCTCTCTAATACAATTTTTCTCCTATTTTATCAATGAAAGTATCTATGCTTCTCCCTAATAAGGTCTGCATCAGCATGACACATGAGCTCAGTGTGATTTGACAATTTCCCTCCAACTAGCTTGCTTTTACGGATAAGTTTTTCATTGATGAAATGCATTGTCTTCTCGATTATGCAAAAAATATTTAATAAAGGGCTATGACTTGTTGATCGGAAATTCATGCACATGGTCTTCCCAATAAGGATCAATTTCTCTTAAATTTTTTTCTCAACTATGATCAAGGAGACGCTTATATGCCAAAGGCCATATTCATGGGATCATTAGTTAACATGGGTTATAAAATGGATCTAGTCACATGAATTTCTGAAATTTATAAAATCAAATGTAACAAATAGTGAATAGAATTTTTAGTCCTAACACTTCCAACAAGGCACCCAAAAACCTTGTAAATAGGTCATATAATGATTCTCCCTTATGTCTTTTCATAGTAGACAATCCTTGAACAAAATACATTTTATCAACATTTCTCAAAACTTGTTGATGTTCAACTTGGGTTTCACTGTGATCCATATGCCAAGATGCTAGATAAATTAGGTCAGCAAAAACATTATCATCTTGAAAATCCTTTCTATTTCTTGATCCATGAATTACATTTACATGAGATGTGTTTGGATAACTGACACTTGCAACCATATATCCCTTTATCTTTGAATATTTCAAATTGTTTTCAATATCCATGGAAATTTGATATGCCTGATGAGGTATTGTAGGGTTCTTTTCCCTTAGCAGATAACTCATTTCTTCATCAAATGCACCAAAGTATACAATCAAACACTCTGCATCATTTGGTTTTAGATATTCTAGAATATCCCTTATTTCCTTTGAAAATTTGAGATTGAAAGCTGGGACTAACTCATCTTCTTCTTTCTGGATGTTCATGAGTCTTTACCTTACTGAAATAGGATCAAATCTCTCACCAAATTATTCTATGAATTCTTCCATAAACTCATTCCATGAGGAAATATAACATACTAGAAAATATGAGAACCAATATCTAACATCTTCCTTCAAAGATTGAACAAAAAATTTCATGACAACATCTTCATGGCCTATCTCATAATCTCCCATCAAATAAAAAAACACTTGCAAATCCTTATAAGTTGATTATGAGCTTTTCCCTTTGAATTTTGGAAAATGTTCCCTAACATCGTTAGGAACAAGGTTTGTGAAAACTTGAATACTATTAAAATTTAATTTTCTATACCTTCCAATAGAGAAATTTATTTGAGGGCGTGACAAATGCTGCACACTCTTCATGCTTGTATCAAACACCCCACAAGAATGCACACGTGAATGGTACATTTTCTTACACCCCTTTACAAACCTCAAAAATCAACTCTACAGTTGATCACTCACTTCCCTATTTCTTGACTTCATCATGACCTTAAAATATTACAATGCATATAACTCAAATGCATCTACACCTAAGATCTATTTAGTGGGAATATTTAAAAACAAGCATACTTCTTCAGAACAATAAAGAGACTACAAATTAATAAATCAAAAGTATGTAGAATAATCATTACTATTCCCTTTCTTAGTGCCTAGCCTCACTTAATAGGGAACAAAATATTATCCAGGCCTTCAAATATGGTTTTCACACACAAATTTATGCTCCTGGAAAGCTAGAATATAAAAAATACCTAGATACATTGTAAATACTACAAATTCTTCGTTTTGATTTTAAATATATATATATATGAAACTATCTTCACAATTTCATCAGATTCTTTCCATAAAGTTGCCACCCCTCTTCATAAGGGACTAAAATTCAACAATATGAAGCTATTTCAAAGATTAATTTCATTATGGATCTTCTCCAATAACAAATTCACACATAAACTTCGGTATTCAGACGTCTAATTTTGATCACTTCCATATGATCAAACGCGTCTCCTTATTCATCTGGTTGCTCATCCCCTCCGTCAATATTAATTAAGCCAATTGTTTAATTAATACCTTGCATCTTGCACAAAGGTCCTAAAGTATTCAATTTAATACTTTGCCCCTCTTCCTCCTCTAAATTAAATAAATATGCCCTTTTATTTAATTTAGTCATATTCCCCTTTTGAATTAAAATTCATTTTTAATTCATCTTTTCTCTCTCATGGTCACATCCTCCAACTTTTGCAAGTTGGTCCCTAATCCATTTTAATTACTTCATCTTCTTCTAATTAACTGTGGTTAGCATGTGCACACCCTTAATCATCATTAAGGTCACATCCTCCATAATTTCCTAATTTGCCTCTAATCACATTAGCTTATCTAATCGACTTGCATAACCTTAATCATTTGATTAGCCTAATCCTCCCTCAACCTATTTATGGCACATGTCCTTGAGTCAACCTTATTAAAGGCTTTCTCCTTTTGGACAAGGCATCCCCCTTCCCCATGTGAATTTTTAATTCACCTTTTAATTCCCCAAGGCACCTAAAAGGAATTTTTAATTCATTCACTTCTCCCCACATGTCCTCTATTCATTCTTTATTCTTTCTCTCATCCCCATGAGAATATTTAAGGAATTTTTAATTCCCCCACTTGTCCTCTCACCCACATGGGGACAAGTACCTCCTTTATGAGGAGATCCTGTCCCAATCCCAAGGTACTATGTACCCTCTCCATGTCATGTACTATCCCTCCACCTCATGTCCCACTTCACCTTTAAGAACTGTCTGCATGCCACATGTCAAGATGTGAGGGGCTTGTGAGTTCTCAGCTTCACCTTAGCCCTACATCTTGATCAGGCACGGTGGATCAATCTTAGTCCATTTCCCTGGGATTTTCCAAAAATCATAAATGCACCCTCTTTTCTCTCATTTTGGGGAGATCATTTGTGCTAGCCAAACTCTTGCAGTTTTGTTTCTCAACCTCTACTTAGCCATTTTCACATTTTCATCCACTTGCATCCATCTTCACATCCTCATTTAGCTTTCATCTTGCCATCTAAGGAGCATACACGTCAAAGATCGAAGGGCCAACCAAAGGATCGACTCAATGCAAGGTATAAAGTTCCATTTTGTGGCTTTATCTTGTTTTGTTTCCAACTTAGGCTAATCTTGAAGTGTAGGTTGTTTTAAGTTGTTTATTTGCACTCTTTTAACTTGTTGCTTGATTTCTAACACTCCATTTCGACCTATCACATTTCTGGCATGCCCGGTGGGACCCACAAACGGGTCTATTTTCTTCACATTTGCTATTTTTTGCATTTTTCAAGGTCCAGGTTGCAGGGTGGCGGACTGGGCCTAACAGAGTGGCGGATCTGTCCAGAGGTGGCAGACTGGGCCTAACAGAGTGGCGGATCTGTCCAGAGTGGCGGACTGGGCCTAACAGAGTGGCAGATTTGTCTTCCGGTGGCAGATCTGTCCTACTGTGGCGGACCTGTCTTGCAGTGGCGGACTGGTCATGACAGAGTGGCAGACTGGTCCTGACAGAGTGGCGGATCTGTCCTTACAGAGTGGCGGACCTATCCTCCAGAAGGTAAAAAAATTTCCAGTTTTCTCGAATTGTCTTTTGGTAAAATAGGAACATAGTTTAATTAAAGGGGTGTCAATAAACCTTGCTTGGCGTGTTTGGGAAGGCTATTTGACGTATCCAATCCCCTTGCGCCATTTGGCGATCCTGGGTGACGAGAAATTGTAGCTTTCCAAGTCCTTTTGAGTCACCTATTGTTCACTTTCTTAGCGGGACCTGCTTGGGGATTTCATCACCCAAAGGGATGATTCCAACCACGCGTACCGGCGGGGTATATAAAGGGGGGAGAGTGAAAGCTGTACCCCAATCCAACCATGTTGTAATTGGCAAAGCGTCGGGATGACGTGAAGAGTTGGTCTGAGCCTCTAGTATCTCGCTAAGGTTCCTGACTCACACTTGTAACTGGTTGGTGTTCACGGTTTGGGCCTCACGTACCGGGTGTATATCGAGGACTCCTTAGAAACCATGTGCATCCTAGAGTAGAAGACATTGTTGACCATACCCGTTTCTACTAATCTTAGGGTTGTGTTGCTTGAATTGTCTTTCTTGTGCAAAAACCAGTGATTATCGATTTGGCCAAGTCTTTTTATGATTGCTACAATTTGGGTCCTTTGCCTTTACCATCCATAAAAAAACCAAGCTTAAGTTTATCCTTTGGCGGACTTAACCTTATCTTTTAGCAAACCTGTCCTTGTGCTGTGGCGGATCTGTCCTAGTGCTGTGGCGGATCTGTCCTACTGCTGTGGTGGATTGGTCCCAGTGCAGTGGTGGATTGGTCTTAGTGCAGTGGCGGATTTGTCTTAGTATTGTGGCGGATTGGTCCTAGTGTTGTGGTGGATTGGTCCCAGTGCTGTGGCGGATTGGTCCCAGTGCAGTGGCAGATTGGTCCCAGTGTTGTGGTGGATCTGTCCTAGTGCAGTGGCGGATTGGTCCTAATGCAGTGGTGGATTGGTCCCAATACAGTGGCGGACCTGTCCTTTTGCAGTGGCAGACCTATCCCTTTGGCCATCCTATACCATCATTTAGCATCCATTGTCCATCTATTTTGAACACTGAAACGATCATTTAGCATCCAAAATGAACATCTATATGTCCATTCCGAGCCCTTCGTTCTAAGGGTCATTTGTCCTGAATAGTCTTTTGCTTGTTTTGAGAGCCATTCATCTATCTTGAGACACTCCCCGTCCGTCCTAAACACGCTTTCGTCTCTGATCTCCGTTATTCCATATAAACCCCGTTAGAGTCGTCATCCAAGTTGACCTAGGTATTCATCCCCAATCACAATCATCATAGCTGGCTTAGGATCTCTATCCATCTTAGGTCAGTTATCCTTTTCGACCCAATCAATCCGCTTCTATCTCAAGTTGGATTTGGTGTCGTTATCATACATCCACCTTTTAATCAATACCTAGTGTTACCAAGGATCCTTCTTAAACTCGGTTGTGGATCTCGGTCGTCATCATCACATCAATCCTAATCATCATATCGATCTAATCCCCACATCATCAAACCTATTTGGATCAAAACCCGGAATCTAGGTTAATCCAACATCTACCAATCAATCCAATCCAATTCCATCAAGCAAATCCACGTCGACCTAATCAATTGTCGTCAACTAATCTTTCATCAAAATCAAATCAATCTCTCATCATCAAGGTGTTTTCTAATATCTTGATCTACTTCATCATCTTGCATGCCCGTTCAGACTCGATCACAAGCAAAGAAAATGGCCGACCAACAAGCCCTGAATGCCCAATTGAACAACCCACAAGATCTCACCAACACAGTCAACATCACGTCAGACCCGAACTATGGTGCTAATATCCCTCACGACCCCCACAACGGTACCTCATCGCAATCCAATGTGGATGGTCAAAACACATCACCACCTGGGGAAGAAAACATGGCCGATCAACCTGAGCTCACGTTCGAGGAGCACTTTAGCAACCCAGTTAATGCACAAATGACGGAGCGCCTTCTCGAAAGACATGGTGACCGAATCTTGGCTCACTTGATTGACAAAAGTGTCAAGTTTTCATCAAGTGTCGACCTATCCAAGTATGGCACCTCCACATCTAATGTACCCCAAGTTGCACATGACATCCCCAGTAGCTGGCATCAACCTGAGTTCGGCAACGCTGTCCTATATCCTGTTGGCAATCCCACACATCCCACCATCTTAGTCACAGGAGCCCCCCAAACTATTGATCCCAATGATCCTTTTGCCTATGGCATGCCACAAAACATCCCGCAACCGCAACCATTAATGCTACCGGCACCACCCCCCTCGAACCCGCTTCCTGCCAACACTGGGGGCAACCCTTTCACTGCCTTACCCCCACCTCTTGGGGCTACAAATCCTCCACCATCGTCGATCCTATCTCAACAGCCGCCCCAATCCAATATCCCTCCTCCATCGTCATTCAACCCTCTGCCATCGTCCCAATCCAACATCCCTCCTTCAGCGTCATTTAATCCTCCACCATTGTCCCAATCCAATATTCCTCCACCATCGTCGTTCATACCTCAACAGCCTTCACAGCTGCCCCAATCCAACATCCCTCCACCATCATCATTCATATCCCAACAACCTCCCCAATCCTACGCTCCCACTAGTGCTCAACAACCTCCCTCGCACAACATCTCAATCGCACCTCCACCTCAACAACAATCATTGGTCAATCCCCTATTTTCAACACAACCATCACAACATCAACCGCAAGGAAATCAACCTCGGCCTTTAGCCCCAACCGTATCTTCATTCCTTGCATCCATTTTATGCCCACAAGCGCAACCACAACATAGCATCCCATCTCGCCCATCACAAGCACCACCTATGCATCAACAACAATATCAACAACCACCTCATCACTACAACTATTACAACCAGCAACAATATCAACAAGAACCCTCCTATGGGGCATCACAATAGTCATATCAACACCCCCAATATCCGCAAGCTAATCAGCAACACTTTCTCCATACTTCCCAACAATACGCCACCCACAACTACCCAACCAATCAATATCCCACCTCACAACAACAACCTTTTTATCAACAAGGTCCCTTGGCATATCAGCAAGAGGTACCACCTCCTCATTATCCCCACACCCATCCCCAAACATCCTCTCAGAATCCACAATCATCCTATCATCAATATCCGTCTAACACGTCGGCCAATGCGGACATACTAGAGATCAAAGCCGCACTAAAAGATCTCTAGGCAGGGACTAGCAAGCAATCTTTCAAGTTCAAAGATATATGTCCCTATCCGTATGATCCCTCCATCTCATTGATTCCCTTCCCCAAGCATTTTGAGATGCCAAAATTTGACAAATATAAGGGGAACAAAGATCCTAAGGCCCACCTACGAGAATTTTACTCCCAGTGTCAAGAAGTGATCCACAATGACAACTATCTCTTGCGTCTATTCCCCCGAAGTCTGGGGAGTGACGCGCTAGGGTGGTTCATGACCCTCGACAAGGGGTCTATAAAATCTTTTGCGGACTTGTCAGAAAGGTTTGTCTCCTACTTCTCCTTCAACTTGGAGAAAGATACTGATACCCTAGATCTTCTCAAGGAGAAACAACGTGAAGGGGAAACTTTTACTAGCTACCTCCAGAGGTGGCGTGCCCTGGCAAGCCGAATGAAAACTCCTTTGAAAGAAAAGGACATGGTCACCCTCTTCGTGGAGAATTCCCATCCTGACATGGCTCACAACTTTCGATTACACTGTGTCACCACTTTTGCGGAGGTGGTGGAGAAAGGACCCATCCTTGAGCGTGCCCTTGTTTCCAAGGGGCACATCAAAATATATAACCAAGATAGGGAAAGGACATTCAACGACAAGCCACATTTCTGGAACAAGAACAAGAATGCGGTCAATGATGGTGTCACTGATACTAAACATGTCCAAGTGGCCAACGCATCCCAGAAACAACAGCAATCTATACCTAATGCCATATCCGTACCGCAAGGGACACCCCGTCCTCCCCAACAGTCCAATCAAAATAACCAAGGGAACCCTAAACGCCAATATGCTCAACTAGGAGAACCCTTGAGTGTCGTCTTCAATAAACTGTTGCAGATCAGCTATCCAATCACGTACCCCATCACCAAGCCACTAGACGAATCCAAACCTAAGCCCGCATGGTTTAGGGAAAATGAATATTGTGAGTTCCACAAAATTAAAGGGCACTCTTTGAATAAGTGTCAGGGTCTGAAAAACTACGTCCAGGATCTCATCGATCGAGGTGACATCAAGGTTGATCCTAACCAAGCTCCGTCATCCAATGCTCAGTTACAAATTTATCAAAACGCTTTCCCAAACCATAACCAAGGCCCGAGCACTTCCAACAGTAATCCTCAAAACAACAGCACAAATAACGTGAGTTACAAGAATGTACCCTTCAATTATGAGGGTATTATTCATTACATTGAGCAGGTAGAACCTCGTGTATCCATGATACATGTCAAAGCTAAAGACTCTCAATGTGCTGTTACCACACGACGAGCCCGCATCACCATTCCTGCAGCCTCTGCACCTGCCCAACCGACTCCTGTAACTTCCCAGTACAATATCCTTGATCACTTGGGAAAGACCCCTGCGCATATCTCCATCTTGGATTTACTCAAGTCTTCCCCCGTGTATCAAGAAATCCTTAATAGAGCCCTACAGGAAACCCATGTGCCTAATAATATGGATCCTACACAGTTTCAAGCCTTGGTAGGACACCTAGCTTCATCTCACCAACTACACTTCAGCCACGATGATATGCCCAACATTGATGCTAATCACAATCGCCCCTTACATATTGAAGTCGTAGTCGCTCGGCATAAAATAAAAAGGGTCTTGGTAGATAATGGCTCTGCCCTCAACTTGTGCACTTTAAAATTCATAAAGCAGGTGGGGTATACCCAAGCAGACCTAAGTAACCAGATTATTACAATCAAGGCTTATGACAATGCAGAAAGAAATTCAGAAGGGATCATCAATCTTCCGGTCCAAGTGGGACCGGTAGTTCAGTACATCACCTGCCATGTCCTTGATCTGGACTTACCATATAATCTCCTCCTCGGCCGTCCATGGCTCCATGCTATGCAAGCCGTGCCTTCCACCTACCATCAGTGCCTCAAATTCCCAGTCAACGGACAAGAGGTCACCATCTATGCCGATCCCCAACCGTTTGAATATTGCCGCGCCCTAGAGACATCATTTCCCCATTTGCATTATTGTCCTGGGGTTGAAATGGGGGCATCTCGGCCATCACCCGTTAATCCACCATCCACCGTCATAACCACGCCATCCTCCACTGATCCTACCGTCACAAAAGTCCAGATCATTGACAAAGGGTGTGGCGAGTATGAAATGCATACTGCTCTTAATGTAGCGACCATGCCACCATCACCACACGAGTATGGTCAACCTTCCCATGCTACCCCAAAAGAGGACAAGACTGTCACCTTCCGTGGCAACAACATCCCTACTACCACTTTTGTATCCCCAAGTATCAAGACAGATGCGCCCGAAGAAGACATAAGCCAATGGGTTTACCGAGAAGAGCCTCAGCCGGAAACTCCTCTCAAAGAATACTTCCAAGAAAAGTACCCCTGGCCGACAAAGTTTGTGGAAAAGCATAACTATCAAGGCAGAGGCCTGGGAAAGCAAGAACAAGGGCGGTTACAACCCATTGATACATCTCCGCTATCAAAAAATGTGGGCATTGGGTATGACAGAAAGCAAAAAGGCCCCGAAACATCGTCTAATGCTTCCAATAGTGTAGTTGTGGACAACGGCTTATTGGAGGACATACCCGAGGAGGAATCCATCATACGTGCGTACGATGATGTCGATCATGCCGACCTATCTTCCATGTTCGAATGCCTATCCGTCTGCACTATTAGCCTATCCCTTCGCCATCCTGAGCTCATTGATTGGGACCTACGAACTAGCACACCTATCAGTATGTCTGCGGATACCTATGTTAACCTTATGGGATTGGGGGAGGATGAACACTCCAGTCGCAAAAGTAAGAATAAGAAAAATAACAAACGGTCATCTAGTGAAAACCTCCCTGAGGCACTTCGTGACCTTGAAAAAGTAAAAATAAAGGACGCATCTGATGGCGAAAACCTCGAAGAGGTGCTAGAAGATGGAGATGTTCATCTTCCCCTTATGGGAACTCAGCTATCTGCCAGATCATCTGTTCTGATTGAAGAAACGCAAGAGATTAATTTGGGAACTGCTGAAAATCCCCAGATCACCTATGTAGCCAAGTCACTCTCCGAACAAGAGTTTCGATCTTTGCACAGCTACTCCAGGAGGGAGTTGTTAACTTTGCTTGGTCATACTCGGACATGCCAGGCTTAGATCCCGCCTTGGTGGTTCATCACCTGGACATCCGCCCAGACGCTAAACCTGTCAAGCAAAAACTCCGCAAGATGCATCCGCAAGTTGCATTATTAGTCAAGAAGGAATTAGAGAAGTTACTGGAGGCAGGATTTATCAGACCAATTGACTACTCCGAATGGATCTCCAACATAGTGCCAGTAGCTAAACCAAATGGTGACATTCGGATATGTACAGACTTCAGGGATCTCAACAAAGCCTGTCCAAAAGATGACTTCCCCCTACCCAATATTGACATGTTGGTCGACCTAACAGCAGGACATGAGATGTTGTCCCTTATGGATGGCTTCTCCGGGTACAACCAGATTCGAATTGCACCTGAAGACCAACACAAAACTGCCTTCACCACTCCTTGGGGCACCTTCTGCTACAATGTTATGCCCTTCGGTCTCAAAAATGTAGGGGCGACTTATCAGAGGGCAATGACGGTCATCTTCCATGACCTCATACATATCATCATGGAAGACTATGTTGATGACCTATTAGGGAAATCTAGAACACGAGCAGAACATCCTGCCATCCTGAAGAAGATATTTGAGCGGTTAGAGCATTATAAGTTGCGGCTGAATCCAAAAAAATGTGTCTTTGGGGTCACTTCTGGAAAGTTGCTGGGTTTCATAGTCTCTCGCAGGGGCATTGAAGTTGATCCCGCTAAGGTAAAGGCTATCCTAGACATGCCCCCTCCACGCAATCTCAAACAGTTAAGAAGCCTTCAGGGAAAAATGCAGTCCATCCGCCGCTTCATTGCCCAGCTGGCAGACAAGTGTCAACCATTCACTCATCTTCTAAAAAAGGATTCCACCTTCCGATGGAACCCGCAATGTCAGATGGGATTTGACAAGATTAAGGAATATTTGGCCCATCCACCAATATTGATGCCACCTATTCCCGGCAAGCCCCTCTTGCTCTACATCTCCGCCACTTCAGTCGCACTGGGGGCATTGTTGGCGCAGCATGATGAGTCGTCAAAAGAAAGGGCAGTCTACTATATCAGTCGGACACTGGTTGGCTACGAGCTAAACTACTCTCCCATGGAAAAAGCGTGCCTCGCACTAGTCTTCAGTACACAGAAGCTCCGCCATTACATGCTCAGTCACCCAGTCAAGTTAATCGCCAAGATCGACCCATTGAAATACCTGTTATCTAGAACTACTCTGACTGGCCGCATGGCTAAGTGGGTCATGCTCCTCAGTGAATTTGACATAGAATACGTGGATCGCAAGGCTATCAAAGGGCAGATAATTGCAGATCAGTTGGCGGAAGCTCCTCTAGTTGACACTCACCCATTGATCACAGAATTCCCTGATGAGGAAGTCTTTTCAGTTGAGGAAACCCCCATGTGGACACTATATTTTGACGGATCATATACACATAATGGATCGGGGGCAGGAATTTTATTAGTTACCCCTCAAGGTGACTACATTCCCAAGTCATTCAGGATAGCGTTCCCATGTACCAACAACATGGCCGAATACGAAGCTCTCCTCACCGGTCTCAGGATTGCCAAACAGTGGCACATAACTCAGTTGAAAGTCTTCGGTGATTCCTTGCTAGTCATTAGGCAAGTTAATGATGAGTTTCTGACCAAGGATGATAAGTTGTTACCCTACAAGCGCATGGTGGATGATTTCAAGAAATACTTCACCTCCATACAATTTGAACAGATTCCCAGGGTACGAAACAAAGCAGCTGATGCGATGGCCACTATCGGCTCCCTCCTGGACATGCCCAAGGATCGAACAGAGTGCGAGTTTCTTGTAGAACAACTATTAATCCCAGCATACGATATCCCTGAGACTGAAATGGTGTGCGAAATTGTGGGTCCCACCTCCCCATGGTACCAAGACATCTATGCCTACCTCCGTGATAACACTATACCCCCGGACCTTACCCGTAACCAACGCAAATCCTTCATCCATCGCTCTTCTCGATACGTCATCGTCGGAGATACGCTTTATCGTCGTGGGTATGATGGAATCCTCCTTAGATGTCTAAATGAGACCGAAGCCCATACTACATTAACAGAGGTACATGGCGGTGTTTGTGGAGCCCATTCAAATGGTATGGCTTTAGCCAAAAGGATCCTACGGGCTGGATATTATTGGCCTACGTTGGAACATGATGCTTGTGAGTTTGTGAAAAAGTGTCTTCCATGCCAGCAACACGCAGATTTAATCCATGCTCCAGCACAAGATCTTCAGCCCCTCCTGGCACCATGGCCATTTTCTCAATGGGGTTTCGACTTGATTGGCAAGATTCATCCACCATCATCCGACGGCCATACCTTCATAATCACCGCCACTGAGTATTTTACCAAGTGGGTAGAGGCAATGCCCCTCTCACAAATCACCGGCATTCAGATCTCCAAATTCATCCTTTACCATATTCTCTGCAGATATGGTATCCCATCCACCATCATTTCCGACAACGGCAAACCATTCAAGAACCAAGCCATGAAACACCTATGCGAAACCTTCCATATTCAGCACCGTTGGTCAACACCTTATTACCCCCAGGGTAATGGTCAGGCGGAAGCGACCAACAAAACCCTCATTCGTATTCTCAAAAAGGTTGTCAATCACACTGGACGAGATTGGCACCTTCACATTCATCCTGCCCTCTGGGCATATCGCACATCCATCCGCACCCCAACAGGCGCCACCCCCTACTCTCTGGTGTTCGGTGCCGAAGCTGTCTTGCCAATCGAGGTTGAAATCCCATCATTGAGAATCTCTCTTAAGAACCTCATCAGCGAAGAGGATGCTCGTGTTGCACGGCTTGCACAGCTAGAGTTACTGGACGAACGCAGAATAAAGGCCTACGATCATCTGCAAGCATATCAGAATCGCCTCAAGCGTAGTTACAACAAGAAGGTTCGTCCTCGCCAATTCCAGGTGGGCGAGCTTGTTCTTAAAGAGAACCAACGTACTCAGCAAGACCGAGACAAGAAAGGAAAATTTGAGGCAAATTGGTTGGGGCCCTATATCATAGCTGCTAAATATGGATCAGGGGCATACAAGTTGACTACTCTTGAAGGAGACCCCCTTGACGAGCCTATCAATGTCATGCATTTGAAAAAGTTCTACTCCTAAGTCTGCTCGGTTACCCCACCTGGTCAAAAATCTAAAAAATAAAAATAAAAATAAAAATAAATAAATAAATAAAAAATCAAAAAAGTCAAAAATCTAAAAATAGTCAAGAAAAATAAATCCGTCCTATGGTGAAAACCACCTCTTGGTGGCGCCTTGGATAAGTATGGATGGTGAAAACCTGGCAACAGGCGTCATCCATAGAGGGATTAATCATTATCTACCTGACATCCTAGTTATTTTATGTCGTCATCCGCACTATTGTCCTCACCCATCTCATCCCGGACTGTTTGGTAAATATTGATTGAGCATTGGACGACCCATCGAGTCTATCCCCCATTCCTGAGATTTTTTTCGGTATCCCACTCTGAGCTTACGTCATTCACACTCGTGTCATCGGGTAGAATCATCCATCGTGTCGGTCTTCACCTAGGTCCCATCTTGTCGAGTCCGTTTGTCGAACTACGTTGCCCCTGCGCTGTCACGTAGGCAAGGTCGATCATTTGATTCACCCCCGGGGCATTCGTCCGTCATCATCGGTCACCATTTGTCTTCTTTCCATTTTTTCCATGGTCTTTCCTGGAACTACGAGGGCTCTGCGCTTTCACGTAGGCAAGGCTAATCTATGATCAGCCCCCGAGCCCCTAGGTCTATAGGTTATGTCAGTCTTTTGAGCTTCGTTATCAAGTTGTGCCCACATCTACCGGTTCTTAACAAACAAAATTCCTTTGCGTTACAAGATCTTGTCCCTCGGTAATATCCCACGCCAACTGGGTCACCTTATTTCGCATCCACCTTTGGTCTCAACAGGATGAACCCTTCCTAACAGACCTCCTCAATCACATCCATCACCGTGATCCTATGGCAAAGGACCTATTGTCTTGATTTTGATCTTTTGATGCTTTCGGATTTTGTTTATCATTTTGGGTTCCTTCCTATCACTTGTCAAGGTCACCTTGGTCCATCATACCAAGGCGTGCTTTGACCTGCTGAAATGGGGGCATACCTTGATCTTTTGTTTTATCGCTGTCTTCTCGGTTGTCCCTCGTAAGACCCCCCGAGATCTCTAGGTCTTGTGTTACGCTGGGACAACTTTGTGTGTTTTTGGTTATTACAGCACCAGGCCCGACCGAGGTCATCATGACCTCGGGGTGTTGGGATAACCTTATTGTTTGCTGTGTTTGTTTCATGCGTAGAGTACTTGCTCGCCTTGGTCTTCTATATCAAGGTGTTTGGTACCCTACGCTATAGTAAAAATCAATGCTCCAAAGATGGCAAAATCTCATTTTCACTGCATTTCCATCACTTTGCATGCACCCTTCATTTCCATCATAACCACGGCTTATGATTTCGGTTGTGCAAGTGCTCTTGTTCTTTGTTCCTCTTGTCGGTCCTCTCCCTCTCAGGATATTAATGGTTGTTTTTGGCAAATGCAATCTTCCATCCGCCTATCGCCTACCCACATCCTCATAAAGGTCATTATTGACATGTAATTACATCATACATCATATAAACATGTGCATCCATAAATCATACATTATACATCATATAAACATGCATAAATCATCCATCCACATGTGCATCCATCAATCATACATTATACATCATATAAACATGCATAAATCATCCATCCACATGTACATCCATCAATCATACATTATACATCATATAAACATGCATAAATCATCCATCCACATGTGCATCTATGAATCATACATTATACATCATATAAACATGCATAAATCGTCCATCCACGTGTACATCCATTAATCATACATCATAAATCATATAAACATGCGCATCCGTACATCATAAATCCTAGAAATGTTTGCATCAATCATAAATCATCCATCCATAAAAATATAAAGCATAACATAAACCATCCATATAAACATGTGTATATATATATGCATCACATCATGAATCATCTCATATAGCGGCATAAAGGAAATATCCTACATAATGTCAATACAGGCCATCACATAATCAAAATAATACAATGTCATGATACAATACATCTCCATCATATATCGCATAATAAGGTACAAAATCCAGAGATGTGGATCACATCTACTCTCTGGCGACATGAACAAACCACCCATCCTGTATCTGCCAAAAATAACCAATGTCCTGCATTTGTCTACTCTATTGTGAGCTGCCCACATCTGACCTCTGCAGAGAATCGGGTGCTGACCCTCTATGTGCTGGTGTCCCCTGGTACTTGCGGGTGGGTGTCCCCTAGTACTCACAAGTAGGTGTCCCCTGATAACCACCGTATGGAGATGAAGTTCGCCGGTAGTCGCTAAAACCCCTGGTGCGTGTCCCTAGTGACTGGGATGGCCCTGGTGGCAATGGAGCCTGACTAACGTAGCGCGCTGTGCGCTGCGCTGGATTTGGAACAACCTGCTCGTATACCCCTCTCCAGTAGCTGGCCTGCTGCATAAACTCATCCCGCTGTCCTGCTATCAGTCTCGCGGCATTCCTCTCATGCCTATACTGATCTCGATCTGCACTGATAGTCCACCGCTCCCGTGCCCAGGCCTCCTGAGCTAGTATCAACTGTCGTATCTGCTCAGAGCCTCTATCCCTCTCGGCCTGCA
>VDFB02281492.1:777910589-778030545 GCA_007258455.2 Sequoia sempervirens
AACCCATGTAAGAGTAGTAAAACAAGTGATAACATAAAAATAGAATTAGGGGGATGGGTAGTAAAACACTCAAGATAATAAAAATTGGATTCCTCATCTATGTATTAGGGCTAACATAGACTAAATGATAGATTGAGAAGGTCGTGGTTGGCAAAGTCATAATCTCGTCTTCATGAGAGGTTATCGACTCCACATGAGCTACCCTATGGTGTCGGCGCCTCAAGTAGGAGGAAGAGCCAGGAGATCCATAGATGGGTGTCGGCGCCTCAAGTTGGAGGAAGAGCCAGGAGATCCCATGAGAGCTATGCGATGACACTCTCCACTAGACTTCCTGTTTGCCTTGTTGCTTTTTGCCTCTGGAAATGTATTTTGGATTTTGAATGTTGTATCAGTTTTCTTGGTTTTGTACTGCTTTTGTGATTCTGATTCTTATGGAAGTGATTATGAATGTTCTTTGGTGACTTGTTATTGTTATTGCTTGGTTTAATTGTAACCTCTGATTTTTGTATTTGAGTTTGTACCTTGTTGTTCATGGAGTCGGTTTGACATTCATGGTCGAGTTAACTTCATTGTCACCTCTGAGCACGGGGGGTGAGTTATCTATAATTCACATGGTTGGGTGGAATGTGCTCTGCACCCGTTGGGTTCCCCGTTAGCATTCTTTGTTCGCAGCATTTCCGCAGTTGGAGTTATACCAGTGCTTACTTTGTTATTCAAAATTCATTGTAATTTGTATCATCCCACTTGTTTGGGAAATTCATTGTAATTCTTATATCAAAAGATTGTAATGTAACATTGTAACAATGATGTAATAGTTAGGATTCTATGTAACTTTATTTGATGAGATTCATATGATTGTATTATGTGGTATATTAATATTCCTGCTCTTGGTTCATGGATGTACATTTATTTATGGTTGTTATAATATAAATGGTTGCATGGCTTATCATTATCTTTTTCTTCCGTTTAGTTATTGCAATGTAACCTTGCGTGCCCTAGAGAACTAAGTGTGGTCATGTGATGTAATATGTTATGTGATTATGGTTAATGTGTTGTATATTTAATTTAATTGTTTTCTTTAAAAAACATAAAATTATTTGCTTGTTGTGTGTTCTCTGGGGTTTGCACGACGGGCATAGATTTTGAGGAACGAGTGGAAGAAGGAAGAAAATAGAGACAAGAGGAATATGATAGGGGAATCTCATCACAACAAGGAGAAGAAAACCAGGAGGGGTCCGTTGATCATACTACCATTGAATTTGATAGTATGAGTAACCAAGAGATTGAACTGCATGTAGAATGGAAAAGACAACAACTTATAATGAGGCAACAAATGATACAAGAAATCCAAAAACTTGATCAATAGTTGGCACAATTAAACATCCAAGAACCAAATCCACCAAAATATATCCCTCCACATAAACAAGTTGGTAATCTCAATTCACATGGGATATCTCAAAATAATGGTGCTCCGGGTACTTCAAAAGTACCTCATAAACTAGTAGTAACCAAAGAAATCACACTCAACATAATGTGCCACCACAAAGGTTCCATCCCCCAAATTCTAGCATTATTCCCCAACACTATCCACCACCAGGCCAACAGAATATCCCACAACATCAACAACATGTGCCACATCAGAATGTATACCCTTAGCAACACATCCAACAAAATTTCTACCATCAGCCTCAATATGGATACCAATACTACCCCAATCCACCACCTCTAAATTTGCATCCACAAAGCCCTATGAGTATAAGTAGACAATTTTATTTAATAGGATACCAATTATATCCATACCCAATTGATAGTAATTGGACAAACATGGTTCCCAAATTCACTAGAAATAATGCAATACTAGCCGAAGAACATTTCAGAAATTTCAATGCCTTTATATAGGATATTGGTATTGAATATGAGGATGTAAATATGAGATTATTCATGATGTCTGTAACTAAGGAAGCAAGGGATTGGTTCAATGGTCTACCTAATGCCTCAATTGATTCTATAGCAAAATTTTAGAATCAATTTCTAGAAGAATATGGGAATCAATGTGCCCCTGAATTCGCCCTTCATGAATTGATAAGTATTCAAAAATACCAAAATGAGTCAGTTTATGATTTCAATCAAAGGTTCTCCAAACTATACAATAAAATAACACATGGATCCAAACTAACTAATCTGGTAGCCCTAAGTATTTATCTAGAGTCCTTTGATCCAAAAATGGGGTATGAACTCATAAAAAAATGCCCTAGAAGTTTAACTGAAGCACAAAAAACAACATTAACCATTGATAATAATATAAAAGTTGTGGGGATGGCTAGAAAAAGGGACAACCTTAGAGTTCCCCAAAACTCTAACAATCCCTAGAATAGGAAAGAGAATTCATATAGAAATGAAAGGACAAGATTACATGATATGCCATACAACACTAATTGGAAAGATGGAAAACCCATAACTGATAGGCCTAAGTATAAATAAACCTCTGATACCTTAAAGAAAAAAGGATCCTACATGGTCAATAACAACTCTTGGTGTCAAGTTTGCAAGCTGCCTCATTCCCTAAATCATTGTGTTGTAGCACAATCAATACAAGAAGAAGAAATACCATATGAAAATGAAGAGGAAGATCATACAATATATCTAACTTCATATACCCTTCATCCAGTTGAACAAGAATATTCATCTATAGAAGATGAAGGCTATGAGTATGATGTAAACAACCAAAGGTACAATATTCACATGGCAGAACAACAGGTATTCTCTGATTAGGATGATGAAATCAATGATAAACCATATCCTCCTTATACACCACCTAAGTCAAGTAAGTATAAATTGAGGAGGCCAACTAAGGAAGAGATCAAAGAATTAACCATTGCTGTGGTAGAGAAAGAAAAAAGAAACTATAGGCTAAGAAACATAACAATAAATATAGATGAAGGCATTCCAAGAGGATTGTTTGTTAAAGATAAAGAAACAACATAGGAAAAACCAAAGAAGGTAGAGAATAATGAACTTAATAAGAATGAGCAAAGGCGTGTTCCCAAAGAAGAAGATAAGGAATTATACAAAAACAAATAGAAATATGATGAAACAAATAAAAAGGAGAAAGAAGAAAATAAAGGAGATCCACTGGAACAAAGGAAGATAGCAAAAACAAAAAATGCCTCTTCATTTGATTTCACACAAGAATTGTCTCAAGTGAAGATGTTTGTGCCACTATTGGAAATGATGAAGATAAAAGAATATAGAGATAGTGCTATTCAACTAATATCCAATGGAACCAATAAAAACAAAAAATTTGAAAACAAAGAAACCACCAAAATTAGTAATGGAAGGTAGGGAGATATAAAAGTCCCTGAGGTTTGTCTTGGCGATACATTAATGAATCCTCCACATGTCGATCCATTTTTTACCGCATTGCTTATAAAGAACATATTGGTAAGAAATTGCATGATTTATTCAGGAGCTGCTATTAACATCATGCTAGTAGGGGTCATGAAATAGCTTAACATGCGGGTGGACACTACTAGTGGTAAATGCTATGCTATGGATAGTAGGCCTATCCTAGTCGTAGGAATGATGAAGGATGTAGAAGTGAAGTTAGTTGCTTATCCAAAAGCAATATACATAATTGAAATGACTATAATAGACACACCTCCTCATTTTGGGATGCTCCTATCAAGACAATGGACTACTACAGTGGGAGGAAATGTGCAATTTGACTTATCCTATGCCATAATACTAATAAATGGTGAAGAGGTTAAATTGTATAAAGAACCAAGAGTGAACCAAATTATGGAATATGTTGATCAAAATCAGATGAATTGCTTATGTGATGTGAACTTAGGAAGCTTTAGAATAAAAAATTCATAGCCTAAATTATTGAACACTGATCCAATTGATAGAGATGTCTCCAAGAATGACCACAGTGTATGGCTAATGTATTTTGACAGAGCATGTAGTAAAGAAGGTAATGGAGCAGGAGTGGTGTTTATTTCACATAAGGGCACAATATTCAAATATTCATTCTTGTTAACATTTGAATGCACAAATAACATATTAGAGTATGAGGCCATGCTGATTGGATTGAACATGGCTACTGAACACAAAATTAAACTACTAACTATTTTTGGAGATTCTGAGTTTGTTACTTTGCAAGTGAGATCAAAGCATTATACAAAAAGAATAAGGCTAAAGTAGTACAGAAATGTTGTATGGGACAACATTGAATTGTTCAATGCTTTCTCTATTAAATGGATAGATAGGTCCAAGAATTTAATGGTAGACTTCTTGGTGAATGTAGCTTTGAAGAGAGATGATGTCACTCTAGCAATAATTTGACAAGTTGAGCTCAAAACAAGACATGCAATCCCGAATAACATCTATAGTTGGAAAGTTTTTAATGATGGAACTGATTTGATTAAATTCTTACATTGCATTGATGAGTACGAAGCCAAATAAATTGATTTTAATGAATTTGTGGAGGAAGTAGATGGCAAGAAAACTATATTTGGTAAGGAATTTGTTCAACTCAAAACTAAAAAGATTCGTAAAGGACTTTTGGCACTAGAGAGGGTGTTTGATGGAAATGATTGAGCCCTTATGAAACAAACACTAGTAGAAAGGGAAGACATTGAAGAAATCAACTTGGGCACTGAATTGGCACCAAAAAATATGTACATTGAGAAAAAGATAAGCCCAATAATCAAAAACATGTTGGTTGCATTATTAAGGAAATATAAGCACATCTTTGCATGGTCTTATGATGATCTTAAGGCATATAGAGAAGATTTGTTCCAACATGAGATCCCATTGAAACTAAATGCAAAACCTTTTAGACAAAAACAAAGACCATACATCGTACCTTATAACCTAAAATGCATGAGGAACTTATGAAGCTTAGGGAAGGGGGTATCATCAAGCCTATCAGATATTCATCTCGAGTCTCTAATTTAGTACCTATCAGAAAGAAAAATGGAGACATAAGGCTTTGTGTAGCTTTTCAAAACTTAAATGTATCCTCTCTTAAGGATAATTACCCACTCCCAAACATGGAGGCTATGTTGTAGAGGGTCACGAGATGTGAGCTACTATCTATGATGGATGGATTTTTAGGTTATAACCAAGTGAAGGTAGGAATCAGAACAATGCAAAACAACCTTCACCACACCATAATGAACATATGTATATGTCAGAATGTTGTTTGGACTCACAAATGTTCTAGTGCAACTTTCCAGAGAGCCATGGATGTTTCTTTTTCTGATCTAATTAATGTAATAATGGTGGTATACTAGGACGATCTCATTGCATATTCTAAGAAAACAAAAGACCATGTTGCACACCTTGAAAAAATATTTGTCAAAGCATTGGAATATGGCATTTCCTTGAATCCTAAAAAGTGTCATTTTGCAACAACAAAGGGAAAGTTACTAGGACATATAGTGTCCAAGGATGGAGTCAAGATTGATCCAAAAATAGTGGAAGCCATAGATAAGATTCCTATTCCTAAGATAGGTAAAGCCATCCAGTCCTTCTTTGGGAAAATTAATTTTGTGAGAAGATTTATATCGAACTTTGTTAGATAGTGAAACTAATATCAAAGATGTTAAAGAGGGGTGCAAATATTGACTCAATAGCCTTGGCCACAGATGCATTCGTATCCATCAAAAGAGAAATTAAAGAAGCCCCGATCTTAAAATCCCCTTATTTTAATAAAACATTCCAGATCTTTTCATTTGTGTCTTATCACACAATTGTGGTAGTAATGCTACAAAAAAATGACGAGGGGTGTGAACAACCTATTTCTTTCTTCAACAAATCCCTCCAAAATGTAGAATTAAAATATGACATTGTAGAAAAATAGGCATATGCATTAGTAAAAGTTGTCAAAGTATTTATATCATATCTGGTGGGAGCAAAAGTAATAGCTTATGTACCTAATGCTGCAGTAAAAGATGTGTTTGTACAAACTGAAGTAATAGGCTATAGGTGCAGATGGATAAATAGAATCCAATAATTTGACATTGAGTTTCAAATCACCAAGCTTGTAAGAGGACAAGGATTATCCAAATTAATGGCTAAAACAAATATTGAAGCTTCCCAAGTGTGCAATTTGAAAAATGAATATAACATGATTACTAGTATTGAGCACACGCCATGTGTTGGAATCAAGGAACACTGAGAGGGGGGGTGAATCCGTGTTCTACAAAATTTAACTTTATTAACTTGATCTTTAAACCACTTATTTCATTGAACCAAAAGAAAGATGCAAGAACACAAAGCAATCAACCACAACACCATAACACAAGGATTTTTTTACGTGGAAACCCTATTAGGGGAAAAACCACGGTGAAAGGCCAATCCACAATATGAGTATACTAAAAATAATTGTTTACAAATGGGGAATGCACATGCATTCAGGCTCACTTCTTAGAGCTCACTTCTCAAATACAATAGGCTTATTGCCCAAAAAAAGATTTGTTGTCTTACAGTCATAAATATACAATCTAGAGTGGATGAACTATGAGATAGCATCTACTAATACCTGAGTATAGTTTTGGTTAAGCACATTAATCACATTTTTCACCCTCTATCTAATTTTTCTCTTGAAATTCTATTTGTTTTAGTTCTGTAACTAAGGGAAATTCTCAGGTTACCAGATTAATAGCTAAATAAACTAAAACCCAAAGTAATAATGAAGTACAAACGAGGAAAACATGAAAAACAAAGAGAGATATCACCTTGAGTCTTTAACCTCCATGATTGACCTCCATTACACCTTCTCAACTTGTTGCAATATGTAGTTTTCCCTCAGATTTTATGTGAGTAATCTATGACTATGCCAAGACAAAAACAAATGTTGAAGGATTTGATATTAAATGTACTACTATGCAACTATGCAACTAGTAAGCAACTATGATCTAAGACTAATGTATGCCAAAATTCTAAAATGCCAAGATGTCAAGAGTGCCTAAGACAAGATTGCAAGATGTACATATCATGAAGGTGACAAGATTGCAAGATGTGCAAATGAGACCAAAATTGCCATTTTATAGAAAATGCAATTTTGAGTGAATGGCTAGGATTGAAGATTGACAAGTGCCCTAAAATAAATGGAGAAGATTCAATATGACAACCCACAATTAGGGTTAGGGAAACATTAGGTCAATTTGAAATGAGTGGTCAAGATTCAATTTGAGAAAAATAAATCAAGGGTTGACAATGCATGTGACAAGGAGATAAGATTGGCACAAAAAAGAGGTGGCTAAAAAATTAAATAATATTAGAAATTACTTGATTTTTGGAGAAAAAGACTATTTTGAATTTAAAAATTAGTTTAATTCAAAAGGTGGGGTCATGTGACGGTAAATAATTAATTCAAATTATTTACTAAAAGAGGGAAAATTAGAAAGTGAGACCATTTTAAATAAATAATTTTATTTAAAATGAGGGAAAGGTCAAGGTGGCAATAATTAAATATAATTTATTTAATTATAAGAAGACTTTTAAGAATTAATGATGTATTTAAATAAATAAATAAAATTTATCTATTTAAATAATCAAGAGGAATTAGTGGACGAAGATAATTAAATAAATTAAGAAATTTATTTAATTAGGAAGAAACATTAGACAATTAGTGACATATTAAATAAATAAATAAAATTTATTTATTTAATAATCAAGAAGAATAAAAAGTCATGAATTAATTAAATAATTATAAATTATTTAATTAATAGTTGAAAGTGAACCAAGGACATAATTAAAATGTATTAATTATACTAGGAAGAAAATGGCGATAATAGAGCTTGCATGCCTAGGTTATTTTTACGTGTCTACATTTTTCCCCTCTTTATCATAATGTAGCCTATTGCATTGTGACAAAAAAAAGAGTCAAAAACATGCCCCAACGAAGGTACAGGGTATCTATGCCCCCTCAGGAAAATTTTCAAATTTTGGCCCGACGATAGAAAAATTTGGAAACTATCCCAATAAGTCAATTTGATAACTAGAAAAATAATGGCACAGATAGTTTTAGATTTCAAGGAGTTTAAGGCAGCCTAGGAGGTGTTCAAAGTTGATCAAATGAGCCTCCAATAATAAAAAGTGTGAAAAATCCAACTTTGACCCTATAAATAGGTTGAAAATGGGGTAAAAGTTAATTCATTTTCACATTTGCAATAGTAAATTTGGAGAGCCCAGAGCTAGGAGAGCGGACGCGAGGATGGTGATTCTAGTGACCAAGCACCACAGGGAGATCGCTAGGACATACAGACAGCTAGAGGGTGTAGATCCAGAGGTGAGTGCACCTAACCTGCTTTGTCATTTTATCATTTTTTGTGGTTTTAGCGGGGTTTTAGGATAGGCAACGAATGCACCGTGACACATATGTGTGTGCATAAGCCACATTCATGTTTGTGTTTGATGCATTTGATTCATCATGACACAAATGTAGTGAGTCTATAGGATAGGTCCATTAGGTGCAATGCATTTGCAAAAAATTGAGATGCATTCGCCAAGTCAAGCCACAAATGACAGGCATAATGATGCATTCATAGAACCAGGTGACACATTTAAATGAAGTGCCACATTGGATAAAATTTGTGATGTAAGTGCCATGTCAAGACGCAATCGCTAGCAAAAATGACGTAAATGTCAGGTTGAGACATAATTGAAGTACAAAATGATGCAACTACCTAACTGCGATGCAAATGAATTCAATGTGACATTCAAATTTGACCAAGGTTGACTTTGTTGAGGCTTAAATTTTGAAATAGTTCTAAGTAGCTAGACAATATGGATGATTTGCAATAATGTGCTAATTCTTTCTTATGTCTATGCAGAGAAAGCTAGCGTTGATCTATACATGAGAGAGCAGACCATCGACATATGGGTTCTGGGACCAGCTTCGAGACAGGGAGTGATGGTGACTAATGCGACTTGGTCTATACTACATTGCTTATATGCCCATTATCTCATAAAATAGGGGATTGTTTGGTGCACTTTGTGAGATATGGAGTTTAGATACCTGTTCCTTTCATTTATCAATAGGAGAGGCTACAGTGACTCTCGAGGACATGTATCGAATCATGCGTTTGCTGATCTAGGGGGAGTGGGTCATGTATGATCCACACTAGGGATACCAGGTGTTTACCACATACTATGAGGATGAGACTAGTGTAAGGCTAGGGATAGAGGGGTATGAGATTCATTGGGAGTTTGTGGCAGAGCACTACCCCCAGTTTGATGCCATGTTAGCGACACTGATTATAGAAGTGTTGATACCAGACCAGCAAGGACATGGGTTCCCTATTGGCTGGGGGATGTACTGGTGAGGATGTGGCGAGACAAGATTGTATATGCATGGGTACCTTTCCTTCTAGGTATGTTGTACCATCAACTACATGGGGTGGCATACAGGGGAGCACAAAGCATCAGTTGTGGCATGACACTTCTTATGATCTAGGCCTGGGAGCATACTACTATCTTTCGTCCACTGATTCAGAGACCAGAGTTGGAAAATGGTATTCTATATGTGTACTATTATGTTGGTGCATTACAATAGACCTAGGTGGGAGAGACAGGATGGTGGTGACATAGGATAGACATGATGGTGTCATATATCTGGAGGTCATACAGGGATTAAGGCCAGTGGGAGGATGAGCCTGATCATTTGACTTTTTGTAGACAATTTAGATATTTGATTGGGCACATTGTACATAGCCAACTCATCATCAAGATGTACTTTCCACAATGGGTGCTTCAATAGTTTGGTGAGTAGCAGGGCGTACCTATGGGTACATAAGAGTATTCTAGATCATCGCGGGAGCCGATATGGGGTCGCACCATTTTATTACCATTTTTCAAGTAGCAGATAGATAGTTTAGTGGAATAGTAGTGGGGATGGATTGGAAGGCTTGCTAATCCAGGGATGACAATAGATTTTGACTTGTGGTGGCAGACACATCGCCCTATGCCATTAAAAAATCTTGATGGGCTAACACCAGTGGATCACAGATTAGTGATACCACGGGTACAATGAGGTGGTAGGGAAAGAAGGGATGGAGGCAGGGACTGAGGCAAAGGTCAAGGGTAGGATGGAGGAAGAGGGAGAGGGAGAGGATATGATGAAGGATATGGAGATGATGGTGGAGATGGTGGGGGGCGGAGAAGAGGAGGTGATGGTGGGAGAGAGGGGAGGAGGGTAAGGAAACACATGGAGATAATTCCCTTGGTACCG
Source organism: Sequoia sempervirens (assembly GCA_007258455.2). Taxonomy (NCBI): domain Eukaryota; kingdom Viridiplantae; phylum Streptophyta; class Pinopsida; order Cupressales; family Cupressaceae; genus Sequoia; species Sequoia sempervirens. The sequence continues at coordinate 777,920,830 of VDFB02281492.1, forward strand.
ATCCCCGAGGTAGTAGAGGAGGAGGTAGTGAGGTAGGAGGGAGAGAGACAACCAGATGTGGCACCTAATGTTGGGGTTGGTTCAGAGGAGGGGAGGCAGGAGAGGGAGGGGCTAGACAAGGAGGGATTGCCAGAGATGGAGGTCAGGTAGGAGGGGGAGATGGGGGTAGAGATGTCGAGGAAGGAGGGAGTTGGCGAAGGTGAGGAGGAAATGGGGATGAGGAGGATATTGGTGATGATGAGGATGCCATAGATGAGGCAGAGTAGCTATTGAGATGGCAGATGGTAGAGGGGGAGGATGACATGCTGACAGGGCCACCACTACCACATGATGTGATTGTAGATCAGAGAGTGGCCAGTCTATAGAGGAGGCTCAATGAGGCTACTACACAGATTAGATCACTACAAGTAGAGGTAGAGGTTACACAAGTTGAGTGGGATTAGGCAAAGATTAGATGATAGGAGGTAGAGAGCTTGTGTTTGGGATTTGCAAAGTTGTGTGCTACACCAGTCAGAGATGTGGTGAGCGAGTTGGCTAGAGTTAGTGCTAGTCAGGGTTAGTACATGATGTTGTATGAGAGGGCGGTGCTTTCCAATTAGAGGGATCCTGGGTTGTCAAGAGGCAACCAGATGTGGCACCTAATGTTGGGGTTGGTTCAGAGGAGGGGAGGCAGGAGAGGGAGGGGCTAGAGGAGGAGGGATTTCCAGAGATGGAGGTCAGGCAGGAGGGGGAGATGGGGGTAGAGATGTCGAGGGAGGAGGGAGTTGGTGAAGGTGAGGAGGAAATGGGGATGAGGAGGATATTGGTGATGATAAGGATGCCATAGATGAGGCAGAGTAGCTATTGAGATGGTAGATGGTAGAGGGGGAGGATGACATGCTGATAGGGCCACCACTACCACATGATGTGATTGTAGATCAGAGAGTTGCCAATCTACAGAGGAGGCTCAATGAGGTTATTGCATAGATTAGATCCCTACAAGTAGAGGTAGAGGTTACACAAGTTGAGTGGGATTAGGCAAAGATCAGATGATAGGAGGTAGAGAGTGTGTGTTTGGGATTTGCAAAGTTGTGTGCTACACCAGTCAGAGATGTGGTGAGAGAGTTGGCCAGAGTTAGTGCTAGTCGGGGTCAGTACAGGATGTTGTATGAGAGGGCAGTGCTTGCCAATTAGAGGGATCCTGGGTTGTCTCGATCATACAAAAAGATAGGCTTAGGGTCAGGGAGCAGAAGTAGGTCCCACAGTAGCTGTAGCCAGAGTAGTGTGGGTGGTTCCACCTCGTCAGGGCACACATCAGGGCACATGTCTCATCATTCACATAGGCACTCCTTAGGGCACATATCAAGCCACAACCATGGTTCCACTAAGTCAGGTCACAGATCAGTGCACAGTCATCCTCTAGTTATGGATCCATCGACCTCTCAGACACAGGTAGTAGTGACAATGATAGCATCAGTTCCACTCACAGAGCATTAATCACCCTGGTCTTCTCCTCAAGGGGATGAGGAGAACTCAGTGTAGGGAATTTGAGATTGTTCTCTTACTATCATGTTTTAGACATCATTGTTATGACACTTTATATGTTGACTATCGAGCCTGCGATCTCTATTTTTGGGATATCTCATGACTCTATCCTATGACATTACATATTTTTCAGATTATATACATGATACAATTTTGATGTGGCCTATATGCTTCATGGCCTATATGCTTCATGTTATGTGATGATGCATTATATTTTGATGATTTTTTATGACTTATGGATATCAAATGATTATTATGATGATGCAGTTATGATTGCCATATGATGCCTATGGTGATGTCTTTTATATGCTATGTCATGTATGCATTTATGGTTTGTATTTATGATGAGATGCCATGATGATGATGATATGCATAATTTTTTATGGTGTAATGGATTCCATGTATTATTATGGATATGTTAATGCATGGATATATATGTATGGAAAATGCAATCTTATGATGTGATACATATGTTTTTAATGAGATAAATGATGTATGTACCTACATGTTATGTGAGTGTGTGTAAAACCCTAATGTAATGCTTACATGATTATGTGTACACTTATTTTTTTGCATGTCACAGGATATCATCATGAGACAGGTGGGATGCGATAACAAGACAAAAGGAGATGAATGTCAGTGCGAAGACCAAATCCTTCAACATGTTACTGTAGGACCTAACAATTATTGCTCTTAATCATCATTGGGTCAATTATTGTAATGGCCAACAAACACCATGATATGACATAGATCAAGGTGTGCAAGGTCATACCATCACATGAGACAAGAAGTCACAGAAAAGGATGATCTTGACTCATACTAAGAGCATAATTGCCCCAGTCTTTTTGTCACAACCAACCACAAGCAGAAGATAGACAAGAAAGACAAGTCATGAAACATCATTGCTCCTCTAAATCCTATTGTTAGGACATCCTCAAGGAACTAGAAACATGACTGTCAAAAGGACAAGACAAGACAATCATCATGACATGTCGTTGCTTCTCTAAATCCTATTGCTAAGACCTCGTGGAGAAACTAGTAACATGATGAAAGATCCCAAGACAAATGCTAATATAGTGTTTGCCAAGTGTTTGCCAAGTATGCCTGAATGTCAAGTGTTTTGATGTCAAAATCTCAGGTTGGACAGTGTCAAATACCAAAAATTGTCAGGTTTGACGATGTCAAGATGTCGAATGTCAAAGTTTTCTGAATTCAGGAAGGACACATCCTGAAGAAGATTTTTGAAGTCAAGAGGATCGATCCTCAAATATCAAGAGAATCCCGCAAAATATCAGATGACAGTGTCAATACCTAGGAAGGACACATCCTAAGGTATAATTAAATGACAAGGGTGACTCTTCAGAAGGACTCATCTAAAGAACATCCAAGAGTTGACAATTTTGACAAGGTTTGACCAAGTTTGACCAAAGTTGACTTTGTTGACAGAAGTGACCTCATGTCGATGTTGACATGCTGATAGGATTGACATATTTATTTGGTTGATTGCCAAAGTTTGGTTTAGGAGTTTGTCTATTTTGAAATAACTTTTTTGACTTGAAGATTTTTGACGTCTGTGCCAGTGTAGTGTTATGAACCCTAATGGACTGACCTAGTGTGGCCTTGGGGGCTCATCGACAGATGGCCTTGCCTACATCATACACTCAGAGACCTCATAGTTCAACACGACCAATGGCTTTGTCTTGATGACCAAAGATTAAGTTATGATTTTTATTATGATAAACCTAAAAGGACCAACCTAATGTCTTGGGGGCCCTTGATGAGCCTTGCCTATGCAGAAAATGTGCAAAGACAACATAGTTCGACAAATGACAACAACTGGCTGGCATGAATAACTCAACAAGATATGACTTTATTTTTGTGCTTTTGAGATATTTTTATTTTTTTGTATCTTTTTTAGGACATTTTTCTATTTTTAGGTCTCTTTTCAGGACATTTTTCCATTTTTAGGTCATTTTTCAAGACATTTTTCAATTTTTAGGTCTTTTCTAGGACATTTTTTGATTTTTAGGTCTTTTTTAGGATTTTTTTATTTTTAGGTCTGTTTTCAAGACATTTTATAATATTTTCCAAACTGTGTGTGATACCCACTATAGTCAAATGATAAAGGAATTCCCCCAATCAGGTCCCATAATAGTCAAGTTTGAAGGATGTGTAAAAGGGTGTGTTTGGAGTGACAAATGGATGATATGCAAGACTTGATGTCAACCATTGTAAGCCATGAAAGGAATGGTAGGGTTTTGTGATGTGGATGTCAGGGTGGTGTCAGGAAGTGGGATGGATATTTATTATGGACTAAGGTAGATAGAATGATAGTCGATGGTAGAGCAAAAACTGACTATGCATGGCGCCTATTTGCCAGGCTTTCACCATGGTACTTATCCAAAGTGCCTATTTACCAGGTTTTCACTTTTGGACAAATTATTTCTCTTTTGTATTTTTGTCATTTTTTCTTTTTTGGTGTCACCAAGATGCCTGTTTTCCAAGTTTTCATCAAGGTGACAATTTTTTATATTTTATCTTCATTTTTTTTTGTATTTTTAAGGTTTTTGGCTAGACTTTCTGATGCTATGCATAGAATTTTTGAAGATGCAAATTGTTTATAGTTTCTATCAATTTGGTTCAAACTTGCCAGGCTTTTCTCAATCAGACTAATTCTTTGGATTTTACATGAGGACCAAATCAACAATGTCAAATTTTTTGACAATGACTCTTTTGTTATAACTGTGATAGAGTGGATTTTGATATGCTTGTAAGTGATTCAAGGTGTTAAGTCTACATTCTTCTAACATTTCCAATTAATGCAGTCATCATTTTCTATACTATTCATCATCAATTAGACCCTTCAGGGAGACTCACAAAGAGGGAATTTCAACCTCAATGGGCAGTATGGATTTGACTCTGAAAACTAAGGAAAATAGTGTGGCTCCTGTAGGCGTATAAATGCTAGTGTGGGAAGCCCATAGAATAGGGTTGAGTTGAATGTTTTAGTCATGACCAATATCATTGAATGTCTTTTTAAGGATTTTAATGATGGTTTTATTAAAAGCCTCAGCTTGATCATTTTCTTGCAGGTAATATGGTGTGGAGAAGTGATGCTGAATATGGAAGCATGTGCAAAGTTCATGAATGTCTTGGTTCTTGAAGGGATAACCATTGTCTGTGATGATGGAATGGGGTATATAATACTATTATATGATGTAGTTGAGAATGAATTTGGAAATTTTCTTATCGATTATGTATGTAAGGGGAATGGCTTTGATTCACTTAGTGAAATACTCAGTGGCAGTGATAATGAATTTATGGTCGTTGGAAGAGGTAGGATGTATTTTTCCCACAAGGTTGAGTCCCCATTGTGCGAAGGGACATAGAGAAGTAATCAGCCGAAGTTCCTATGTTGGTACATGAATCAAATCACTATGTATCTGACAATGGCGACATGTCCTGACAAAATCAAGTGCATCTTTCTCAATAGTCAGCCAATAATACCCAAGTATTTTTATCTTCTTGGCTAAAGTAGGACCACTCAAATGATATCCGCATATACCCTCATATACCTCACGTAAGGTTGTTCGTGCTTGATCAGTGTTGAGACAATGAAGAAGGGTATTGTCAAAGCTATGACGGTATATGGTGTCACTGATGATGGTGTATCAGGCGACTTTTCAAATGGACTTTTGTTGGTTGTTGGATAGGTTGGGGCGAAGGGTTTGGGATTTGAGATATTCATAAATGTCTTGATACCATGGGGAATTGGAACCAATGATCCCACAAACCATCTTTGATTTTGGGATGTTATATGTAGGGACCAAAAGTTGTTCTACCAAGAACTCAAATTGAGACACATTGCTGGAAATATCTAGGAGAGATCTTATTGTAGCCATTGCGTCTGATGCATTGTTTTGTATTCTTCAAACTTGTTCAAAAGTCAACATATTGAAATATGTTTGAAAGCTATCAACCATTCTTTTGTAAGGCATTAACTTCTCATCCTTGGTGTCACAGTCATCATTGACCTGGTTGATGACTAGTTGAGAATATCCATAAACATGAAGTGTTTTAGTTTTCCATTTTATGGAAATTTTGAGTCCCATAACAAGTGCCTCATATTCCACAACATTATTTGTACATGGAAAAGCAATGTGGAATGACTTAGGGATGGAGTCTCCTTGTGGTGTGATAAATAGTATTCCTACTTCCGAACCATGACTAGTATGAGACCCATCAAAGTATAGTTTCCAAGGTGACTTAGGCTTTGTATGAAATATGGACTCATCGGGAAAGTCTACTACTAATGGGTGATCACTTTGTATAGGTGCATCCGCTAGTTGATCTGCTATCACTTGTCCCTTTATATACTTTTGCTCCACATATTGAATCACAAGACACATCTAGTAGTTAAGATTGATCCCTTAAAATATGTCCTAAGTCGAGCAACATTGATAGGTCAACTAGCAAAATGGGTCATGATTTTGAGTGAGTATGTAAGGCATTAACTTCTCATCCTTGGTGTCACAGTCATCGTTGACCTGATTGATGACTAGTTGAGAATCTCCATAAATGTGAAGTGTTTTACTTTTCCTTTTTATGGCCATTTTGAGTCCCATAACAAGTGCCTCATATTCTGCAACATTATTTGTACATGGAAAAGCAATGTGGAATGACTTAGGGATGGAGTCTCCTTGTGGTGTGATAAATAGTATTCCTACTTCTGAACCATGACTAGTATGAGACCCATCAAAGTATAATTTCCAAGGTGACTTAGGCTCTATATGAAATATGGACTCATCAGTAAAGTCTGCTATTAATGGGTGATCACTTTGTATAGGTTCATCCGCTAGTTAATCTGCTATCACTTGTCCCTTTATATCCTTTTGTTCCACATAATGAATATCATACTCACTCAAAATCATGACCCATTTTGCTAGTTGACTTGTCAATGTTTCTCGACTTAGGAAATATTTTAAGGGATCAATCTTAGCTACTAGATGTGTCTTGTGATTCAACATGTAATGCCTTAGCTTTTTGGTAGCGAAGATAACTGCTAGGCAAGCACTTTCAATGGTTGTGTAGTTTAGCTCATATCCGACCAGTGTACAAATAATGTAGTATATGGCCCTTTTCTCATCATGGTCATTTTGTGCTAGTAATGCCCCCAGTGCTAAAGTTGTTGCAAAAATGTACAGGATCAAAGGTTTCCCTTTGATAGGTGGCATTAAAATAGGTAGTGACAATAGATAATCTTTTATTAGTTGGAAGGCCTCTTGACATTTGTCTATCAACACAAAGGGAATATCCTTGTGCAAAAGATACTGAAATGGTTGAGACTTGTCAGCCAATTATGCTATGAAGTGTCAGATAGATTGCAACCTACCTTGCAATGTCCCGAGTTAACTTATTCCTTTTGGAGGAGGCATTTCTAATATGGCTTTCACTTTGGTAGGATTGACCTCAATGCCCCTTCAAGAAACTATGTATCCCAAAAGCTTCCCTGATGTCACACCAAAGACACATTTCTTGGGATTCAAGTGAACTTTGTACTCTTCCAGTCTCTTGAATATTTTTCCAAGAGGCCATCCACATAATCCTCCATTATCTTGTGCATCATGTCATGAAATATTGTTTTCATAGCTCTTTCATACATGGTGCCTGCATTCTTGAGACAAAAAGGAATGGCATTCCAACAGTATGTAACCCAAGGACATGTAAATGTTATTTTGTGTTAATCTTCAGGGGAAATACAGATTTGGCTTGAGCTAGGAGGTGTTGGGTTTGAGGTGATTTAATTTGTTGAAAATTTTGGAAGAGGGTTTGAAGTCTTTGTATGGTTTGGTGGTCTAGGGGTTGGGGTATTTGGTGAAGTGTTTGAAGGAGGTTTTGAAGTTGGGATGCTAGGTCTTCTAATGTTGGCATGCTATAAAATTATGTTGATTGGGTTAAAGAGATTATGATGATTAGGATACGATGTGGAATGATAAGATTGGATGATTTTGATGATGTGGCAAGTGTTTATTGGAAGTTTGACTTGGGCAATATCAAACACAAGATCTCACATGTAAATGCATGAACACACACACCAAACACATTGATAATTTTTCTTTCAATATTAAATGTTATGATTAAGAAAACACTTGAATACACTACAACAAGCTTAATGCTAGTTAAGTGGGTATGGCCAATTAGGTCTCAATCTAGTTTGCACAAGGTTGACTAAGGATGATTTGAAAGAAAAATCCTGCCACACAGCCGGGAGAAAGAGGTAACCCACCCTTCACCTTCACTTCCCAAAGGTATAAATTTATTTGGGGCTTAGCCAAGAGTGACAAGATTTCAACTCCAAAAGGATCATATCTTTGGATTCACACTCAATTGAGGTCGTCCCTTGGAAGGGTGTGTGCTCCAAGTAGGCCTCCTATGAAGGGTATGACAAAAGAAAACCAAGTGAGGTGTTTTGGAGGACACACACACTTGATTCACACTCACAGTGATTAATTTCCCTTAGAAATGAAATGTGTGTAAGAAAACAATGGAAGCACTTGTTCTTTTTAACCCAAAACCAAAATGTGTGATGAAAGACAGTGGTTAATTTTAGACCCGATTTTTTATATGTGATTGAAGACAAAATTTGTTTAAGAGCCCAAATCCAAATGTGTGACAAACAATAATTAAGAGATGAAATATGAAATGAGTGCACCTAATTATTTTCGCTTTCCAAATTATTGTTGTGATTAATCCAAATTCTTTTCCAGCTCTGTATGATTCACCTACAAGTCATAAAATTGAAAAAAAAAGTAAACTTGCATAGAAGAAATTTATGTGAAAAAGATGAATTCTGCTAAAAATCTGATTATGACACATTCACCTAATAAAAGTTGTACCATTGTAAATTTTGTCTTGTCATCTTTCCAAAAATTCCTTGTTTGCACAATTTGGAGCCCGTATGACAAAGTTATGATAAAAAGAAAAAGAAAATACCCTTTCTAGATTAAATCTAAATTAGAAACTTGTAAATTTAAATGAAATTAGAAAACTAAATTAACAATCTAATGACAAATCTAAAAATCTAATTAAAAACTAATTAAAAATCTAAAAAACTAATTACAAAAAAACTAATTAAAAATAAATAAATAAATTCTAACTAAAAGCTAATTTAAAAATCTAAAAATCTAATTTAAAAAATCTAACTAAAACATAATTTAAAAATCCAAAAATCTAACTTAAAAGCTAATTTAAAAATCTAAAAATGGAATTAAATTCTAATTAAAAATCTAAAAGCTAAATTAATTAAAAATCTAAGATATACACTAAATTAGAAAAGCCTAAATTTAAACTAAATTAGAAAAACTAAAAATTTTAAATCTAAATTTATATCTTACTCTAAATTAATGTAAATTAAATTAATCTAAATTAGTAAAACTAAAGTTAATGAAAACTAAAGTGAATGGAAATAGAAGTGAAAGAAACTAATTAAAGCCAAAAAATTGAATAAAGCTAAAGCTTTCAAGAAGAATGTCTAAAGTTGTGTTGCCTCATGGAATGTATTCATTGTAGGTTACATAAAAATGGGAGTGTTGAAGTGCCTTAGAACCATAAAATAAGACTTTGAATTGTCTCCTCCAAGCAACACAACTCTTTGCTTGTTGTATGAAGAATACCAACAACACCCATTCCACTATGATGTCCACACCCCATGCTGGCAATGAAGAGACCTACAGACAAGACCAGGTACTTTGATGCAGATGTAAGAAATATTCCACACCTATGCAAAAAGAGTTGATCAGAGATGCAGATCTTAATTTACTTTGATGGGACAAATAACCAAGTGCACAGATGGAAGTACAAAGGATGCCAAAAAATGTAAAGTATAAATGTAGGGTACCACTAATAAGGTCTTGGGCACCGTTGATAGTGATGATGTAGGAAATGTGGAAGGAACTCATGCCTGCCAACAATGAATGCAAGGACATTGACAGATCCCATGAGATGACAAGCGGGCGATGTGAAAGGTTGGAATACTAAATGGACAACAGTGGTGGATGAGTTGAAGGAATAGAAAATAGTGGTGATTTTAGTAGGTGGTGATTGGGCATTGACCACCAAGATTGCAACATCGATGAGAAAGGTATGGAGCATATATAATGAATCGACAGAGAATTGAAATTATCTAGAGGTTGATAGAGGATAGTCACTGCAACGATTCATTCTCAAAACAAGACAAAACGAAGGTTAGAAAAAAATGCAAATTTTTACAACAAAAACTTGCAAAGCTAATGATTAGATCGTTGGAGCATTTCTTGTCAGGTTCACCAATGTAAATAGGGGAAAATATAATTTAGTTTTAAAAATAACAAACTATCTAAACCCTATCAAGCACCATGAAGCACAAACTAGAATGAAAATGCGAATAAACAAAGGAAATGCAAATTGATTCTCAAACTAGACTTGATTGACCTCCATGGCTCTTCTCAACCTTGCATGAGAATGCAATCTTTCAAATGGTTGATTATTGGAGAAATGTTGGTTGCTCAATTCAGCAACATAACGATATGATGAAGGTGATAGATGGAGGAAGATAGATAGAGATGGATGAAAGATTGAAGAATGATTTTGACAGCATAAGGATGCTTGAAGAATTGAACCCCCCTAATGGCTTATGAAAGGGCTGATTTATAGACAAGGTATGATTTGGATTGATGGTTGAGATTGGATGTCAATAAGATGTCTCAATCAATGGCCAAGATTGAAAGTTGTAGTATGGACTAGGGTTAGGGAAAAATTAGGGAAAATGATAAAGATGAAGGGTTGAGATTGAATTATGAAATAATTCAATCAAGGGATAGGATTAAATGAAATGTCAAGAGACAAGATTTGATGTGGAAGATAAGATTGGCATGTATAAAGAAGTGATAGGAGAAATTAAATAATAAAAAATTATTTAATTTAGGTGGTCAATGAATAATTAAATAATTACAATAATTATTTAATTATAGAGGAATGTGACAAAAGAAATCATTTTGAATTAAATAATGATTTAATTCAAAATTCAAGAGAATGGACCAAATTAAATAAAACTTATTTAATTTAGGAGAGAAGAGGCTAATGAATAATTAAATAATTAAAAATAATTATTTAATTATAGTGGAAAGTGGATAAAATTAAATAAATAATAATTTATTTAATTTTAGAAAGAAGGGGACTTAATTAATGACATAATTAAATAAATAAAATTTATTTAATTAATCAAGGAAGAGTAAAGATAGAAATGAATTAATTAAATAATTAAAATTTATTTAATTATGAAGAATGAAAGGGGAAAAGATGAAGAATCTAAGAGTCGCAAGCCTTAGGATAATTTTTACTGTCTACAAGTTCAAATCCCAATCTTTATTCTATGCAAGTGAAACTACACACAATCAATCTATATTCTCTCTAACTTTCACACCTTATTACAACACACATCAAAATGATGAGTAATCGATTATATATATCCACATCAAGAGATTACATCAACTAAATTTTGGCTTTAACAAAATAGAAAACATGTACAAACTATCGGCCCAATCCATAAATAATTAACAATGTGAATCAACCAATGTCAACCACAACATAATGAGGACTCAAAACAATATCCTCAAACATGAAACACCTTCAAAAATTATTCCTCGAAGATCCACAACATCCTACAATCACCTTGTCGACCTTTCTACTCTGTTAAACAAAAAACAAAAAACTGGATCTTCTAACTTGCGCATGAATCAATACGAGGCTCTATGATTCAAAGATCAAATAGTTCATATATCAAATGAGCTTCCCTAAGATCCACTACTCAAAATTAAAATAGGAATTTACGTATGAATCGATGTACACAACTTCATTGGATGACCTGTTCTAGCTTTGACAATTAACACATAATTTCAATCTAACTTCTAGTAAGAGAAAATACTAAAGTGCAGATAGGATTATTGACTAGGGTTTCCATCAATGACAACACCATATGACTTATGCAGTGTCTCTTGCCAACAATCTCCCCCTTTGGCATTGATGGAAACACTTAGTGAAAAATGACTAAGTGTTAGAATCAATGAATACACTACAATCCTTAGAACTTCAAAACACAACTCCCCCAAGGATGAATATGACATTTTTCACTATCCCATACTCCCCCTTTGACATCAATGACAAAGACGAGAATTCGCATACCAAAAATCATACAAAATTTCTATGAATAAACTGTATATGTGCAAACATTCTTTTCTAACTTACATGGACTTGAATATGTCTACATAATTGTTCTTCAACAAGCTTAAACTAGTGTCCCAACCCTTTTTGAGACTCTCCAAAATAGTCATGTGACCACATAACAAGTAGGATTGCATCTCTACTGACTCAAGGTTTTTCGGATCACTGACAGCCATAACATCTTGTGCTTCCTTCAATGCACTAAGCATTTCCTCCATTTTAGGACCAATTAGTCCTCTAAGCTCACATACCGTTTCAATAATTTTTCCTTCTTCATGCTTCAAACTTTTAATTTTGTCAAGGAGGGATATAATTTTACCTTCTTGCTTACCCACAAAAATAGTTAGAGGATCAAAGGCTTGAGAAATATCTACTAACTATTTCTCATAATCCTTAATTTTATTTTTAGTGACCTCAGTGAATTTAGAAAAGAACCTTGAATGTTCTTCACATAGGTAGCTAATAAGGATCTGACATCAGCTATCATACTCTTCAATCTAGTGAACCTTTTTGCATCAAATTCTCTTTGAACCTTATCCTCAATTGACTTTTCAAGAGACTCAAAGTGTGTACTTATAGAGTCGATAAGTTTCTTCAGCTGACTGGATGGAGAATTAGATGAATCCTTGACATATGTAGACATGATCTTCTCCAAGCTACCAAATGCAAGGCTTAGTAGCTCACTATCCTTAATGTGAGATTTAAATATCTCTTCCCTTCCCTTTACCTGTGCAAATGATGCTACCTTCAGCTTCTAAATAGGGAATAGAGTGGCCAAGTTGATAGGACCTTCAACCAACTCAAGTTCAAAATCCTCCTATTTTTCTTCTAAAAACTCCTTTACTACCTTTAAAGTGTCTCTTTCTTCCACAAAAACATCCTTTACTTCAACCTTCTTTTCTTCAAGTATAGATTCTTTCTTTCCTTTAGGAATCTCAATTTCTTCAACTAATACATCTTTAGGAGCTTCAATCTCCATGGGAATTTCAGTATCTTGCATATCAAGAGAATTCTGAGTGTACTCAATTGTGTCTTCTTTCCCTTCTTCAATTACCAGACTAGATGGAGCATGTACATCATGAGCTTCTTCAAAAACAACAATGTACCTATTCTTCAATAGAACTGCCTTAAGAATTTTCTCAGTATCTTTTGCCACTTCCTCAGTCTATTCAATCATAAGCTTATTCACCCTTTTTTTTCTCTTAAAATCATTTTTGGCATCATTGAGGATTTTCTTCATTTCTTCTATTGACATTATCGGACATATATCAACAAGTATGCATTCTCTCATTTGTTCCTCTTTAGTTCTTGCATTTACTCTCCTCATTTCCAAGACTTCATATAAACCTTTAGGTAACTATGACATTATTTCTATGAGATTCATATTGAATATATTTGAATATTTTATTGTGGCTTCCTCAAGAGTTATAAATGACAAGCACTATCAAAAGTGTCATACCATTCAAAAAGTGGTTTGAGATTACCATCCTTAATCATAGCTTTTTCCACTTCCTCTATAGTCATACCTGATCTATTATTTTTCACCTTTTTCTTTGCTTTCTCTTCACCAGAGGGCTTGTCCTTAGAGACTTTTGATGCTTTTGTGCCCTTATGCTTGATTTCTCTTACATCTTCATCAAATTCAATTTCTTCATCATCATCAACTACAACATAGACTCTTGTGCTTTTATCCTTCTTCCTCTTTCCTTCTCTCCCAGATGTCTTGACTTGAGCCATTACTAGGATTTTTTTCTTTACAGGACCAGATGAGAGTGCAGAGCTCCTTATAGATCTAGATCTAGTAGAGGATGTTGCCAGACTAGTAGACTCAGTTCTAGCAGGCTCTCCTTCTTTAGCTTGTTCTGTTTTCCTCCTAGCTTCCCTCACCACTTTAGCTTATATACCCATGCTTTCTACAAAAGCTTCAACTTCCCTTCTCACCTTCTAGACTATCATAGGCTTCTTCAATTGTTCATGCACTTGTATATATTTCTCTTCAAAGGTACCAAACCTTTCTTACATTAGATCCTGAGGTTTACTCAATAGGTATTGAGTATACAACTCCAAAATGTGTTCTTCAACCACATAACCCATAGGCATTATCCAAACTATTCTAGGTTTTGTTTCTTCCATCAAACACTGATCAATGTCAACCATGAAATAAATAGTGTCCTACTTTTCCGCAATAGATGTAGGAATCCTTTCCCTGGTTTTCATTTCACTTTGAATGCTTTTGAAATAAACCTAGATAGTAGTTTCCCATGCTTTGCTATCACCAATTATGTACAAGATATCTCTAATTTGAATAGCTATAGGTTTGTCACCTTTCCATTGCACTTTACCAACTCCCGAAACTTCATTCATGAAGTAGAAGAATAGACATAACAACATATTTCCATACTTGAAAGAGTTCTTCTTGTCTTTCTTTATTTTTCCAAGATTTTCAATTAGGTAGCTCTGGAGTAACTCATATAGGTCATATTATACACTTTCCTTGACAATCTAATAAGCTACATAGATTGCAGTACCAGATACAAAGTTATCTCGGCTAGAGTGATAGATCCTATAACCAATGACCATAGAGGAAAATCTCATGTCCACTATAATGATGTCATTAATTGTCATGGTTCTCTTGTTGAAAACTGAACTAGTTTCCTTAGTGACTATTTGGTTCTTCATAGATTTCAATGTCAGCAACCCACCGAATGAATTCAGACATGTAACAATCATTATAGCTTCCTTTGTGATCTTGAAGGGCTAACTTAACCACATGAATTTTTCATGCACTTGACTTAGTATGTTGCAAACCCATTCATTTTCATCGAACATGGGAAAATTCACAATCTAAGTGAACTTATTCTCCTCCAAATTCTTAAATTTAGGATTTACACAAAGATCTCCCACAATGCGATTTGTATGCATATTTAACAACTAGGAACTTCCTAACTCCTCAACATTTGCATGAATATATTACCTAATATCTTCAATGTGCAAAACACCATATGGAGCAGAAGAAAATGCACCTAATGGTTTTGTCTCAATAGATTTGAACAGGTGCCATTTGAATTTCGGATGGGGTCTATCCTTAATATCAACAACCAATGGAGCAACCATTTCTAGAAATTTCAAATTCACAAGTTTTGTAGATAAATACCTTTCGCCAAATTAGGGTTTGATCACCGAATCACCTTTTGACTTGTATCTTGCCAAGATTCACTTGCAGAGCTCTCCAAACTTCTTCTTCTTGAAATGCAATGTGACCAAAAAGTAACCTTTTATCATTCACATACCTAACTTTTTATCACAATAAATGCTTTTTCCCTAGGTCTTCTGGATACCCTATTTTCACAGATTGTGAAAGAAAACTCTTCCACAAACCTTTAATTTTGCATAAATTTCCTCCACAAGAGATCCCAAAACATCTGTAGATCAATAATGCAATCATTGCAATCTGCCACATCCTAGTACCAACTACTAGTAGGAGGGTTAAATATTTTCTTGAGAGCTACCCCTAGGCTAGAGGCCTTAAACTAATTCCCGAAGGAATTTCTTGTACCAGATTCTGGTGTGGAATCATTTCCTACATCATAGGCACTCTTCTTCACCCATGTCTTCTTCATTTGCTTCCTGATATCACCCGTAGTAAATTTTCCTTTACCCTTAACATCCTTCTACATATTTTTCCCTTTTTTCGTCAGACCCTTCGTACTTCTAATGAATCTTGCAATGTGACCAGATTTGTTGCAATTATAACACACAACATTTATTTGTCTAGACCAATTATTCCATTGATTTTCTCTTGATCTACACTGGTTAGCAATATGGCCAAATCTATTGCAGGCATAACATTTGACATTTCTATTGAAAAAGTTGTTTGACATATTTTTGCATTCAATTGAATTATGACCATACTTATTACAATTAAAACACTAATCGAAGAATGATGGACCACTTGAATTCATTCTACTTCTACATTAAGCAGCCATATGACCAAATTTATTGCAAAAAAATTATTATGCATTGAACTTTTGAGCATTGGGTTGTCTTATCAGATACCTTCTAGATTTGTTCATTTTATTTCCTTGCCTAAATTTCCCTTGACTAGATCCAGAGCTTTCTCCTTTCTCATATCCAAGACCTCACTTGTCACTTCCAGTCCTTTGACTTTGAATCAGTTCATCAAGCTTAGCTGAGCTAATCTTGAACTTCTCCTTGTATTCATTTGTACTAGCAAGTTCATCTCTGAGAGTAACAATCTATCTTTCAAGCTCTTCTTCATTGGTTCTGGATTGTTGCAATTCAAGCTCCAACTAATTGAATCCATCATTAATTTTGCTGCATTCTTTAGATTTTTCTTTCAAGGACTAAGTAAGATTCTCTTCATTCTTCTTTTTGTCTTTAATCTCCCTGGTCATCCTCATCACAATAGATTCCATCTCATGCTTCAGGACAACATTATCTCTGGTGAGATTTCCACATTATTATGTCTTCTCCTTCAAGGCTTGACTCAGGTGTTCATCTTCCATGCTTTTACTTTCTTTCTACTTGAGCTGATCACAAAGATCCTTTCTCTTTTCCTTGGAATTATTGATTTGATATTTCAACGATTGAATTAATTTCTCAGCATTCATAAGGCTTGCTTGCAATTCCTAGACTTCAGATTTGGACTGATCAAGATCATCTAGTGCCACCAAAATTTGTTGTTGAAGACTGATAGAATCCATTGAATCACTTTCCTGGATCTTCCCTAAGCTATTAAACTTATTTTGAGGAAATAGGATATGATACCAATTTTTGGAATCAAGGAACATTGAGAGGGGGGGTGAATCAATGTTCTACAAAATTTAACTATATTAACTTGATCTTTAAACCACTTATAGCATTGAACCAAAAGAAAGATGCACGAACAAAAAGAAATCAACCACAACACCATAACACAAGGATTTTTTACGTGGAAAACCTATTAAGGGAAAAACCATAGTGGAAGGCTAATCCACAATATGAATATACTCAAAATAAGTGTTTAAAAATGGGGAATGCATATGCATTTAGGCTCACTGCTCAAATACAATAGGCTTACTACCCAAAAGAAGACTCACTATCTTACAATCACAGACATACAATCTAGAGTGGATGAACTATGAAATAGCATCTGCTAATGCCTAAGTATAGTTCTAATTAAGCACATTAATCACATTCTTCACCCTCTGTCTAATTTTGCTCTTGAAACTCTATCTATTATAGTTTGAATCCCAATCTTTATTCTAGGTAAGTGAAACTACACACAATCAATCAATATTCTCTCTGACTTTCACACCTTATCGCAACACACATCAAAATGATATGAGTAATCGATTATATATATTTGCATCAAGATATTACATCAACTACATTTAGGATTTAACAAAATAGAAAACATGTACAAACTATTAGCCTAATCCATAAATAATTAATAATGCGAATAAACCAATGTCAACCACAATAGAGTGAGGACCCAAAACAATATCCTCAAACATGAAACACCTTCAAAAATTATTCCTTGAAGATCCACAACACACTACAATCACCCTATCGGCCTTTCTACTTTGTTAAACAAAAAACAATAAATTGGATCTTCTAACTTTCACGCTAATCAATACGAGGCTCTATGATTCAAAGATAAGATAGTTCATACATCAAATGACCTTCCCTAATATCCACAACTCAAAATGAAAATAGGAATTTACATATGAATCAATGTACACAACTTTGTTGGATGACCTATTCTAGCTTTGACAGTTAACACATAACTTCAATTTGACTTCTAATATGAGCAAATATTGAAGTGTGGATAGGATTATTGACTAGGATTTCCATCAATGACAACACCAAATGAATTGTACAGTGTCTCTTGCAACACCATGGTACATTGATATCATGTATTATCTTAAACATATGAAATGTCATGAAGGATTTAATGATACAAGAAAAGGATGCTTAAACTATAGGCTTCAAAGTATGTATTCATGAAAGGGGACCTCTATTGGAAAAATAGGGATGGTGTTCTATTGTTGTGCCTAGATGAAAATCAAGCAAGGCATGTTTTGAAGGAAATGCATGGAGTATGTGGAGGGAATTTCTCAGAAAAGACTATTGCACATAAGGTGTTAAGGGTAGGACACTATTGGCCTAGGGTTTTCAATGATGCCTATGATTATACTGGGAAATTGAAGTATCAAGGGGAATTTCCTTTAAGACCTTTCCAAGTTAAGGCTCCATTTCACCAATGGGGGATTAATTTCATAGGAGAGATTGTAGAAAAATATAGTAGAGGACACAGATGGATATTAGTAGCCACAACTAATTCACAAAATGGGTAGAAGTTATACCTACCAAACAAGCAACTAGTAAGGTTGTAACAAAAATTTTATTAGAAAATATCATCACTAGATTCGGAATTCCAGCAAGAATTATAACTGATAATGGGATGCACTTTAGGTTAGATGAATTCAAGGGATTTTTCAATTCCTATGGTATAGTAATCTCATATTCTTCACCATATCATCCATAGGAAAATAGGCAAGCTGAATCTAGAAACAAGAGCATCCTAAAGATCGTAAAAGGAATGTTGGATAATAACAAAAATGCTTGGGATTCCAAGTTGAGACTAGCCTTATGGGCAGATAGAATCACTATAAAGAAGGCCATCAAAAAATCACCTTTTGAACTTGTGGATGGGACTCAAGCTAGGCTCCCTTTACATAATTTATTACCAGTATGTAAGTTCATCTTGCAAGAAGATTTAGATGTTCCCGAACCTATGGATGAGAGGATGGAATAGTTAATGGAACTTGATTAGGTTAGTGTGAACCAAGATCCTCGTACCTGCAAAACACAAAAAACACATACATTAGAAGATTGAAATGCAAGTTAGAATCTAAGTTCCCCATGAAATCCATTTGCAAAGTTTAAAATAGGAAATGAGATGAAGAACACAATAAGAAAGCAATAAAACAAATTGAATCCTAATTAAACAAGAAAACTCTTGATCCCATGGCGGAATTGGTTCCAATTTGATGTCAAAATTGGCCCTTTCCCAACTCCAATGATGCAATGTTGATTGGTGATGAAGAATGATCCACTTTGTTGAAGATTCAATGAAGCTCCATGATGAAAAACCTACATAACCTAGCTATAATCTTGATGAAATGCTAATGCTTGATGATGAAAATGAGTATAGTAAGTTTTCTCAAATTGTGGATGCTAAAATGAGGAATGAAGCCTCCTATTTATAGAATGACAAGTTGGAGAAATGACCAAAATGAAGCAATGTGGGACTAACATTCAACCAATGGTAAGGTGCTACTTGTCAAGAGATGGATGAATGAAGGATGTGCACATTTTGATGAATGTGCCCATAAATGCAATTAGGTGATATTTGAAATTAGTGAAATGACATGTAAGAGGGAAAAGGAATGTCTTAAATGTCACTTGGGTCAAGGCAAAAGGACTTATTAGGCGAAGTAAATGTCTTGTTGGAAGGAAAAAATCCACTTGGATTTGAATTCAAATTTGAAAGAATACTCCTCCATTATGCCATGTTGAGAGAAAATAAGGATTTAATAAATGGATTAAATCTATTTTCATGTCCAAGTGGCAAAAGCTAGAGGATGGGACATAGATTAGAATTAAATTAATCAAGGGTTAATTAATTTAATGGGAGATTAGATGATGTGACAAATTTGACTTAGATTTATGGGTTGATTTAAATCAAATATGAGAAGAATATGATAAAAGGATTAATTAAATAAGGATTTTTGATTTATTTAATTAAAGGAGCTAAAGTTAGATTAAATCAAATAAGGTTTTAATTTATTTAATTTAATGAGATAGAATTTATGGATTTGATCAAATAAGATTGATTATTTAATTAAATAGGGATAATTAGATCAGACTGATTGATTAAATTAAATGACTTAATCAGATAAATGATTTATTTAATTAAGAGAGGAAGATTGATGAATTTAATCAAATAAGGGTATTCGATTAAATGGTTAGACTAAGGGATTATTTAGGATGAAATGGTGTTAGTAGTCACGATCAAATGTGCAATTTCAATCAGTACATTTTCCATGTGTACATTTTTCCCCTCTTTGAAGCAAGGTACTCGTTACATTGGTTCAAAGAATAAATTGTCTCAATCAAAAGCCAAAATTTTTCTAATTTCAAAACCTGCCCCAGTGTTGCTTCGGCGAGAGAAAACATACCAATATACTACCCCCTTGAGAGATCAGATGAAAGGTTTAATTTTTGGGTGATCTCATGACAAAAGAGGACAAGGTGCCCGAGAGGCCAAAAAATGCAAAAAAAGATGAAAAACAGCCCTCAAACAGACAAAACTGAGATCGGGGGTCTAAAACCCAAGCAGAAAGGTTAAATGGGTCAAAAAACCCTAATTTTTAGGTTTAAATAGGCCTCAAGGGGCCACTTCCAATTCATTTTCACATTTAGCCTTAGGAGATTCTATAGTTTTGAGCTTTGATATCTTGGCGAGATGGCGCAATGACTGCTCCTCATGCACATTTATGACTGAGTTTGGACGCATAAGAGGCTTCCCGGCACTGGACCACCGGTGAGTCAACCTAACCCAAGCTTATTTTTCATTTTTTCATGCCCATTTAATTCCTTTCAAACTAGATCTCTAGGCACAGTGCCATATAGCACCACTGAAAATTTCAAACTCTGCCGCTTGATGTTAAACTACACCGCCATTGCAAGGTGTGTCACCATAGTTGTTTGGAGTTTAGGTCTTAACTCCAAACTCTGACGCTTTTGTTAAGTGCACCACTATGACAAACTTTAAAGTTAGGGTTCCTGTACAAACTAGGACGCTCTGGAAAAGTGCACCACCATGGTGTAGTTTGAGGATTTGGTGGCCCTAGCATCACAGTTTGCAAATTTTAAACTACACCACCTTCATAGGCAGTGACACTGGGGTGAATTTGTGAATGTTGATACAAGTCTGGAGATTTTTTTTTGATGAATTTTAACACGGTGACTTTAAATCCTGATGCAGGAGGAGGCGAGAGAGATCTATTCGTGCGAGCACAGGTCCCAAGAGATTTTTGGCCTATTGAGGGATTTGTCTGAGTGAGAGCAATAGCGCCTAGTAGATATGGGACTTCGGTACATTTCCTATTCACTGCCCATGCGGATGCACCTGGGCATGATGACAACACTTATCGAGAGATGACACAGTGAGACCTCTTCATTTCACCCTTCAACTAGCAAGGCCACAGTCACGCTAGAGGATGTCTGCTGGATCCTCAGATTGCCTATTCATGGTGAGTGGGTGATCTATGACATGGCTACCAGGATAGACACCTACTATGCCATCCTAGAGATTGATTAGATTATATTCTATGAGGGTCAGATTGAGCTAGAGTGCCATAGGCCGCTCGCCTCACCCTACCGCTTAGTGATTGACACTATCATATTAGGTCTTGTTGCCCCAAATCGGCAAGGCTGGTATTTTAGTCCTAGTTGGGGGCTTTCTTGTGAGTGGATGGTCCAACAATGACATAATGTTTTTGCATGGGGTCCAATTTTTCTAGCCTCTCTTTACAGAGATCTTCACAAGTTTTCCTACTTGGATGGAAGAGCACTTGGAGTAGGAGTCACACTCCATATTTGGGCATGGGAGCACATCCCTATACTTCGTACAAGAGTTGTCCTAGTTCTGATGGAGCCAGATGATCTAGTGGTCTAGAGTTACAGAGGGGGCCTTTCCTTTACCTATACAAGAGAGAACAATATTCCTCACTAGAGGAGGGTCCTCGATGATATGTGAGTGTTCACATGGAGGCCTTAGCTTGGAAATCCAACTTGTTTTGATGATGTGCAACAATTATTCTTTGCTCGCTAGGACTACTTGATGTAGGGGTGAGAGCATACCATGATTGAGATGTAATTTTTAGGTAGGGTGCAATGACAATTTGGCAAGCCACAAGACATGCCTAACGATCAGTATGTGGCAATATTTGTGAGGACAGTGAGTCAAGGCTCGTAGGGGTGATACATACTTGCCCATGAGGTAGTGGAGAGCTTCAGACAACTAGTGGCTCAGTCATGGCCATACAACTAGGGAGAGGCAGATCTGAGAGTCACACAGGCATACCGAGACTGGTTCAGGCCACCCTTGAGATTGACAATTCAAGGTATACCATCCCCTCAAAGGAGAGTGAGAGGTAGGGGGTAGGATGAGGTTAGGGAGATAGGGATCAAGATCAGGGTGGCAGGGGAACAACACCAGATTAGTCGGTCAGGGACTAGGATCCACCTATCCAGCCACCTAGGGATCAACAAGGTCAACCCCACTAGGATGTCCCAATATAGGATCAGGACTGTGGGCAGCATGATAGATAGGATGGGCACCAAGATCGGGTTGCGACACCACCTAGAGACGGAGGTGAGGATCAGCCTCATGTACAATCTCCTCCATAGCTAGATCTGAGGGATGGGAAAATTTTACAATTATAGGCCTAGATATAGATATTGATGGCTGAGAGGGACCAGGTCAAGGCTGAGCGAGATCAGGCCATTTTGTAGAGGTAGGCCACAAAGTTACAGGAGGTGACAGAGATGGGTTGTCGATAGCAATTAGAGAGTATGGCTACCTCCTCCTCCTAGAGCACAGTATCGCTTCGGTCATACAGGAAGGTCATTCGGGAGGCCAACTATTATAGGATGCACTATCATTAGGCCATGCTGAGAGCAAGACGAGTTCTTGATTTTTCATAGAGGACCAGCCATAGACCTGTAAAGGGCCACGGGGACAGAGTAAGTGGTGAGGGAAGTAGCTAGCAGGGCTAGGCCTTCATTTTGATTAGAGACAGGATTCTTTTTGCACCCTTTGGGCTCATTTTTTGATAGCCCCATGGGCCAATTATACTTATGTATTTGACACTTGATCTGATTCTTTTTGTACTATGACAGTGTACATATGCTTGATCATATATATGAGATGATGATTTTGATGTAATATTTTATGTCTTGTTTTATGCATTATGGATGATCTTTACTTTTATATGTTATGCAATGATGGTCTATCTTATGTGATGCAATCTGATGTTTATGATATTATGATGTGATGCAGTGATTATGCAGATGTTTATGAATGGATGCATTTCTCCTTTTCTTTTTTTTAGTATCTTTTTATGCTCCTTTTATGATGATTATGTATGGATAATGCAAATGTTATGTTATGCAAATTCTTAGACTAACAAATCTATATTATGCAATGATGGATGGTATGATGTTATATGATGATATGTGATGATGATATGTGTACATGATGTTTATCTATTGATATGATATAATGAATGAAAATGTTGTATAATGTGTATGTGATAGCGTAGTGGATGCTTATATGTGTGATGTTTATGCAATTTTGTGATATGGTGAATGTGAGTGATGCTATGATGCTATGGGATGATTTCTTTTTTGTTTATGTAATGGATGCTTATGTAATGATATATGATTTATGAGATGATTTATGAAATGTTTATGCAAATGTTAATGTAATCATTCATAAGATGCTTAGAATAACCAATCTATATTATGCAATGATTTGGAAATGCAATGTTATGATATGATTTAATGTTTCCTATATGATATGCAATATGTAATGTACTGATGGTTTGTGAATGCAGGGTGAATGCGATGATGATAATGATCTAATTAACTATCATGGTTCCATGTTAGCATAAAAAGAAAGAGGTAGAAGAAACAAGGGATTCCAACAAGACATAAGGTGATAATGATGATGATGATGATGATGATGATGATGATGATGATGATGATGATGATGATGATGATGATTTTCTTGCCGAGGAATTGGGATTTTCAAAGGGCCAATTACCTTATGTTTGACAACACATGTAGGTACGATGCATCAAGGTATGAAGCACCAGGTTGGTGTTGTACCTAGTGTGATGGACTTTGTCTCGATAATAAGATAAGAGTATCCCTATTCACACCTGGCATATGGAACCTTATTTAGAAATGTATTTCAGATATTTGAAATATTTCATACCAAAACATAGGAAGGAAAGCCTTCTTACGTGGTCAACAAGATATTTAAAACATCCTCCCTACATATAAAAAAAGCATGTATGACCAAGGTTATATTATAGAAATATCCAACAAGCACAGTAGATAAAAGATAATGATCATTGCCCTATTCCTATCTCTCTAAATCTTTTGATTATACATCATTGAGAAGTCCTTGGAGTGAGTGCAATAAGATAAATCAAAAGAGAAAGATAAAGTAAACAAACAAGCTAATGTTCTTCAATACCGCTAGCCAAGACTTAAACTACGGTGATGCCTAATGTTGATGTCCATTGTAGGAAGGATGCATCCTAGGACATGACAATATCAGATGATTTGATATGGGATTGATTAGATGATAGGCTATTGACACAAAGAGTTGAACAACTTGTTTACATACTAATCTAGACTTAAGATTTTGACATTTTGAGTTTTCACTTTTGAACTACTAGACTTGTTTCTAATTGTTTTACCAAAGGTTGGGGATGATGATTGATTTATTGTGAATGATGCTTATTGTGGGTGAAAGCGAGATGAGATGGATGGATTTTTTTAAATATTTGGATGTTTTTGATGCTTTTTGAAATGTTTTGAGGCTATTTTTGGTATTTTTCAAGATTTTACAAATGTTTTGATTTTCAAATTTTCAAATGTTTTGGGGTTTTCTAAAATTTTGACCAAGACCTAACCTAAAGACCTATCTTAGGGGCCTCAAGGGCTGATCAACACATTAGCCTTGCCTACGTTATACACGTAGAGACCACATAGTTCAACTAACACAAACTCGATTATTTGATGACATATGAACAAAGGGATTTCTAGTTTATTATGATGAACCCCTAGAGGACTAGCCTAAGTATCTCGAGGGATGATCAAAGATCAACCTTGCCTATGTTCAAGGCTCAAAGACCCGTAATTCGACAAGACAACTCTATTTTTGACTTTTTGAATGAATTTTTGACTTGTTTTTGGATTTTTGATATGTTTTTGGATTTTCTAATTTTTTTATGTTTTTGGATTTTTTGATTTAGGGACCTCAAGAATATACAAAAATTTGATCTGATGAGAACATTCCCCTAGTGTGATGTAATAGAATACTTCGATAAAGGTAGGACAAGCTGACCTTGAGGATGGGCTGAATAGTACTAGGAGGGATCGTGACATGAACACATGACCAAGCTATGATGCAGATGCTAAACGAATGGGTGATAGATGAAGATATCCGATGGATGATGGATGGATGAGTCACGAAGATCCTAGTGGATGGAAAGTGCTTATTTACACAAGGAACTTTTTTTCCAGGTTTTCACCAAGGTACTTGCCCAAAGTGCCACTGAAGCGGTTTTCACTAGAGGACAATTTTTTCTCTTTATTGTTTTAATCCTTTTTCTAATTTTTTTATATTTTTTGTATTTTTGATTTTTTGTTTTGTCACCAAGATGCCTATTTGCTAGGTTTTCATCAGGGTAACCCTTTTTTTCAGGACTTTTTGATTTTTTTTAATTTTTGGTTTTGATACCTTGAAAGATTAGGCATAAAAAATTTTAAGATGGGAGTTGTTCATAGGCTTCTGCAGAGGTTCCCCTTTAGCTATTGATAACTAATATGCCCCTAACTTGTAGCTCGCTATGATAACAAATGGCCCCAACCAGTTGGGTTCAAATTTTCCTTTTCCATTTGGGTTTGGGATGTTCTTATGATTCTCCTTTAGGACAAGTTCTCCAACTTGGAAGCCCCTGCTCCTAATCTTCTTGTCATAACTCCTTTTAAGCTAGTTCTGATAGAATTGCAAATGATTTAAAGCATCCATACACCACTCATCTAGTAGATCCAGCTCATTCAATCTTGATACTTGGTATTCTTCATCCATGATGACGTTTTGCAGTGATATTCTTAGTGATGGGAGCTCAATCTCAATAGGAAATATGGATTTTGATCCGTAGAATAGGGAGAATGGGGTGGCTTTAGTGGGTGTGTGGATGCTAGTTCGATAAGCCCAGAGGGTAGGATTTAGCTATAGATGCAAGTCACAACCTACATCATTGACTGTATTTTTGAGGATTTTTAGAATGGTTTTATTGGTATCTTTTGCTTGGCCATTGCTCTAGGGATAATACGGAGTGGAAAAGTGATGTTGAGTTTTGAATTTTTCACATAGGTCATGGACCTCCTAATTCTTGAAAGGTGTCCCATTATTTGAGATAATAGCTTCGGGAACACCGTATCAACATATTAAGTAGTTCAGGATGAAATTTGATATCTGCTTTCCAGTGATGTATGCCATGGGGATGGCTTCCACCCACTTGGTAAAGTACTTAGTGGTGGTTATGATGAACTTGTGACCATTGGATGAGGTGGGAGTTATTTTTCCAATGAGATCGAGTCTCCACTACAAAAAGGGCCATGGTGTGATGATAGGATGGATTTCTTGAGTTGGAGCATGGATGAGGTCCCCATGCTCCTGACATTGTAGGCACCTTTTGACGTAGTCATGTGCTTCTCTTTCCATTATAGGCCAATAATACCCCATCCTCAGCAATTTCTTGGCCAAGGTCATTCTGCTCGAGTGTGAACCACAAATACCATTATGCACCTTAGTTAAGGCAGTCAATGCCTCCTCAACATTTAGGCAGCACAATAAGGTTGCTTCCATTCTCCTACGGTATTGTTTCCTAGGATGAAAAACTGGGATGCTTTCTTGAAAAAGGTTATTTTTAGGCTTGAGGGTAGGTCAGCAGGTAGGACCCCTATTCATAAGTAGGTATAAATGTCATGGTACCAGGGATCATTGGGACCAATGATTTCACACACAAATTATGATTCTGGTACCTCGAATGCGAGCATGAGAAGTTTCTCTACCAAGAATTCATGTTTTAGGATTTTTCAAGGGATGTCCAGTAGTGATCCAATCATTTTCATGGCATCTACTATTCTATTGTTTGCTTTGGGAATCTACTCAAATGTGATATCAATGAATGATTCTTTGAGGCTCTCTACCAACTTTTTGTAAGGAGTCATCTTATCATCTTTGGTATGGTAGTCACCATTCACTTGAATTATTATCAGTTGGGAGTCTCCATATACTCACTTGATTTATATGCGCTGCTATTCTGAGACCTATGGTTAAAGCCTCGTATTCCACAATGTTATTAGTGCAAGGGAATGCTAGTTTGTAGGATCTAGGTATACAATCCCCTTCTGGGGTGATGAAGAGGACACCAGCTCCTAATCCATACTATGTAGAGGAGCCATCAAAGTAGAGTTTCCAGTGGTCAGCTATGCTAAGATTGAAGATGGATTCATCGGGAAACTCTGATATGAGTGGATTCTATGAATACATGGGTGCTTCTACAAGTTGATCTACAATCACCTAGCCTTTGATTGATTTTGCAATCCTTCTTGTGATCATTTCCTTTGATAATAGGTACTTTAGGGGATCGATCTTGGTGATGAGTTTGACTTTGTGTTCCAACATGTAATGTCTAAGTTTTTGAGAAGTGAACACCATTGCTAGATAGAATTTTTTGATGAATGGGTAGTTTAAATCATGCTCGACCATTTTTCTACTGATATATTAGATGGCCCTTTCTATCCCATTTTCATCATGCTGACCTAGGAGAGCTCCAAGGGCTATTGTTGTTGCTGACACATAGAGGATTAATGGATTTCTTGGGATCGATGGCATGAGGACGAGAGGTGTGAGTAGATATTATTTGATTTTCTTGAAGGCTTCCTCACACTTGTCATCCCACTTGTATGCTACCCCTTTGTGGAGTAGGTGAGAATATGGGTTTTTCTTATCTACCAATTATGCTATGAATCAACAGATGGACTGAAGTCTACTTTGGAGGCCTCTTAATTGTTTCAATGTTTTGGGTGCCTCCATCTCAAGGATTTTTTTTACCTTTGTAGGACCTATTTCAATACCCCTCATTGACACTATGTATCCCAATAGCTTTCTTGATTATATGCCAAAGACACACTTCTTTGGATTTAAGCGAAACTTGTATTCCTCTAGCCTGTCAAAAATAGCACTCAAGGTTGCTATGTGATCTCTCCTCTTCCTGGATTTTGCTAGTATGTCATCAACATAATCTTTGATAGTTTTGTGAATCATGTCATGGAAGATTAATGTCATAGCTCTTTGGTAGGTGGCCCCAACATTCTTCAATCCGAATGGCATCATGTTCTAGCAGTAGTTCCTCCATGGACAAGTGAAGGTTGTTTTGTGTTGGTCTTCTTTAGCAATCATTATTTGGTTGTATCCAGAGAAACCATCCATCAGAGAAAGCATTTCATGTCCTATCATCATGTCCACTATCATGTCAATGTTAGACAATAGGAAATCATCTTTCAGACATGCATTGTTTAGGTCTCTAAAATTTGTGCAGATTCGGATGCCCCTATCAAGTTTTGAAATACGTACTTGATTAGATACCCACTTTAGATAATCAATTGGCTAATTGAATCCTACATCATGTAGCTTCTTTAGTTCCATTTTGACTAGTAGGGCGATCTAGGGATGCATTTTCCTAAGTTTTTGTCTAACTGGATTTGCTTCAGAGTAGACTGCTAAGTGATGGACCACAATCTCTGGATCAAGCCTGGGCATGTCTACATAACTCCATGCAAAATTAACTTGTATTTCTCTGAAGAAGGCTGCTAGGAGTTCTTGTTCCTATAATAGTAATGACTCTGCATAAAATGTGATGTGCACAGTCTCCTCTATTACCAAATTAACTGGATTGCATTTTTTGGCTAGGACTGCTAATTTTCCCTAATGGAGAGCTTTGAAAGGAATATTGAATCCCCCATCCTTGGGTGCTTTAGAGAGGTTTTCACCATTTTATGCATCCTTTATTTTTACTACTTTTTGGTTGGAGAGTGCCACAATGTGGTTTTCATTCAAGGACTTAGAGATTATTCTCATTTTTTCACTTTTGCGACTGAGGGATTCAATGGTTTCCCCATAGTATGCATGTGTGTTCAGCTTGATGATAAATCCTACTTTATGATCCCCACATGGAATGTTATCACATAGTCTTATGAATTCCAAGAGCACCTCATCATTTTTGAATGTGTCAAGAATTGGTGGTCCTCGTTGGTCATAATTGATGAGTTGTGGGTACACTAGATAGATTTCATGGTTTTGCTTTTTAAACTCATAATATAGGGTGCTAATTATAAGGAGTGAGGAACTCTCAAAAAGCATTGGCAGGTCAATTATGAAATTTTCCTCATCATCGCTACTACTAAAGATGTTAGTTATATCAAATGTAAAATTTTCTATGACTTGGCTGGTAGACACAGGTAAGCAAAGTTCAGCTGGTGTTGGTTCATGGGGAGGCTTGACTACTTTAACTGGGGGACCTCATCCATGTATGGCTATACTCAGAGGGGTACATCCAAGGCCAAGATTTCTCATTCATGTCTCTAGAATGATGGGTATTAGAAGCCCATTGTCATTTTTCTGCAATTTTTGGTTTCTGTCATAGCCCATTGCGAGCATCATTTGCAAACCTTTTCTACTATCATCCATTGGTAGATCAGTTGTTGATCTATTGTCTTGATATAGGAGGTGGGATAGGTCCTCCTCTATTACCTCTTAGTTGAGATCTCCCCAACTTCTAAAGTTAGAATAACCTTCAGGGGATGTTTGAGATGTGGAGGCTTCATTCGATTGCGGTCATCCTCATGATCTAGGAGATTGTGGTAACTCTCCTACCATAAAAGAATTTTTGGGAATTGTATAGTTTCTACAACCATTGTCCTAGATGATGAATTTGATATTAGATATTATGGGGATGGCGGGAGTGGTGGGTGTCTCTATCACAAAAGTGGAAGTGAGAGTGGCTGGATCAATGTATAGTGTTGATGGACCTTCATCATTTTTAGGTACATGAGGAATTTTGTAGTATTTTGCCTCTAGATTCTTGTAGCAAGAGAATGGTTCAGGATCTCCATGGATGGTAACCTCTTGGCCTTCATATGTGAATTTGACAAATTGATGGAAGGTTGATGCTACTACTTGCATTGCATAGATCCATGGACATCCTAGGAGAATGTTATAAGGAAAGTTGAGGTCCGGGACCTGACAGGTGGTTTCCATGATAGCTAGCCCTACTTGAATAGGGAGTTGAATTGTACCTTGGGACACTCTCTCTTGATCATCATGCACTCTAATTGTAATACCTTTTCCTTTGTCAATGGAATCCTCTAAGATTTTTAGGTTCTTAATGAGCTTGAGAGAACAAATATTCAAACCTGCACCTCCATCCACCAAGACTCGCTTGACTTTCTTTTTATGCACAAAGACCTCTAAATGGAGTGAACAGTTGTGAGATGGTTGAGTAGGAAAATATTGATCAAAAAATGTAAGGATATTTAGTGTAATGATGTTTCTGATCATAGCTTGGAATTTTTTGCATCAAGATCTGCAAGGATGGTTGATGAAGCCAATGCTTCCTTAAGGATTTTCTTGTGGGTGGATGAAATTTTTAACTTCATGATGGAGATTTGTGTTGGGATTAGTTTTAGTTGATCAAGGACTTTGTAACTGCTGGGAACAGATCTGGGGTTGGGTACGGGTGCTCTGTTTGGCTGAGATGACCCTACAATGGTAATTTTGTTGCCTCTTGTGGTGACTCCACAATTAGTATGGGCTCCTTTGATGGTGATGGTAGCACAATATTCATCTAGGGATGCAATGACATGGTCGTACACATGATTCACCCTCTTCAAGGTACCCTTTCCCTTATCAGTGTTATTGCTCCCTTTATTGTTATGGTTAGGCATCAGATCCGTGTAGATTTTGAGGTTTTGATTTCCTGTTGGCTGCTCCACATTTATGGTTTTTTGATCAATGGGGTCTTGGATTAATTTTTTCAACCTCATGCAACTACTAGTGGTGTGCCCTTTGATTTTGTGAAAGTCGCAAAGCTAATTTTCACTGTACCAGGGTGGTTTCACATCTGGTTCCTGGTAATTCTCATAGGTAGGAGCCTTGATGAGGTTTTCATTTATTATTTTCTTCATGATGTCCTCGAGTGGTTCCCCAAGGGTAGTGTACTTCCACTTGGTGGAATTTTTCTTTCGCTGGGGTGGTCCCCTTTGATCATTTATGTTGTTGATTGCTTGATTGTTTGGCTATTATGTCACTACGTTAGCTTGATGATTGTTTTGATGGTGGTTTTAGGGTTGTTGTTGGGTTGCAAGCATGTTTTTCTAAGGGGCACTGATCACAACTTTAGCATTGACAACACCATCATTGGTAATGTTTATGTTCTTTTCCCATGTGCGAGGTTTTTCATTGTAATTGGTGGATGGGCGATTATTTTTCTATTCAAGATATGCAGGTGATCCTCCAGGTTGTGTCATAAGGGATCGTTCGATGTTGAGTTCCTTGGAGATCCATTGGTCATATGTGGTAATGCCTTACACTTTGAGATGAAATGCTAAGGCTCCGTCAAGATTGGCTATGATAGTGCAAACTTTTTGTTCTTCTAGCATGACCCATTTGCTTCAATTGGCCTTGGATCACCATCGTTGTAAGAAAGAAAGAAATTATTCATTCTTACCTTGTTTTAGAGCTAATAATTCATTTATACTAACATCTATACTAATGTTGAATGCATAATTTTTTATGACTACGTCTACTATTTATTGGAATTTTTAGATGCCTGGAGGAAGGCGAGAGAACCATTTCATGGTGTGGCTAGCCAAGCTTCTAGGAAATAACTGCATCAGATAGGTATCATCATATGCAACTTCCATGCAATGAACCTAGAATTCCCTAATGTGATCTTTAGGGTTTCCCATCCCATAGTATTTATCAAATTTGGGGATCTCAAATCCTTTGGGAATGGTTTCATTATGAGGCTCCTATCAAATGAATAGGGACAAAAGTTGTTGGGTGTTTTGGTGGTTCTCCTTGATTGAAGATCAAGCACTTGTTGTGAGAGCAACCTGATTTGTGTTGTCACATTATTTTGCGGATTAGGGGGTGGGGTGAAAGTGTTTTGCGGTGGTTCAATTGTTAGTGGGATGGGTGGAGTGGTTGGTGTATTGATAGATGGTGCTTGCACATTCTATTGAGCCAAGTATGCTTGCAATTATTGTTGTACCAAAAATGATTGTTGTTGTACCAACAACGATTATTGTTGTTCCAACAACGATTATTGTTGTACCAACAACAATTTTTGTTGGTCCTATTGTTGTTGTTCTAGTAGTGCATGTTGTTGAGCTTGTTGTTACTATTGTTGCACCAACAATGCTTGTTGTTGTGCTACTAATCAAGCTACTTCTTGTTGCTCTTGGTATTGTTTTAGTGCTTACTAATATGTTTGTTGCTGGGCTGCTTGTTGTTGTGCAAGATACTGTGCTTGTTCCTATGTGTGTGCTTGGTATTGGGCTTGTTCATGAGCTTGAGCTCGTGCTTGGTCTTGGGCTTGAGCTTGTTGGGTAGCTTGTGCAATCTGTGTAGCTTGTGCGACCTGTGTAGCCTGAGCAGCTTGAGTAGCTTGAGCAGCTTGTTGTTGTTGTTGTTGTTGTAATAAGGCTTGGGCTTGTGCAGCCTACTATTCTTGTTGTGCTTGTTGTGCAGTGTGAGTGGCTTGTGTTTTTTGTGTTTCTTGAGCAGCTTGCATGGAATGAGTGGCTTGCACTACTTGAGTGGCTTGAGCGGCTTGAGCGGCTTGCACTGCTTGAGTGACTTGTTGTGCAACTTGTCGATTTTGGATTTTTTGAAGTGCCTTTTGATAGGCCACTTGTTGGGTAGCTTGTAGTGAAATGCTATATTTATTTGATGTATTTGAGTTTGGTGGTGATGGTGGTGGAGGTGGATTTAGAATGATGCTTGTTGTGGTGATGAGAAGTGTTGTCGTATTGATGAGTGGGTTTTGAGTGGTGGATGTTGCAATCGATATGCTTGGTCCTTGTGAGACCATGTTTTGAGATGTTTGGGGGATGGTTGATGATGTGGTGATTTCCTGTGTGCTTTCCATTTGTTGTTGTGATATCAATGAAAAGTTTTGAGGATTTGATATGGTGCTTTGATTGATGATTGGTAAAGGGGGAAGCCCTAAACTAAGAGGTGGTGTGGATATTGATGGTAATGGTGGAAGTGGTGGAAATGTGAATGGCATACTCCCTTGGGGGAATGATGAAGATGTAGTGTCAAAGATGCCCCCTGATCCAAATAAATCACTTTCTCTTTGTGAGGTTATGGGGAGAGAAGTTTGAGGTGTTGTGTGAAAGGATGATGATGATGGGTCATTAGGATCATGAAAAGTGAGGGGAACATATGTATGTAATGGACTTTGGGGTATGGACTATCCCAAGATGGTGTTTTCATCCAAATCCTGATTGTTTACGAGGGGATGTGTTTGCAATGCATTGAGAAATGCACTTCCCTTGTTAACAATGGGTTGAGTTGGAGCAATGGATGATGTAATTTGGGGGATGTCTTGGGTGATGTTTTGGAATAGAGGTGTAGATGAAATTGGGATGGTGGATGATATTGGGGGTATGATCCCAAAACATGATTCCAAAATAGTTCTTACATTGAAATTGGAAGGGAGTTTAGCCCCTTGCTTTGCTAATTCAAGCATATATAATGAAAGATTGAGTCTCATCATGATGTTGATAATCTTATGATTTTCCAAATTTTGAACCATTTTAGTGATTTCCTCATGTGACATTCCAAAGGGATTATTGGTAAGATCCTCCACTTGAACACTTTCCTCTTGTTGATTTTGTGATGATGAAGGAAAATTAGTTAAAGGATTGCTCGATCCAACAGGATTTATTTTGGAATTTTTTTGGCTTAGGTTGCTTGAAGTGGATGTTTCTTTGTTGGCTTCCATGTTCCTCTTGTGTTGCGATCTAGTTTGCACCATAAAATAGGGATCAATTTTCTAGGATGTAGGAGATGAATCTCTAATTATTTTGATTGATCTAACTTTATGTACAAAAGAGATAATTTAGGATGTTTTAAGGATCAAAAGTATGATGGTGAAAATGAAGGATGGATTATATGGATGATTAGGACTCTTGAGAAATCTTGAAGGATATGTTAAAATTTAGGACTTGGATTTGATGTTTGATTTTTATTTGGGGTTAGATTAGATTTGATTTGGATTTGGATTGTGAACTGATAAACTCTAAGAGGTTGGATGTTGTCCTAGAGTGAATTTGTCCTCAAGATGCTAATTTGACTAAGTGTGAGAAGAAGGATTCATCTAAACACACCTAACCAAACAAGATGATTGATTTTGGATTATGAACTCCTAAACCCCAAGATGTTGGATATTATCAAGGGATAAACTTGTTCACAAGATTTGATAATTTGACTCAGATGTGTGGAGAAGGATGCATCTACACACATCTAATCAAACAAGATGATTTTTGATTTGTTTCAAATGATTTGTCCAAAGTTTACCTAAAAATACACTTGCTTACTAGACCTCGGTTTTGAAGAAAATGCTTTTCTCTAGACAAGGTGTGCAAATTCTTGAAAAAGATTTGGATTTTGTTGACAAAATAACTCATACAAATTTGGGTTGTTTCTTGAAGCTTTCCTGTAGAAGTTAAAATGTAGTCTTCATCTAAATTCGTATAGCGTTGAGAGATGCTTTCGGTGATCTTTTGGACTAAGAGTTTTTACCTTTGGTTTCTTGATCTTGATCTTGCATGAAATCATTTGGGACACATGTATGGGATTCAATTGTCTTTAGTTTTTTCATAATGACTTCATTTTACCACAAAAACTTCTTGATTAGCTTTTCAAACTAGATGTCCAATGTCTTAACTTCTCATCCCACAAATTATATCATGTGGAACTTTGATGAAATCAAGGAAAGGGTTACCTATTGTTAACTTTAGTAAGCAAATTGAGATATAGAACCAAGTGCTTAGAAACCTCTAAGGATAAATCCCAAGGGCAAGCAATAACACATAGATTTGGTCAATTGTATTTGCTTCCTAAAGGGTTTGAAGTTTTAATGACAATGTTAAATGTTTGTTTCCAAATGTTTACAAATTAAGCAAAGTGTTTTGTAACCAAGAACAGGCACAATCCTATGGCTATGAAAGACTGTATTTGTTGAGTCCCCACTTGGACAAGTCTAGCTACGCTTATTTTTAGTGAATGGTTAGATGCTTGACCCCACTAACTCCTCTCCTTGGCACTCATTTCTTGGGGAATCCGAGCATCAGTACCCATGAAACTCCATGGCATACTTTACATTTCTACTAAAAACCTTAAAAGTGTGGGGCGGCTTTATAATGATTGTTCTTGCACCCACAAATAGATAGGGATTTTGGCCTTTCTACAACAAGGGTTTTAATTTGGACTTTATGTTTGTAGTAGTTGATCCATCGAGGTGACAAACCATTGCTACCATTCTCGTTGAAACCAACTATGTGATACTGGCCTTTGTTCTAGTACCCACTTTTATATCCCGACTGGAAATACTTTTGGCTTTAGAGTGTTACCGGTTGAGTCATTCCCTTGGGTGAGTAATTTTTCCCCAAGGAAATCTCTCTAAGATAAAAAAAAAGTAAGCAAACATATGCGTAAATTGATCGATCTTTGTTGAAAAAAAAAGAGAGAATACACGCGATAGGTTTGACTCACACTAAAATCCTTTTGATTCTCAAGTCACTGTGAGGTGCCAGAGAAGTGCATATGTCTTTTCAATGATGTTAGTTTGAGTAAGAAATCACAAAACAAAGTAGCACATGCTCATTTTAAGACCCACAAAGCCATAATGACTTCTTTTTAAGCACCAAAGGAAATGTGAAGATTTCCTTGTTCAATTGTTAAATCTAAAAACCAACTTTAATAAGTTTGTGTCCTAAAGTTCATTTTAAGCCCTTTTGTAACAAGAAATTGAAGTGTTCTTTTTAGAACCCAAAAGGAAACTAGTATGTCCTAAGCATGAAAGATAACAAGTTTTCTTTAAGAGAAATAGTGAGTTCTCTATGAGTGTTAAACAAACACTAAAGTGTTCAAAAACACGTGGTATCATGAAAGAATGATGTCATTATGCTTCTTTCCCTCTTCACCTTTGATTGAGCCCACCTACAAGACAACCAATCAAGTATGCAAAAACAAAGGTCAAGAGATCAGAGAACAATCCAAATGATCAGAATTTGAAAAAAAAAGCATGTGTCATAAAAATAATTTTCACTTTTTACTTCCCTTTAGCGGCATGACCCACAAAGGTGGTGTAGTTTAAAATATTCAGCAGTGCTATATAGCATTGCTTATCAGTCAACATCATTCTACAATAGGGATAGAGAGCATGAAGGTGTCGCTATTTCAACCAGTGCTGGAATTTGGAATATGAAAATTTTTCAGCATGTGAAAAAGACTCAATGACACCATTTGAGATTTTGAATTCTTGGCGGGAAACAGAGAGTGTCAGAGTTTGGAATTTGTAGTGGTGCAATATAGCGACACTAGAGTTCTAGCGGTTCTAAACTGCAACGTTGGTCTACTAGCGGTGGAGTTCCTTGTAGAGACACAAAACAACAAAAAAAGCATTGTATTTGCTGAAAAAACATGATTAGAACTTCTGGTTTGCCCTCCTTCTAGTGCCAAAATGTGAACCAAGATCCTAGTACCTGCAAAACACAACAAACACACACATTAGAAGATTGAAATGAAAGTTAGAATCTAAGTTCCCCATGAAATCCATTTGCAAAGTTTAAAATAGGAAATGAGATGAAGAACACAATGAGAAAGCAAGAAAAGAGACTGAATCCGAATTAAACAAGAAAAATCTTGATCCCATGGGGGAATTGGTGCCAATTTGATGTGAAAATTGGCCCTTTCCCAACTCTAATGATGCAATGTCAAATGATCCACTTTGTTGAAGATTCAATGCTGCTCCATGATGAAAAACCTGCATAACCTAGCTATAATCTTGATGAAATGCTAATGCTTGATGATGAAAATGAGTATAGTAAGTTTTCTCAAATTGTGGATGCTAAAATGAGGAATGAAGCCTCCTATTTATAGAATGACAAGTTGGAGAAATGACCAAAATAAAGCAATGTGGGACTAACATTCAACCAATGACAAGGTGGCACTTGTCAAGAGATGGATGGATGAAGGATGTGCATATTTTGATGAATGTGCCCATAAATGCAATTAAGTGATATTTGAAATTAGTGAAATGACATGTAAGAGGGAAAAGGAATGTCTTAAATGCCATTTGGCTCAAGGAAAAAAGACTTATTAGGTGAAGTAAATGTCTTGTTGGAAGGAAAAAGTCCACTTGGATTTGAATTCAAATTTGAAAGAATATTCCTCCATTATGCCATGTTGAGAGAAAATAAGGATTTAATAAATGGATTAAATATATTTTCATGTGCAAGTGGAAAAAGCTAGAGGATGGGAAATGAATTAGAATTAAATTAATCAAGGGTTAATTAATTTAATGGGAGATTAGATGATGTGACAAATTTGACTTAGATTTATGGGTTGATTTAAATCAAATATGAGAAGAATATGATAAAAGGGTTAATTAAATAAGGATTTTTTGTTTGTTTAATTAAAGGAGCTAAAGTTAATTAAATCAAATAAGGTTTTAATTTATTTAATTTAATGAGATAGACTTTAAGGATTTAATCAAATAAGATTGATTATTTAATTAAATAGGGATAATTAGATCAAACTGATGGGTTTAATTAAATGACTTAATCAAATAAATGATTTATTTAATTAAGAGTGGAAGATTGATGAATTTAATCAAATAAGGGTATTCAATTAAATGGTTAGACTGAGGGATGATTTAGGATGAAATGGTGTTAGAAGTCAAGATTAGATGTGCAATGTCAATTAGTACATTTTCCATGTCTATAGTTAGGAACCAAGCTTAGCAACACAATAAGAAGAAGCAATTACAAATGGAATACCTATATGAAAAAGGGCTAAAAACATAAAATTTGAAGTAAATGACATGGCATAAAATTTGAAGTAAATGACATGGTTCTCATGTGGAATGCCAAGAGTCAAGACAAAGGGAAGCATGGAAAATTTGAAGCTCTATGGTTAGGACCATTTGTCATTGTTGGCAAGGGTGGTGAAGATTCATATTACCTCTAGAACATGACAGTAGAAGAACAAGAATTGCTAGTACATGGACAGTTCTGAAAGAACTTCTTTTCTTCAAGACCATAAAGAGGATTAAGAATTTCCAGTGCATGGACAATTTTTGAGAAACCTCTTAAAATAATTTTTTCCATGCACAGTAGTATCAGATTCCACTCTACTTCCATTTCTAACCCATTCCTAAATTCACTTCAACTTCCATACCAAATAAATAAGACATTTGGTCTACTTCCCTAGAGACTGGGATTCTTGCTATACCCATAAGGGGTAAACATCCCCAATTAAACCCATTGTTAGGACTAAAAATCCTATTCACTAGTTGTTACATTTGATTTCACAAATTGTAAAAATTCATGTGACCAAATCCATTTTATAACCCATGTTAACTAATGATCCCATGGATGTGGCCTTTGGCATATAAGCGTCTCCCTGATCATAGTTGAGCAAAAAATTTAAGAACAATTGATCCTTATCAGGAAGATCATGTGCATGCATTTCTAATCAATAAGTCATAGCCCTTTATTAAATATTTTCTACACAATCGGGAAGACAATGCATAACATTTCACCAATGAAAAACTTATTGGCAAAAGCAAGCTAGTCAAAGGGAAATTTTCAAATCACACCAAACTCGTGCATCACACTGATGGAGACCTTATTGGGGAGAAACATACATACTTTCACTGATAAAATAGTAGAAAAATTATATCATAGAGACATGCATGATCGAAATGGGTTCCTTAGATCTCTCTGACTATGTGGGTTCCTTAGAAAAGTTTTCGGGGAAAGTCCCATCAACTTATCCCAACAAAAAAAGCGGTAGAGGAAACATATAGGGGAGACCAAGTATATCATAAAGGAATTTTATTCTCTTAGGGATGATACATGTCAGCCTAATGATAATATGGAATGACCACTATTTGTTGGAAAGACACCGGGCGATGTTTAAAAGGATTTCTAATGGGCCAAACCACCCTAATATCGAACTTCATAATGTTCTCCCCGAAACATTAGGAATTGAAAAGAGAGAGAAAGGGAAGTTGTACAATATCAGTGAGAGTATTAAGTTGTCTTCCTGACTGAATCAGAGAACCAAAGGGGCACTTCATATAAAAATGACATTCATTTAGTCTTGGCGATTAGTTATAAATGTATAAACAAATATGGCACCAAATGAAGCACGCAAATCGACCTAAGACTAGAGGGGTTCCATCGATGCAATATTGTTATATCGCTTTGGCATTTCAAAATTTGAAAAACCTATTGCATTCATTTCTAGTGGCAGACATTAATGGCCACACAAATGAACCTTATATGAACATTTCTGATTAAAAAGAGATTGAACCAAAAAAAAATTTAGAAGTTGCAGCAAAGGATGGGAGATTGATTAGAAGTCAAGGAATTCAGTGCAACCAAAAAAATACTAGTAAGCATACAAAATATCCCTGCAATTGATAGATTGTAATTCAATTCTACCATCTTGTAGAGAAATAATATGGAAAGTTTTGTAAAAACAAAAAACAAGAAGCAACAAGGTGAAAGTAATCAGTCTAAAAATAAGAAGCAGAAAACCGAAATGGGGCAGGAATTGAAAGAAAAAGAATGGAAACTAAACCAAGACCTTATTGATCAATTGCCTGGTTCAAGGCCAAAAGCTAGAAGATCTGCACAATTGAGGGATAATGTAGAAAGATTTGAAGATAAATGTAAACATGTAGGTGATGTGTGGACCCCCATTAGGGGATACAAATTGTTCATGTTTCATTATTGTTGGACAAGTAGATTTGAACCAGTTTAACCCTTGGAATTTCAATTTGGGAAAGCTAGTTTTTCCCAACATCTTTATGAATATAGACCTTATAAAAAAAATTTCCAACTATTATAACCAAAACCTTAAAGCCATTTGCAACCCTCAAGGATAACCTTTCATACATGTATCCAAAATTGCACTTTGTGAAGTTTTCAGCCTAGATGACACATGTGATCAGCCTATAGTGCATGAGGATTTAGAAAAGGAATACTAGAGGATGGACACTACCTACAAAGGATGGAGGTTACTATTACACAGGCCTAGAGAAGACGGAAACCTAGTACCACTTGAGGATGGTGACATACCTCCCTTGCATGTTGATTTGTTTGAGCCCTATTAAAAATATACTTACTTCTTAGTGAATCAAATAATGGGAAAATAGGTCTCTGAATTTATGTCTATAGGGCCAATGGTGATCACAAAAGACATATAATGTCACAATGCAAGAAATTTTGATTATGCTTCACACATTTCCAAATGGATTGACTTAGGGATAATAGCCATCAAGAATGGTTCTCCCACAATGAACTTTAAACATTATTCCCTTCTCATGCACATGATATTGTACTATGGACAAGAGTTAGGAATATGGCTAGAGGAATTAAGAATCACACAGTTGGATAAAGAGGGTCAGCCATTACTGATACAATTATGGTCCCCCATTTGGGACAATAGATTTGTCAATTCTAATAGTGTTTATTTTGAAGAACACTTTGTCAAGACATTGTACAACTTTTATGATCACCCTTGTAATTATTCATTATCTAATGAGATCAAAAGATTCTTAAGGTCTAAGGATTTCAATGGGCCACCGATTGTAAGTCATAATTGGGGTGACTGGTATTTCTTTGTTGATTCCACTATGATCAAGGTTTATGGTTTTGAAGACACGCCTTTCCTATTACCCAAGACTGTGCTAAATAGAATTGCATATCTAGAGATTGCCAGGCAACTAGATTATTCCAATGTCATGAACTTGAGTGCATATGAAAAATAGTCATTCATGTCTAGTACATTATTTTTTGGGGATTTTACTATAGTATCAAAAGAAGGATATGATCTCATTTTGGATAAATTGTCACATTTCCATATGAAGAAGTCTGCACCAAGGAAAGGATTTGATCTTGAAGGCTTTATTGATTTCTCCAGGAAAAAATAGAATTTAGGTGGATATGTTCATGTACCAAATCCTCATGATGATATTAATAGAAACATGGAAGAAATAGAGGCCAAATTGGAAATTGATAATTATAATAGAGAAATTGAAAAAAAGATGGAGATATAAGAAGTAGAAATGTTATCCTCTAGTAGTGAGAAATCTTTTTAAGAAAATGAACCCCAAATCCAACCTGATAAGATCCTCAAGCTAAGGATTGAAGAGTATCGGCCTCCAAATAGAGAGCAAGAAGTTGGGGAACCATCTGACACAGATGCTAGGAAATTGGCTTATAAATCTTTTCTCTCAAACGACCAATTTATTAAATCTTCTAAATTTAAATTTTTCTTGTACAAAAAAAAGGGAAAAACAATAAGGGAATCAATTGAAGACATCACACCCAATAATGAAAGGAAGTTGTTGAGCACATTTAAAATGGAGGTGGAGAATGAAATGAAGAACATGACTTCAGAGAAGGGAAGAAAATATTAGAGGAGTCTGGTGTGATGATCTTTCCTAGTTTGGACTTAAGCTCTGCTTTAGTTTTTTATAGCTTTTTGTACAATAATTATGCCAAACACAAGCTCGGTCCAAAAGGGATAATAGAGGTATACACAAGGTCAAGATACAATCCTTATGAGAGTTCTCTTATGATCTAGGCTCTATACCCCCCACATAAGAAGCTTGTAATTATTGATATAGAGAAAGAATTTTTCATGTGATGATATTAAAATTGAGTGAAATTGATCCTATGGTCATAGCTAATATTGTCATAAATGTAGCCAAATTGAACAAGGCACAAATTCAAATGTTGATTAAAGAACAAGATATGTACAAGTTGAACACTAAAAGGATGCTTAAGGGTAAGTGCACCGAAATGGTCGCACTTTTGTGGCCAAACTAACAAATAATGCATTCGCGTTATTTTTTTCTTTGTAAATTTGCTTTGGTTTTGCCTTGGAATACCAACCCAAAGGCTTGGAGGGCATTCCCAAAGCCCAGAAACGTGTTTTTTCCAAATTCAACAAATTTTCACATAATCGGGTTCGTGCTCACCATCAAGATTGCATCTGGTTCAATATCAAGAAAATCGAACACATGGGTAATGTTAGGTTCTTTATTAGCTTTCCAACGATGTAATTTTTTTTCACTTTCTAACAATGTTAAGCCTTTCATCCATAATTTCTTTTATTTGTATGTCCGCTTTTCTTCAAAAGCAGTGTTTGGTATTTTTTGCAAATTAACCGTTCATCAAATTTGAAATAAATTACATTTTTAGAAACTAGACTCCATTCTACAATTTTAAAAAAAAATCAATTAGTTTCAAAAATTTAGGGGAGCACGGCCAAAATTCTGCTTTTAGGAAGTGCCCACTTAGAAAATTAATAAAAATCAAATATTCATTAAAAAATTATCAGAAAATATCCAGTCCTTACTACATACCGTTATCTAACTTCTGACCAGAGCGATTTTAAAAATACTACAAAAAAGTCCACCGTGCTCGGGTCACACAAGAGTTGTTATGTTATGTTTTTCTGATAGAAACAACAACAATTTGTGTGTGTCCCTCTTTTGAACCCCTTAATCTCAACCATTTTCAAAATAAATTAGTAGTTTAGAAAGTAGACTCAGAGCACTACGGTCCTTGTTTTTGTTCCATCTAAAATTTTTGAGTGTAGCTATCCTCAATTTCACGTCCAAGGTCAGTATTTCCTGATTTTAGAAAAAAAGTGGCCACTTAAGTCCCTTTTTTGGGAACCATCTTGGTGCACTTACCCTTAAAGAAAATGATTTTTTAAGAGACACAGTTAAGGATACATTCAAAGAATCTACTAAAATGTTGACTCAAGGAGAAGGCTCCCAATTAAAGGACAAGTGGGAGGAATTATAGATGAATAATCAGTAGATGCACACTCAAGTGATCAAGGCTAGGTTTCACACACCTTCTACAATACTCCAAAAGAGGTACACTAATATAATGATCTAGATGGACAAGTTCTAGGTAACTCACTCTAAGATTCACATTGCCATTCAATAATATAAAAGGATAAATGACAGGCTTAGTGAAAATCCCCAAGAGATACAAAATAGAAGCTCTTCTAATATTGGGTCCATTGCAGCTACTGAAGACCTGATAAGGAAGCATAAAGACTATTATGAGGAACTTCAAGCAGATTCCAACGAGTTTATTGATGCTTGAAAAGGAGATGTTCCTACATTGCTCAGTGATAATGGAGAACTGAAAAGTCAAAATGAATGGATAAAATAATGTTGACTAATATTTTAGGGATCCTTGGAAGTAGCTAAGGATGAAGATTCAACATTAGAAGAGGCCTATGAGCATTTAGAAAAGATGATTATTATGGAGATTGCGATGAGGAATGTTGTGCATGATGCTGATATATACTTGAGTCAAGAGTGCCTAGATCATGTTACACAAGTTCATTTGTCACTCATTAGAGCTTAATGTTAATATTTTATGTGTTGTTAAAGTCCCAAAAGACACTTACAAAGAGGTATACCCTCTTCAAGATATTTCTATATAAGTTGAACATGTGATGATTGAATTATGAGAGCGAAAAAGGAGAGAAGAGAGAGATATACAAAAGAAGAGACTTTCATAATATATATGATGTAGATTATACTGTAAAGGACCATGATGCATGCATAAATTTTGGCAGAAATGAATAGATCTTTAATTCTGTGTGACTTCACATTGGTGTCTATTGTTTGTTGATTTGAACAATTATCTAGTTGTCTCTACAATGTTATTTCTCTATTATTTGAACTTGTGTATCCAAGTTGATGTTCAGTTTCATCAAACGTAGTTGTTATTGTGTAATCAAGTTAATTGGTTTCTATCATAGAATTAAAATCTTTTTAATTGATTACAGTAATTTAGAAGTAAAATTTGGATCAGTAAGAGGAGCCCTATAATTGATAAGACTGTCATACTGTCTCCAACTTGATATTATCTTGTTATTCAAATCAACTAT
This sequence comes from Sequoia sempervirens, assembly GCA_007258455.2. Lineage (NCBI taxonomy): Eukaryota > Viridiplantae > Streptophyta > Pinopsida > Cupressales > Cupressaceae > Sequoia > Sequoia sempervirens. The sequence continues at coordinate 777,964,781 of VDFB02281492.1, forward strand.
GTACTTCATTTATCAATACACATTTGTTGTCATTATGTGATTCTTTTTAATTGGTTCATTCAAAGAAGGATTAAAATCCCTTTAAATAAGTCAAAGTAACTTGATAGGATTGATTGGATCAATAAGTAAAGTTTTTCAGTCACATTCTTGCATGTTTATACAAGGTATAAACAAACATAAGTGCCAAACAATTAGAACTGTAACCAATACTAGTCACTTATCATAAAACTTCATTGACTTCGCTTACCCAATAAGGCACTAGTCCACTTCACATTTCATTATACCTTTTCCACTTTCATATTCTAAATTTCCAATTATCACATTAGGAGTAGGAGTAGTCAACAAGCCTTCATCTATTCCACACTTTAGGCTACTATGGATAGATCCTTAAATCCAATTAAGTCACACAACCCTTAGATATGCTTCAACTATCAATGTTCACCTACCTAGGTTTAGTAGAGCCTAAAGTGAAAGGATTCATCAACCATATAGGTTAACTTCATTTGTTGGTTCAAAAGTGTTGCAAGTCTGATCATAGAGCCTAGCATCCTCTGAGGATTTGCAACCTACATTTTTGAGATGCAACAAGAAGCCCCAAATTGTTTTAGATATGAGGATTCAATGTAAATTAATTTAGTGTGTGAAATATTTGAGTCATGGATGAATACCTTTTCAAATGAGTTGAAGCCTCATGGTTTTGATCAGATACTTGATTGGATAAGGATTGCTGAGGGAGCCAACTGTGATTATGCACAAGGTATAATACCTCAAGGTGTTAGTAGTGATTTTCCTATTGAGAAGGATCAAAAAGCAATGTAAGCAAATGAAAGGGGTATGTCAGAAGAATAACATTCATCTTGTTGTATGGATGAAGGTAATAATTATAATTAGTCCACAAGTAGCATAAGTGTGGATCTTTATGTCAACAATGAAGATAATGATACACTTACAAGTGTTGTTGATTTTTCATTACAAATTAGTAACCAAGATAAGGAAAATGAAAGCTTAAACATTCACTTTGAAAAATTAGAGCATAGTTTATGTAATAATGGATTTTCTTGTGATAAGAATGATGAGGAGAGTTGGGTTTTTGATTAATTTTCTTAGGATTGTGAATCCTTTTATGAGGATAATCTAGAGGTACTCTTTTCAAATGAAGGATTCAATAATATAAATGCTCATGAAGTCTTGTCCTCACAAGTGAATGAAAAAATCCCATCTGAGGAATACCTAGAATGTGATCTAGTTATATCAATGATAGACTATTCAAGCTTTGTGAATAATGATGAGTTTGAAGATTTCAATATTCTGATCCAAAGCATGGTGTCAAAAATGATAAAGATGCTAGTGCTATTGACCATGATGCTAATGATCAAGATCATGTCCTTGCTATTCCTAAATGTTTATGTGAAGCAAAGATGGAATATGAATGTTTTTTTTGCAAGAATGGACATGATTGTTTTCAACAAGGAATCTATTAATGAGAGAAAAAGTGAAGAGGCCAGTTCAGTTGCCAATGAAAAAGATTCAGTTTACAATGAATCTTTTACCTTTGGGTCAGTATATCTATCAAATAATGATGCCATGAGTGATTTTATGTTGAACCTACTATTTCTGAGTTATTCAAACCTTCTTTTGAAGCACTTTACATTGATTCAAATGATGACTTGAAAAATGGATCAGACTATGTTAATGAACCTGAAATGAAGTTTTTTTTTATGCATGGGATGCTATTAGTGATGATGTTCATTATGATGACCCCAAGCTAAGTAAGGGAAAATATGTTATAGATTTTGATAAATCCTACCTTCAAAGTAGTGAAGTGTGTGATAGTATAGCTGATTTGTAATGCTTAAGTAAGTGTGAATATCAGTTTGAAAATATGCATGTGTATGAACACTTTTTTCTCCACACAAAATGAATGCTTGTCGGGTATGGGACAAAAAGTAGAAGATGGCTTCAGGGATTTATATGAGTTTTTAATTCATACTGATTTCTCAAATTTGGAGTTGCAATTTGACTCCAAAAGGTTAGGATATATGCCTCTAGATGGGACCATTGAACAAAGTGTTTATTAGGGTTTAATTTTTGATATGCAAACTAAATTTGATGCCAAATTTTATGATGTCAATGATCAAGTGGACTATGAAGGTTTCCAATTTCTAGTCCAAATGGATGAGTATTTAATGAAACTAATGAAGGCTACTCCCCTTACAATCTAAAACTCACAAAAATAATAGATAATGGCACAAACAAAATGCAAGAAGAAATAAAATATTTTCTAATCACTAAAATGAAAAATGAAATTAAAACATTATATTTTCCATGGCATGGGCTTTCTGATTACATAAATCTACAAATTTGCAAATTGGACCCACCATCTATGTTTCTCTGGCCTCCCTTTTATAGACCCCTTTCACAACCTTTATTTGGAAAGTGTAACCATCCTAGAATATTTTGGAAAGTGTAACTTCCTCAAGAAAATATTTTCAAATTTTATTAATTTTGGTATTACAACTTTGCAGAGTCATAACTTTTTATTCGACCATTGGATTTTCTATTATAATACCATCGAAAAGCTCTTGAGAGATGTGCTAGAAAGTAGTGCCTAAAGGCCAACTATTTTTGTTTTTCTCTAATTATTTAGGCCCATCCGAAGCCTCTAAGTGCCTCAAACTTGACTTTGAAGATTCTAATAGGATTTTTGGAAATTGAAATTTTAATATCTCTCAAATTATAAATGGTATTGAAGTGATTTATTTTCCATTGGCTTCAATTTACCATTTTGGAGGCCTATTTCATATTTTGTGTCCAACTGAGCATAAATGAGAACTTACTAAAAATAGTAACCCTAACAAATTTAGCTCTTATTGAAAAGAAACAACATTTTTTTGGGTGATGCAGTATTTCTCTTACACCCTGGATGCTCCTACATCAAACACTCGAGGTAATTTGAAAAGTGGTCCTACCACTTCTAGGAGTTAGAGGAAAACCAAGATGATTAACCTCAGACTCAAATAACCATGATGAATCTTCAATAGGCCTTCCTCTCCATTTCACCAAGTACTTTGCATATTGCCTATTTCTTGTGCTTCTTCCCACATGACTATCTAAAATTTCTTCTATCTCCTCCTTTTCTGAAGTAGGTGCTAGAATATTCCATTGTGCTTCTATTATTTCTTTATCAATTCCTCCTTCATGATATTTTTTCAAGTTTGAAATGTTAAACACAAGTGAAATATGAACTTCATCAGGAAAATCTACCTCATATGCATTTCCTAAATCATGCTTCTTCAAGATCTTGCATGGTCCAAACTTCTTCCTCTCTAACTTGTATGTACCAACTAGAAACCTCTCCTTTCACAAATGAACTAAGACTTCATCTCCTACCTAGAACTCCTTATACCTCCTTTTCTAATCTGCCTTATCCTTATATTGTGAGTTCATCTTGTTGATATGTTTCTACACCTATTCATGCAAATTCTTCAGGTGCTTAGCAAAATATTCAGCCTCAACACTAGTCTTCTCCCCCTTATCCATCTTTCTCTATTTAGAAGTAGTTGGACTACTCCCATATACAATCTAGAATGGTGATTTACCAATGCTCCTGTTAGAAGAATTGTTGTAAGAAAATTCTACCCATGGTATAATCAAATCCCATCCCTTGGGCTTATCTCCTACTAAGCATCTTAGCAGGTTTCCCAAACTCCTATTCACCACCTTTGTTTGTCCATCAGTTTGTGGATGGTCTGCAGAACTAAACTTCAATTTTTTCTTCAACTTCTTCCATAATTTCCTCCATAAATAACCAACAAATTTGGTATCTCTATCTAAAACTATACTCTTTAGTAGACCATGTAGTCTCACCACCTCTCTAAAAAAAACTCTGCAATATGAACAACATCACTGGTCTTATGACAAGGAATGAAATGTGCCATGTTTGAAAATATATCCACCACAATAAATATGGAATCATGCCCTCTTTGTATCCCTGGCAAGCCAAGAACAAAATCCATGCTAATATCCTCCCATGTGGCCTCTCAAGTACAGGTAATGGTTGATACAATCTAGTATTCTCACTTGTTCCTTACCCATCTAACATACTCCGCAACTTTTTACAAACTTCTTCACATCTTGTTGTAGCTATGGCCAGTAATATTTCTCACTAACAAGAGCAATGGTCTTATCTTGACCGAAATGTATAGCTAATCCTCCACTGTGCTTCTCCTTGATTATATTCTCTCTCATCGAATTCCTTGGAATGCACAATTGGCTTCCTCTAAACAACATCCCATTTTGGATTAAGAAATCCAACCATCTTGTCCTATCCAATGTAACAAGTTCCAAACAAGCCTTCCAAGATTTTGCAAAGTCTAGATATTCAAGATATAAACTTTTGAGTTCATTGAGCCCAACAACCTATATATTCATCTCTATCAACAAATTTTGGCTTCTACTTAATGCATCTACAACTTTGTTTGACCTTCCACTCCTATTCTTGAAAACAAAATTACAACTCTACAAAAACTTAACCCATTTGAAATGCCTTTAATTTAACTTTCCTTGACTATTGAGATACTCTAAATCCTAGTGATTAGTATATAAAACAAATTATTTTGGAAAAAAATAGAGTCTCCATTTCTTCAAATCTTGAACTATAGCATAAAACTCTTGATCATAAATAGAATAATTCTTCTTTGCATCATTCAAATTTTCACTAAAATAGGAAACAGGTTTACCTTCTTGACTCAAGAAAGCTCTAATGACATTACCGCTAGCATCACAATCTACCTAAAATACCTTGTTGAAATCTAGAAGTTCCAAAACAGGTTGCTTTGTAAATTGCTTTTTCAACATATCGAAAAATTTTGCTGCTCCTATAGTCTACTTAAACTATTTTGTATTCCCTCTCATTGTTTCAATTAGAGGTGCACAAATACTACTGAAAACTTTGATAAACTTTCTATAAAAATTTTCTAAACCATGAAAAGATCTCACCTCTATAACACTCCTTGGTGTAGGCTATTTGACAATAGCTTTCACCTTCTTTGGATCCATCTTAATACACTCTACTGAGATAAAAAATCCTAGATACACCAACTCTCTCTTCACAAAGTTGCACTTCAAATTGATCAACAATTTCTCCTCTCCCATCTTCTCAAAATATTTTCTAATATGCATCAAATTCTCCTCCAATGTCTTGCTAAAAATTAAAATGTCATCCAAATAAACAATGAAAAATTTACCCATAAACTATTTTAATACCTCATTCATGAGCCACATGAATGTGCTCGGTGCATTAGTTAGCCCAAAAGGAATGACTAACCACTCATACAAGCCCTCTTTGGTCTTGAAGGTTGTCTTCCATTTGTCTCCTTCTCTAATCTAGATCTGATGACAACCACTCTTTACATCTATGTTCATGAAGTACTTAGCCTCACTCAAATAGTCCATGATGTCATCCATCCTTGGCAAGGTAAATCTATACTTGATGGTGATATTGTTGATGGATTGAGAGTCTATACACGTCCTACATTCCCCATACTTATTTGGTGCTAGTATTTTGGGTACTATTGTGCAATTTTCACACACACGCCCCATTGAAGGCAGGGACCCTCTTTCGCTCTGGTTTTGGTGTCTTGGCCCTTTCATTTTGAAGTTTTATCTTATTTTGGGCATGTGCTTAAATGTTTATTTTGATTTCCTTGGCGATCCCCCTAAGTTATTCATTGAAGATCTTTGGTATTGAGCTAGGTTTTGGTTTTCACTGAAGTTCGGGACTTTCCACCCTAGCCGAATTTTTCTGGATCCTGCTCGGATGCCGGCTGGACACTATGGTTTGGAGATTTTTAGTCTTCGTGGAATTTTGCGTGGGCTAGATTTTTCCAAATCCCATCCTGTCGTCGGATTCCCGTGTTTTCTGACTATCTTGTCAATTGCATTTAATGTCTTTGTATGAGCTTTGAATGATGTATTTAACCATCCTTTGAGGTCTTTTGCACTATTATGCTTCTTATTTGCCATTGATTGAGCTAAGTGCATTCTTACAAGTGTTGGATTTGGATTTGGGGCATTGAGTTTGTGAATTATGGATGTGAGTGGTGATTTCATGTGCATTCCTTCCCCTATTCTTTGTGGACACCATTGAATTCACATTTACTATTTCTGAGATCGATTCCCAGTTCACAATGGTATGTTTTCGATTGCCTTGCTTTTAATTGATGATTGTGGATAATGCTATGATGTTATAGAGCTTATTTGGGTTTAATTCTCTACATTATTTGAGCATTTTCATGATTAGGGCTGCCCAACGTTGCTTTATTTATCATCTCCCAAAGTGAGCTTTAAGGTCCTTTGTCTATTTGCATTTTGATGTATCTTGCTTGAGAGTTGTGAGCAATCCCCTAGTTGAGAATTAGCAGTCAAAATGTTTAAATTCTCAGCTTGTCTGCACGTCAATGGCGGATCTATAGGTTTTGAATTAGGGCATCACCATTTATCTTTAGTATGCTCTCGAATTGGCTTAGAGTGCTAAGAGAATCCATAGAAAGCCCATATTAAACTTTCCCTAAGCTTAAATCTTTGAAATTCATGATCAATATGATGTTCTGCACAAAATTGTGATTTAACGTTGATGTTCGGGTTTCGCAATCCCCTCGGGGTTTTCTATCTCTGGTGGATTTTCCTAGTCTCCTTGGTTTTTCTAGAATCCGCTATCATTTTTGGAGTTTCATATTTTCTGCGGATTTCTGTTGACCCTGGATTTTCACGATCTTCTCTGTTTCCCCAATTTCCTTTGATTTCCCAGAATCCGCTATCACTTTTAGAGTTTTACCTTATCCGCAAATTTCCATCGACTCCAGATTTTCCCGAAGTCCTTGGTTCCCTATTTTTTTTGGATTTTCAAAATGTCTCTTCCTTCTTGGAAATCCGTCTCTGGCGAATTTTCCCCAAATTTGGTGAAATATAAGTATGGAATAGCATGATGTGTTAGTGATTTTTATTGCATTTTATGATTTATTCATGCTATCTTGTGATCTCCTATGTGGTTTATGGATTGATAATGATTGGATTTAATTGTTAGTATGTGTTTTCATGATTATTCCACTGGAATTTGTCTAGCCCAGAATTTCCCAAAATTCTTCTCTGGCTTAGATTTCGCAGATGGTCCTGAGACTTGAAATTTGTTATGATCATTTTATATGAGATTTAATAACACCTTGGTTATATGAGGTTCATTCTAATGGTTTTTTGATGGATTAACATTCCCTTCCTGTGGTTTTTACTATGATTTCCATGTTGATGCAGGCTGAACCTAGCAAGGCAGGGATTGGGTCTTCAGTATCTAAGGTAGAAAAGATTAAGATGGACATTAAGAGCAGAATCCCTGAGAGTAAAATTACATTGGTCTAGTCAGAGGTCACTGTTACAAATTTCAGATTGTGGGATTATGAAGAGTTTAAAGAAAGAATGGCGGCCGAGAATCTTCCCTTGGTGGCTAGAGGAATGAAGGAGTCAAGCTTGTCACATGTAGCTGGTTTCCCTTCCATGGTGCAGTGTCATGAGCTAGTCCTTGAGTGTGCTAGGCACTATGATTAGGACACACAAAGAATAATTGGTCCTCAAGGGAGGATTGTGGCGAATCTCAACCCTGTTTCCATTGCCCAAAATTTTGATATGCCAAACAAATCTCATATGGTGGTATGATGTTTATGCCCCAATTAGTGATGATTCTGTTTCTAAGCACTAGTTGGATGATGCGGCCACCTACATGTCATTAATGAATACCTAACATATAAGGTGGATTGGGATAAGTTGGTTAAACTATCCAAGGAGGAAATTGCATCAATTGAGAGGTGACATAGGGTTTTTCCTTTACCACCTGTGGCTGACTTGGATAGGGTGCTTTTGAAGGTTCATGAAATGTTGGATCAAAATAAAGACAAAGGGGAAGGTAGTTAATGATTGGCTACATCGAGATTTGTGCTTCCCTATTATTTTTCCATGCATTGGTCTGAGCTACATTAGAGATCCTAGGCCGACATGTATGAAGTTCATGCATTTAATGCATATTTTATTTCATTTTTAATTTTCCTTGGCCGACTTGTTGTGCCTTATTATTATTGTAAAATCTTATCTAGTCCGGCATGTTTTGGGGGGTTCTATAAATATGGCATTTTTCCTCATTTGTAAGGGTTAAAAAATTCTAGACATAGACAAATAGAGAGATAGAGCGAATTAAGTAGAGAAAGTGTTAGCAAGTAGTTGTTCTCGAGAAAATATTGTCATAGAAAGTTGGAATTATTGCTACAGTGGATAGTTTGATACAAGTAATGACATTGTGATTTGGTGCCATACTTGTGTTCCTCTTATCTTGCATGGTTCTTGTTATTCTATCTTTAGAATTGCTTTGAGGAAAATCAATATTTAGATTTGATTTGATTCAATAATGTTTATGGTTTGATATTTGAAGTGTTGCAGCAATCCTTGGTTCATACTTTTCACAATAAACTGATTGATAGTTTCTTTGCAAATTTAGCCTGGACTTTATATTCATTGTGCTTAGTTCAATTGTGAGGGCTTATTCATTTCAATTGCAATAGGTTTGTTTGAATGAATGTTCATGATTTGAAAATATTAACACCTTAGAAGATTGCATTGTTTCTATAAGATTACAGATTCATCTGGGTCAAGTAGAAATTAGTTTTGAGGGATTGGTCCATTTCAAGAGTTTTGTCATTTGCATTGTTAATCTTAGGTTTAATATTAAGTTGAGAAATCTCTTTGAAACCCTTATCTTTTATTATTTCTTTGATCATTGGATTAAATTTAGGATTGAAGTATCATTACATTGTTAGATATGATAAATTGAGATTCAGTATTTTTCTTGTAGTAAGGTCCCATTGTGATTACCAGCATTTTCACATTTATCATTGAGTTGTTTGTGCATTTTCAAGACCTAACATTAGAGAACTTGATGTTATCTCTTGAGGCTTGCTGATAGAGAATTTACCTTTCAAGTGAGATAGGATATTATAGTCTATCCGAGTTGTTGCCTTGCAAAAAACATCATCAACAGATTGGCGCTAGGAGGGCCTGAATAAGCAAGCTGGATCAATTTTTGAATGCTATCTCTCCTGAGAGATTTAGAAGAAGAACAAGATTTTCTCTAGGAGAGTATGAATTTTAGGAATTACCAGACCCTACTAGGTCTAGAAGGACCAACAGAAAGGGAGAATCATTGTTATCCCATCTACCTCCATCATTTTCATCATCCCCATCTTCATCAGGTTCATTTGAGTCTGAGGACATTCCAATTCCACAACCTCGGCCAGTCATAAATTAGCCATTACCACCCCCACCTCTACCAATGGATTTCCTAGCAACCAACCCATCTCCATGATGCAGGAGCATCCAGTGGTATAAGGGCAATCTTGCATAACCCAAAAATAGTTAAATTTCAAGTTTCTCAGTTTTTAGATGTTTTTATATTTTTCGATACCCTTTTCATCATAATGCAATTCCTAATTTATGGTTTTTATTTTCTATTCTTGGGTTGAAAGATATTGCAGTTTTAGTCTAACAGATTTACACCTGAAAATCTTCTGAGTTAGATTTGAGGCACTTAGAGTTCCCAAAACATCCCTAAAACTTACCAAAATCGGCATAGCATATTTCAAGTGTGTTATTGACTTTGAGACCTTTCCAACGGTTCAAACAGTTTGTGAATAGGAGTCCCGGATCAAAAGTTATGGCCCCGGGAAGTTGGCGCACTTTCTAAAAGATACAATTGTAAATGTTCTTTTGAAATTTGAACTTCAAGTTGTAATTTTTTAGTTCCAAACCATCTAAACTCAAATTTGAATGTTGTTTTGGCTCCAAACTAAAGAGGAGCTCTATTTATGGGTGAGTTTTTAATTTTTGGGTAACTTTTTGGGGACAAGCTCACATATTGCAAAAGGGTGATTCTGTAGCTTTCTGTAACTTGCATGTGTTGTAGAACTTAGGGATTTGAGATCCTTTGCATGTAAGAATCTCCATTTTCTGAATAATAAATTATTTTCTTGTTCATAGGTTATTTTCTAAGTCTCGGGCTGTGCCCTCATCAAGTGGTATCAGAGCTGGTTTTCTTGAGCATGTGGACAGATCGCCGATCGTGAGGTAGTTCACACCAGGACCATGGTTGTGGGTCAAGGTCAAGAAAGATTCCTCCAAGAGTGATGTCTGGTAGGCATGGTGGTGCCAGAGGTGGTTGAGGCGACATAAATGCTGGTGGAAGAGATGCACTTGCAGCCCTCCAGAGACAAATTGACGCATTACAAGAGCAGTTGAGAAGAGGGTTAAACCCGAGCGAGGAAAGTGAGGATGAAGGAGAGGAAGAAGGTTCAAATGTAGAAGAGGAAGAAGAAGCAATTGATCAAGACCAAATGCACCTAATAAGGGCCATTTTGAAGATTGGGAAAAGACCCAGAGCAGAAGTCCCCAGTTATTCTGGAAGTCTGAACCCGAAAGAATTGATCGACTGGATCAATGAGCTAGAAGAATATTTTGAGTATGAGAAAATAGAGGACCCAGATCAGGTTAAGTTTGTGAAAATGAAGCTGAAGGGCCATGCCAGTATTTGGTGGAAAGAGGTCTAGTTGGAAAGAAATCGAAGAGGAAAAGGAAAGATCACTAGATGGGATCGCATGGTAGAGAAACTGAAGAAGCAGTTCATACCAGTGGACTACGAGTTAGATCTGTTGAAGAAATTGCAAGGGTTGAAGTGAGGAAGCAGATCTATGAAAGAATATACTGAATATTTTCACAAGATAATCATCATAATGGGTCACATAGAGGCCAATAAGGAGAAGGTAGCCCGATATCTTAATGGGTTATGACTGAGCATTTAGGAGGAGTTAAGCCTAGTTAGAATGACCACCATTGAGGATGTGTATCAATTTGCTCTTAAGGTGGAAGAGAAGTTGAACAAAAGATTTGATGGCAAGAAAAAAGGATGAGGAGGTCAAAGTGGAAGGGGTAGTGGAAGACCTTCAGGAAGCCGAAATGATGATGAAAAGAAAAGTGAAGATGTGGGTACCAACCAAAGCCATAGGAATGAAAACTTCTACATCAAAATATTGGTGATCAAAGAGGTAGAGGATGAGGGAGATATGGACAAGGATCTAGAAGAGGTGGTTTCAAAGGAACGTGTTTCCAGCAGTGGTGAAGAAGGGCATCGAGCCTATGAATGTCCACAACACCAAGGAAGGGTAGACAAAAGGCCAAAAGGTCATGGAAGGGTTGTGCATGCATGAGGAGGCCCAATCTAAACATTCAGATGATGTTGAAAGGGGAGAATCCCTAGTGATTAGGAGAGCCCTGTGACTAAGGAAAAGGAACTAGAATAGAGGAAGAATTTGTTTCGCACAAGGTGCAAGTGTGAAGGAAAATGTTGTGATGTCATTATTGACGGTGGAAGCACCAATAATCTGGTGTTAGAAGAGATGTTCACAAAGTTGAAGCTAAAGAGGGAAAGGCACCTGCATCCATATCGGATTGCCTGGTTACAAAAAGACCACAAAGTTTTGGTCAATGAACAGTGCCTAGTAAAGTTCAAGATCGGGAGCTACCATGATGAGGTACTCTATGATATCATCCCCATGGATGCATGTCACATGTTGTTGGGGAGGTCGTGGCAATTTGATAGGCGAGCTATACATGATGGCCATGCAAACACTTATTCCTTGACAAAGGATGGGGTTCATCACAAGTTGAAACCCCTAAAGGAGACCAAAGAAAAGGTATGCCGTAGTGCTAGAATTTGTTATGTAGATGGAAGAAAAAATTTAGAAGGTATGAAGCATGAGTGTGTGTGTTATGCATTGATTCCTAGAGTGAGTAAGGAGGATAGTGAGAAGGTTCCATAAGAAGTTTCTGGGATGTTGGATGAGTTTCAAGATATTGTTTTTGATAATGTACCTGAGGGTTTACATCAATAAGGAAGATCAATCATCAGATTGACTTGATTCCTAGAGCCAGTTTACCAAATAAGACAACTCATTGAATGTCTCCAACAGAAAATAAGGAGTTGAACAAACAAGTTCAAGAGTTGTTGAGAAAGAGTTTGATACAGGACAATTTGCATCCATGTGCAGTACCTGTAGTACTAGCACCAAAGAAGGATGGGGAGTGGAGGATGTGTACAGATTCCTGAGCCATAAACAAGATAACAATCAAGTACAGATTTCCCCTGCCAAGGATGGATGACTATGGACTGCTTGAGGAGCTCAGATTCACAAAGATTGATCTGAAAGTGGATATCACCGATCCATTCGAGAGGGAGATGAATGGAAGACTACCTTCAAGACCAAAGAGGGCCTCATGGAAAGTGGTTACTTTGTGCCTTTTGGGCTAACTAATGCATCGAGCACATCTATGTTCTCATGAATGAGGTACTAAAAGAATTTTTGGAAGTTTTGTTATTGTGTATTTAGATGATATTTTGATTTTCAGTAAGATGTTGGATGAGCATCTGATGCATATTTGGAGAGCCTTTGAGAAATTAAGAGAAGAGAAACTGTTGATTAATCTGAAGAAGTGCAGTTTTGTGAAGAGGGAGTTAGTGTACTTGGGGTTTGTTGTCTCAGCAGAAGGTCTCAAGATGGATCCAGAGAAGGTGAAGGCTATTTTGGAATGGCTACCCCAAGAACTGCTACCGAGGTGAGATCTTTCCATGGTTTGGCTAGTTTTTATAGAAAGTTCATTAGAAATTTCAGTAGTATTTGTGGACCCCTGACTGAAACAATGAGAGGGGATAGAAAAGAATTCAAGTGGAGCACTGAAGCAGCAAAAAGTTTTGAACTATTGAAGCAAAGGTGATAGAGCAACCCTACTTCTAGCTCTCCCGGATTTCAACAAGGTGTTTCGTGGATTGTGATGCCATGGTTGTGCAATTGGAGCAAAGTATTGAGCCAAGAAGGTAACCCATTGCCTATTTCAGTGAAAAGTTAAATGATGCCAAGAGAAAGTATTTGTATATGATCAGGAATTTTATGCAATAGTTCAAGCATTAAAGAAATGGAGACATTATTTGTTGTCAAAGGAATTTGTTCTATATACTGATCATCAGGCCTTGCAGTACCTAAATAGTCAAGGAAAATTAAATCAGAGGCATATGAAATGGGTAGAGTTTTTGTAGAGTTATACCTTTGTTTTGAAACATAGGAGTGGGAAGTCAAATAGGGTTGCAGATGCCTTAAGTAGGAGGCATACATTGATGACAAAGATGCAGATTGAAGTGGTTGGGTTTAATGAACTTAAGACACTATACGCAGAAGATCCTGATTTCGCAGAGGCTTGGAAAGCTTGCAAGGAACCTGTTACAGTGGATAGGACAAGGTGGTTGGATTTCAATCCAGATGGCATGTTATTTAAGGGAAGTCAATTGTGTATCCCGAGGAGTTCCATGAGAGAGAACTTGATAAAGGAGAAGCATAGGGAGGAATGGTAGGACATTTTGGTCAGGATAACACCATTGCCATTATCATTGAGCATTATTATTGGCCCAGCTTGTCACGCGGATGTGAAGAAGTTTGTACAAAGCTATAGGGTATGTCAGATGGCTAAAGGAGTGAGTCGAATGGTTATATCAGCCCTTATCTATACAAGAGAGGCCATGGGAGGATATAAGTATGGACTTTGTTCTTGGTTTGCCAAGGACACAATGAGGGAATGATTCAGTTTTTGTGGTGGTTGATAGGTTTTCAAAGATGACATATTTAATTCCATGTCAGAAGACCCATGATACAGTCCACATTGCTGACTTGTTCTTCAAAGAGGTGGTGAGGCTACATGGTTTGCCAAAGAGTATTGTTTTAGATCGTGACACCAAATTTGTGGGGTACTTTCGGAGGACCTTGTGGAAGAAGCTGAAGACAGAGTTAAAGTTCAGTTCTGCACACTATCCACAAATAGATGGGCAGACAAAGGTTGTTAACAGGAGTCCGAGATGTTTGGTAGGAGATAAACCCAAGGGATGGGACTTGATCTAACCCCAGGCAAAATTTTCTTACAACAATTCTGTCAACAGAAGCACTAGTAGATCACCATTCCAGATTGTGTATGTAGGTAGCCCCAGAACAGCTCTAGAATTGAGGAAGATGGACCAAGAGAAGAAAATAAGTGCTAAAGCCGAAGATTTTGCAGAACACATCAAGGATATACATGAGAAGGTAAGAGAACATATTAACAAGATGAATATGTAGTATAATGCTAAGGAAAATTAGAAGAGGAGGTATAAGGAGTTTCAGATTGGTGATGAAGTGATGGTCCACTTGAGGAAAGAAAAGTTTCCAGTGGGAACATATAACAAATTGAACATGAAGAAGTTTGGTCCCTGTAAAATTTTGAAGAGGCATGATTCAGGGAATGCATATGAGGTAGAGTTGTCGGATGGATTCAACATTTCCCCTATGTTCAACATTTCAGATTTGACAGAGTATCATGAAGGTGGCACAGAGGAAGTACCAACGATGGAACAATGTGGGATTCTAGCACCTACTTCAGAAAAGGAGGAGATTAAAAAAATCCTGGATAGTCATGTGGGAAGGAGTACCAAGAATAGGCAGTATGAAGAATATATGGTGAAATGGAAAGGAAGGCCTATTGAAGATTCATCCTCATTGCCTAAGGTAGAGGTCGACCGTTTTGGTTTTCCTCCACCATCTGAGATGTGATGGGGTCACTTCTTAAATTACCCTAGGTGTCTGATGCAGGAGCATCTAGTGGTGTAAGGGCAATCTTGCATCACCCAAAAATAGTTAAATTTCAAGTTTCTCAGTTTTTAGATGTTTTTACATTTTTGGATACCCTTTTCATCATAATGAAATTCCCAATTTATGATTTTTATTTTCTATTCCTGGGTTGAAAGATATTGTAGTTTTAGTTTCCCATATTTGCACCTAAAAATCTTCCAAGTTAGATTTGAGGCACTTAGAGTTCCTGGAACAGCCCCAAAACTTGCTAAAATTGGCGTAGCGATTTCAAGCGTGTTATTGATTTCGAGACCTTTCTAAAGGTTCAAACGGTTCGCGAATCGGAGTCTTGGATCAAAAGTTATGGCTCCGGGAAGTTGGCGCACTTTCTAGAAGATACAATTGCAAATGTTCTTTTGAAATTTGAACTTCAAGTTGTAATTTTTCGGTGCCAAACCACCTAAACTCAAATTTGAATGTTGTTTTGGCTCCAAACTAAAGAGGAGCTCTATTTATGGACGAGTTTCTAATTTTTGGGTAACTTTTTGGGGACAAGCTCGCATATTGCGAAAGGGTGATTTTGTAGCTTTCTGTAACTTGCATGTGTTGTAGAACTTAGGGATTTGAGATCCTCTACATGTAAGAAGCTCCATTTTCTAGATAATAAATTATTATCTTTTTCGTGAGTTATTTTCTAAGTCTCGGGCTGCACCCTCATCACTCCATTAAGTTTTCTTGTTTACAATGTCATGCCAAAAAACCCTGAACACTTTTGTTCAAAATTCCATGTCAATGATCCCAATAGAACTACTAAGGAGCACATCAGGATCTTTCAAACTGGCCTTAAGGATAGAGGGATAAACTATGAGGATGTAGCATGTAGACTCTTTCCTTATTTATTGGGAGAAGATACATTCTATTGGTACAATCTTTTACCTGTTGGATCTATTGAGCATTGGACTGAGCTAGAGGCTGCATTCTTGTAAAAGTTTTGAATCCCCATTAGTTCCAATGAGCTATACCATCGATTCACTAATGTTAAGAGAGAGGCCAATGAGCCTATAGGGTCTTTCAATAATAGGTTTCATCATGCCTATACTAGACTACAGGCCCCTTATGTTGTTGATGAGCCTACTGCTTTAGAGGTTTATTATGAGGGACTTGATAGTTTGACAGTTACCTTTATGAAGTGGAGTAATAACCCTCTTGCTAGTCTACTCAATGCATATGTAGAGGCTGTGAAGGTTAGCACTACTTTAAAGCAACATCTGTCTAGACATTTACCCTCATTAGGACTAGTTGCTCACCTTCGACAAATTCCAGCTCTTAACCAAGCTCTTGCCAACCATACTCCTATTATGAATTTGGTACCTCAGTTGCCTCTGGTCCCTCACCCAGGACCTCCTATGGGACAAGTGTCATCCACAATTGGTTACCCTCAGCAAAATGTGAATCAACCTCTGCATATGCAGCCTTAGGCTAGCTATCGTCCATACCTGTAGAATTCTAAAGTCTTGAACCAATCACTGAATGCCAATGCTATAGTAGGATATTCCCAAAATAATGTGAATCAGCCTCCATACAGTAATCCTGATAAGGAGAGACTAGATGAATTTTCTAAACAAATAAAGAAGCCGAATATGGAGTTGACTTACTTGAGGAACCAGAACAGTCAGTTACAAGCTGCTCAGAGAAATATGCAATCCAATCAGAATAGAGAGAATTCACAAGCACATCACTTTCAAAGAGGCAAATGTCATGATAGAGGATACAATAATGAAAGAGGATATAACTAGGACAGAGGTTACAACAATGACAAGGGATTTAATAATGATAGAGGGTATAATAATGATAGAAGATAGAACTATGATAAAGGGCAATCCTCATGTCAGAACTTTGATAGAGGGCAGGGTGGTGGACAAGGGTTTAATAGGAGGTAGCCTTCACGATAGAACAAGACTTGGAACACAGGGCCTAACAATGGAGGAGTCCCCACCCCACTAGATCAACTAGTTAATCAACCTGTCAATCTGTCTGTCAATCAACCAGTTAACCAAGAGAAGCCTCCTAGTGGTGTATATTTAGCTGAGGCTACTTTATCAGGATGGTGTAGGCTCCATAAAAAAAGCCAGCATTCTGAGTTAGATTGTCAAGAATTCCAAACAACAACCTCAGTCTTTCAGTATGAAGTGGAAAACAATGCAGGTAGTCAGGAAATAGTACCATCTACTCCTTATGATTCACCAGTGTTGGTATTGAATCATGCTTCTTTTCCACAAAGTAAGGAGAATGTACCTGAAGAGGAATCTGACCAGTTGGAGGAAGAGGCAGACCAAGTATGCAATAGGGATGAAATCACACAGCTATTTGATGAGAACCCAGTGAATGATAATGGTCATAGAGATGAAGAAGAGGCTTATGTTGAAGAAGTGCATACCTTCCAGAGACCTATCAAGAAGTATGAATTGAGGGAATTGCCACATAGACATCCACAAGCTGGAGGCCCCTTCACTACTTCCATTCCGTTGAATAATTTCAACATGCCTCCAGATCTTGATGCTAGCAATAATCCATCACTACCTCAGGTTTCTAGGCAATATTTATCTCAAGATCTAGGGCATGTTGATGTGCCAAAAGGGAGAAATGTTGATGCAAATAAGGATAGGGTGATGGAATACCCAAGGGAGGCCCCTACTGATCTAAGTGAGGAACAATTGGCCCTATATGTTGCTAAAGAACTCAGAAAATTAAAGGTAAGCCTATCTGCATTTGAGTTATTAAGAGTTCCAACCATTAGGAATGTAGTCTTAGGGTCTTATAATGCAAATTCCATGTCACAAGATAAATCGGTTAGAGAAAGTGTCAATAGAGCATCTAGTTCTCAATCAGTAGGAAGGCACAATCAGGTTCATAATCAAGTCCATATGCCCGCTGGAGATACTGGGAAAGAGAAGGACAAATCTCAAGTTGCTCAAGTAGATACTCCCTTAACTCTGTTTCAAGGGAAAACAAATATACCTCACTTCCTGATTTCTGTTCGAATATTTGGTAAGAATTTGCATAATTGTTTGTTGGATTATAGTGCTTCAACCAATGTTATTCCTTTCAATGTATGTAGAGCTATGGGTATTACTCTTGCTAATTCACAAAGAAAGTCACACAATTAGATAGGACTGAAGTCAATGTTGTAGGGGAGTTAAATATGATCATATAAATATTGCTTCTGATCCTAGAATTTAGCAGGTTATTAATATACAGGTGGCTGACATACATGACACTTATGACTTAATCTTGGGAAGAAACTTTACTAGGGCTTTGAATGGATATGTTTCAACTGATCACTCTCATATGTGGCTTCCTTGGAAAGGAGTGCTGAACTAGATTAAAATTGAAAGAGAACCCAGAATGAAGTACATGATCACAGAATATCAAAAAATCTCTAACGAAATTATGATACTAGAAGTAAGTATGGGTAACTATGTGCTTGCAACTCCTTTTGAGGAATCAGATGTGGAGGAAGTTCTTATGTTCCACACCACACTTGTTGACCTTATAGCAGAATCCAGTAGTACTGAGGCCTTGGTCAAACCAGTTGAAAATAATGATGATCCAGAAGATAATCAGTTGGCTTTGCTAGATAGTTTTCAAGAGTTATTTCAAAAATGTATTGAAGACCAGGTTCAGTTAGGAAGATGAATGAACTTTGGAGAGCCACTCTTGCCCAATTGGTGTAGGGTGCATAATATCTCTCATTTAGAATTGGATTGTTGCTTATGTCAAGTTGCAGTGGAACAAATACAAAAATGTATCAACCCCACTCCTGTAGTCAAAATTGATATCTAGAATTTCCAAGAAGATTCCAAAGGAAAAGGAGTGATGCCTGCTCGAGAGCCTTCCAACAGTAAAGGTGCAAGATAAAAAGCAAGAAAGTATGTAGTTGCTGGTTGCTGGACTTTAAGATTCGACGGGTCCAAATCAAAGCAAGGAGCTGGGGCTAGTTTCGAGGTAATTAGTCCAAGAGGTAAGACATTTTTGTTGCTCATAGACTTCAATTTCATTGTACGAATAATGTAGCAGAATATAAGGCTTTGGTCCATGGACTGTTAATGGCATTAAAGAAAAAGGTTAAGATCTTGCAAGTTTTTGGAGATTCTGAGTTAGTAGTCAAGCAAGTTAGGAGACAATACTCTTGTTACAATAGGAGAATGACCAACTACAGACATAGAGTATTGGATCTTATTGAAGGATTTGATGCCTTCAACATTTAGTTGATTCCACGAAGTAAGAACCAGACAACTGACTCTCTGACTTAGGCAAAAAGTACATTGCAACCTTTGTCTCTTTCTAGACTAAAGAATTTTATTGTGGAGCTAACCCCAGTACCCTCAATACCTGATAATGTCACCAACTTCTAGGTATTTGAAGATGACAAGCACATCTTAGATTTCATTACTAGTACTGATGTTTTTGCTTCTCAAATCATTGATGAAACTAAACTCCAAGAAGCAGAGATGGACTTGGAAGGATTAATTAACCTGAAGACCAACACAATTCCCAGAGGAATGGTGCAATTAGAAAGGATCTTTGATCTAGACAAGGTCAGGGAGAAATAATAGGATACTAGGAAGGAGTCCATTAGTGGACAATGTGACAAATATAATATGGGAACTCAGGATGATGTCAAAAATGTTTTTATTGGCAAAGTGTGCACTCCAAAAGAGAGGAAAGATATCATCGATGCACTACATAGATATCCAGATGTGATAGCCTGGAGTTATAAAGACTTAGAGACTTATGATACATCAATCATAACCCATACTATCCCTCTCAATCCAGGAGTAAAACTTTTTAGATAGAGACAAAGGCCCATCAATGCTTTATTGGAACCCATAATACAGAAGGAAGTGTAGAAACTATTGTCTGCAAGAATAATATTTCCGGCCAGACACTCTACTTGGGTTGCAAACCTGGTTCTAGTACAGAAGAAAAATGGTGAAATTAGGCTATGTGTAGATTTTAGGAGCCTAAATAGAGCTTCAGAAAAAGATAACTATCCAGTACCCTCACTAGATGAAGTACTCCAAATTGTCAATGGATCTCAGATAATGTCTTTCTTGGATGGTTATTTAGGATACAACCAGGTCATGGTGCAATATGAGGACAAGCACAAGATTGCTTTCACCACCAAGTGGGGCACTTTTTCCTATAGAAGGATGCCCTTTTGCTTGATTAATGTTGGAGCCACATTCCAAAGAGCCATGGAAATTGCCTTTAAAGACATAATTGGTAAGTGCATAATCATTTATATGGATGATCTAATAGTCTTTTCTAAGAAGAGAGTTGATCATATCTCAAATTTGTGCAAAGTTTTTCAGAAATGTAGAGAGTTTGGGATATCACTCAATCCAAAGAAATGCATCTTTGGAGTCACAGAGGGTAAATTTTTGGGGCATGTTCTCTCTAAGAAGGGAATTTCCATTGATCTAGAACAAATAAAAGTCATACTCAAAATCCCACCACCTGCTAGCAAGAAAGAAATGAAATAAATCTTTGGCAAGATCAACTTTGTGAGGAAGTTCATCACTGGATTCACAGAAATGGTTAAGCCACTAAATGCAATGTTGAAGTAGGAGGCCAAAGTTGAATGGAATGCAGAAGCAAAGGAAAAATTTGTGGAGATAAAAAGGGCTATTGTTGAAGCTCCTATTTTGGTAAGTCCAGACTATGCTAAACCATAATATATATATATATATATATATATATATATATATATATATATATATATATATATATATATATATATATATATATATATATATTTGTTTGCTTCTGACCACTCTTGTGCTGCTATGTTAACTCAAAAATTGGACCAAGGAAATGAACATCCTATCACATTCATGACTGCACCATTGAAAGATGTAAAACTGATATACCCAAGTGTGGAAAAGTAGGCCTATGCCTTAGTCAGAGCTATAAAGAAATTTAGGCATTATGTTCTCAAAAAAAAAATCTTTGCTATAGTTCCTAATCCTATAGTTAAGCTATTGTTAATGTAGAATGAGTTGGGAGAACATAGGGCTAAGTGGGTAACTATGTTACGAGAGTATGATATTGAGATTCAGCCCATGAAACTAGTAAGAGGGCAAGGACTGAGAAAGACAATGGTAGAGACAGGCCCTGATCTTACAGCTTAGAGTTACTATTTAGAGGATGTTTCTCTTGGTGAGTGGTATGATGATATTTTTCATTATCTCCTAACTCATAGATGCCCTCATCTTAATGGAGTACAAAGAAGGGCATTGTGCTTAAAGAGTGACAATTTCATGCTGAAGGTGTTGGTTCTTTTTTCTTGTAACTAGGTTTATCTCCTATTCTACCTATGGAGTAGCCATCTCCAATCAAGGGTAGCTCGAAGGACCTGGACCAACTGACAAGATCCAGTAAAAAATTGAGATATTCTGCACTTTAGGCTCTATAGAACCATGGCAGGTATACCCACACAATGCCTCAAATAGGACTAGACATTGCTTTTTATAGCAGATGACTCCTGATGCCAAGTGTTGAGAACATCAAATAGGGCTATATTCTCAGTTGCAAAACACTTGAAGCAACAAGGAGGTAGGAAAAGACATAAGCAAAAGATATTCAATGATTTATATGAATTGTTTTCTGAGAGGGATAGGGCTGGAAGATAGACTAGTGCCTAATCTGGGGTAATGGAGTCACACACACAAATGGAAGACTTTCTTAAAATGGACCTCAACCAATGGATCTTGTTTTGTTGATGCCTTGCATCAACTATCAGTGCCTTACACTGATAATCCAACTCTTGTTACCAGTCAGAATCTTCTTACCAAATCTAGCTTGCATACAAACAATCACTATCACCTGCTCAAAGGGTTTTAATTGCTCCCTTGAAGTAGAGCTATCAACAAATGACACAGTCTCATGAAATATGAGAAGATGAATAAAGGCACCTTATGCATTCATTCAAATGATCAAAGCATACAAGCATGGAGAAAATATGATGGCATATGCATGAGAGACAAACATCTTCATGTGTTCCTTGTACAAACTGATTGCATTTATAGAGAAATTTAGAATTTACAGCTTATAGACTCAATATTGACTCAAGACTAAACCCTAGCCTATCTCAGATGAATCCCAGAACTCAAAAAGTGGAACTGAACACCAAAGTTCAAAACCCTTCATCCTGGCCATGAAATTCTCCTTTATAGGAATAGGAGAAGGAACAAGTAACCGGCCAGATGAGATTACATGTCATCAGATGACAGGGAAAACCCTAAAATAGTTCACAGGCCAAGTCATCTGATCCACCAGCATATCTGAATATCATTGAATGCTCTGTCAGGTGGTTTAGGGAGAAAATCACGCAATCAGGTCGAATTGACCAAGTATAGGAATGGCAAGCCATGGTGGTTAGAACTAGGAGGGTACACTGACCATGCTGTCTAGGAAATCTGCGGGTGCAATCATCATAGATCTAGAGGCCACAAATACAGAAGCCAGTTGTTCCAACTACTTCTTCTCATCGAAAAACCCAATACCCTAGCTCTGCAATTAATTCCATCTCTACTACACCAAATTGCACTAGCAATCGAGGTTCAGGATCAAATCGAGGTCATCATGTCGATCTACAAAAATCTTCATCGTCATCACTCTTGAGCCACGGGCCAAGTGACCAACCACATTGAATGCATTATTGGCTCAATCCAAGTCCACTATGGCTTCCAGTGAAATAGTCGCCATGACATTGCGGAGTCAGGAAGACACTTCGTTGAGAACCCAATGTTTCATCAAGCAAACATACCATTGGGAATTTTAATCTCAGCCGTCGATCATCAGAGATCAAATGGCGCTCTTTGAATCCAAGTGAACCATTGAGATAGGTCTGCCTTTGACTCTATCACCCACCAAGTTCCTAAGGTTGAAGAAGTCCACATGTCGACACCTTGCTCATCTCGCAAGATATAAAAATCTTGTAGCCATCAATGGCGAGCCCAGCGAGAGCCGTTGATCCTTACCATTAGCATCCAATAACCATCAATCCCAGTGGACTTCGACATGTCATACTCGAGCACCTTTATCCATTCAATTAAAACATCGCCATCTTCCCTTAGCATGTGTGCCTTGATATCCCTTAAGTAGCTTGGGACTTAACTCGCCATCATCCCACATCCCGGCCATAGGTTGGACACATGGTGCAATCTCACTGTCCTCGCAAGGTTTAATGATCCTGCAACTTGTATCGGTGTAGTGAGCGAGGGCCATTGGATTCATTCCTAGTCACCTAGGGACCATTGATCTCTATCAAAAAGAACATGGGCACCACCATCGGCAAGACATAAAGAGGTCAGGGAGACCGCAGGCCAAGAATCGCATGTTACATCGAGTGCTCATCATAGTTAGTAAGAGGCTACCAAGTTAGCGAAACATCCCAGTGAAGTCCATTAGGTTGGGGAAAGCCAAACTGAAGTCACTGAGCACATCAGCTAGACATAAGGAAGTTGGGGAGGCCTCCAACCGAAGGGAGTCACACCGAGCACCAAAGGGGCCACCAAAGTCAATGAGACAAGCAAGATTTGGGGAGACATCTCCCCAACACAAAGAATACAGGCCGAGAAGATAAGACCTCGGGGAGATAAGCAGGGGTCGTGAAGATGTCACCCCGAGAACCAAAGGTCACACCAAAGGCAAGGTGGGGTTGGAGAAAGCGGAGAACGGGGCACAAAAAGACATAAGTGGCAAGTGCACCGGCTAGGCAGGTCAAAGAACAAAAATATGGGTGGAAAGGGAACCAGACTGAGGCAGAGCTAGAACCAAGAAAGAGAAGGAGTCAGAGCCAGAGTGGGGAACAAAAAGGAACAAAAGAGACTGGGACCAAAAACCATCCCGCTCCCGCCTCCGCAAAAGACCGCGGAGGCGGAGTCGGAACCGACACGAGATAGAGAAACCGTGGGGCTGGGAGCGGGACAAAACCTAAAACAGGAAACTTGAAAAAGGTTCCAAAATATATTCTCGTTCCGATCCCGCACTTTCCAAAGGAAACCAAAAATAAAGACAATCAAAGACGCGGAGTCGGGGCCGAAATGGAACTCAAAAAAGAAACCAAAGTCAATATCTTGATTCTGATTCCATTCCGGTTCCGCCCCCACTAGACAAAGAAAAACACAAGGAAAGGAAGAAAAGAAAGATCTGGCCATCCGAGACATGAACCCTTGGCACGCTGAGCTCAACCCTGGTGGGAGCCCATTTACCCCATGTGCCAAAATGATAGAAAATTCCCAAGCTAAAGATTTTTTAGGAAAATCAAAGGAAAACAACTGGAAAATGAGAGACAACCAAAATAGGCACTAACAGAAGGGAGCTGTCCTATATAAGAAAAATCATGAGGGTGTATACTTGAGGTGCCTAGGAAAGGCAGAGTCTGAAAGAGTAATGTTATAATTTCATGATAGATATGGTATAGACCATGGATCATCACCTTCTACAACAAACTAGATTTTGAGAGCTGGTTACTATTGGCCTACACTGTTTAAGGGCACATACAACCACGTCAGAACTTGTCATGTGTCAGACTATGACAGCTAGAGAGAAGTATGCAACACTCCCACTCCAGCCAGTCTTTGAGATAAAACCTTTATCACAATGGGGAATGGACTTCATCGGTCCAATCAACCCACCTTCCTTTGTTGGTCACAAGTATATCCTTACTGTCACTGACTATTTTACAAGATGGACTGAGGCCCTTGCTTGCAAGAAATGTACTTCAAAGGTGGTAATTAATTTCATCGAATTAGGTATCATTAATCATTTTGGATGTCCTATGTCTTTAGTTTGTGATAATGGTCCTGCATTTTCATCGTTAAAATTTTCTAATTGGGATTTTTACTATGGGATTATCATTAAGTTTGCATCCAAATATTACCCTCAGGGTAATGGTTTGGCTAAGTCATCCAACAAAAATCTTTTGATTGTTATCCACAAATTATTAGAAAGAAATCTGAAGGATTGACATACCCAACTTAGATTTGCTCTTTGGGCAGACTGCACAAGACATAAAACTTCCATAGGAATATCACCTTACCACCTGGTTTATGGATTAGAGCCTGTGTTTCCCATTCAGTTAAAGATCCCCACCTTGTAGTTCATTAATGACTATTATGATGAGGGAGATAGACGTGAGGCCAGACTTGTTGAATTATTACACCTTACCACCTGGTTTATCATTACCTGGGACTATTTTAAGTATTTTATTGGTGGATTTTAGTCTTGTATCTTGAAAGGATGGTTGAAGTCTTTGATATTGCCAACAGTCTCAATGTTTGATTTATAGAAGATGGGTCACTAGTTTTGATTTGAATTTGAAGTACTCTGAAATCTTATATCTCTCATATATCTTAAGAATCCTAATGTTATTGTAGGTTCTTTGTAAGGTCTTGTCAGGTGAAAAATATTATTTCTGCTTCAGTGCCACTGTGGTTCTCAGTCCTGAGTGTGAACTTCATTGTTCACAGGTTGAAATGAAAAGTGACAGAAAAGAATATCAAAAGAAAGATAATGAAATATTGAAAATCAAAAGAATGAATTCAACTTGTCAGGAGTATCCAAATATCTCTATTAGGGCTATAGATGCCTGGATGGAAATAGAGCTATGTTTGGGAGAGTCATAGTGATAACCTCATCGGGGCTATAGATTTCTGACTAGCAGCGAGGCTCTATCCAAGTTGCTTTTGAAGTTAGAATCTTTACGTAGCTTGACCTGACTAAGCTAGGTTTTTGCAGTAGCTTAAGGAGGGAAATGAACACATATGCATACACTTGGATTTTCAGTTGATGGAAGGTTCAGTCTACCCTTTGGTTCTAACTCTTTAATCTTTGCATTTTGATTTATTTGTTTAATAGTGAGTTTGAAACCAAAGATTCTGGGTTCTCGATTCCTGTTCATTATCAAATGCTTTGGAGCATTTCCCCAACAGAGTCACCATTTGTTGTGCAGTTTTTGCACACACACCCCACTGAAGGCAGGGACCCTCTTTCACTTTGGTTTTGGTGTCTTGGCCCTTTCGTTTTGAGGTTTTGTCTTATTTTGGGCACGTGATTAAATGTTTATTTTGATTGCCTTGGTGATCCCCCTAAGTTATTCATTGAAGATCTTTGGTTTTGAGCTAGGTTCAGGTTTTTACTGAAGTTCGGAACTTTCCACCCCAGCTGGATTTTCCTGGATCCTGTTCGGACTCTAGCTGGACACTATGGTTCAGATATTTTCAGTCTTTGCAGAATTCCACGTGGGCCAGATTTTTCTAGATTCTGTCCTATCATCGGATTCCCGAGTTTTCTGATTGTCTTGTCGATTGCATTTAATGTCTTCATACGAGCTGTGAATGATGTGTTTAACCATTCTTTGAGGTCTTTTACACTATTATGCTTCTTATTTGCCATTGATTGAGCTAAGTGCATTCTTAGAAGTGTTGGATTTGGATTTGGGGCATTGAGTTTGCGAATTGTGGATTTGAGTGGTCATTTCTTGTGCATTCTTGCCCCTGTTCTTTGTGGATGCCATTGAATTCACATTTACTATTTCTAAGATTGATTCCCACTTCACAATGGTATGTTTTGGATTGCCTTGCTTTTAATTGATGATTGTGGATAATGCTATGATGTTATAGGGCTTATTTGGGTTTAATTCTCTACATTATTTGAGCATTTTCATGATTAGGGCTACCCAACATTGCTTTATTTATTATCTCCCAAAGCGAGCTTTAAGGTTCTTTGTTTATTTGCATTTTGATGTATCTTGCTTGAGAGTTGTGAGTAATCCCCTAGTCGAGAATTAGCAGTCGAAATGTTTAAATTATGAGCTTGTCTATGCGTCAATGGTGGATCTATAGGTTTTGACTTCGGGCATCACCATTTATCTTTAATATGCTCTCAAATTGGCTTAGAGTGCTAAGAGAATCCATAGAAATCCTATATTAAAATTTCCCTAAGCTTAAATCTTTGAAATTCATGATCAATCCGATGTTTTGCGCAAAATCATGATTTAACATTGATGTTCGAGTTTTGCAGTCCCCTCGGGATTTTTCGTCTCTGGTGGATTTTCCTGATCTCCTTGGTTTTTCCAGAATCCGCTATCATTTTCAGAGTTTCATATATTCCTCATATTTCCATTGCCCTCGAATTTTCTCGATCTCCTCTATTTTCCCGATTTCCTTTGATTTCCTGGAATCCGTTATCGCTTTCAGAGTTTTACCTTATTCGCGGATTTCCGTCGACTCCGAATTTTCTTGAAGTCCTTGGTTCCCTATTTTTTCTGGATTTTCAAAATGTCTCTGCCTTCATGGAAAACCGTCTCTGGTGGATTTTCCCCAAATTTGGTGAAATATAAGGAAGTATGGAATAACATGATGTGTTAGTGATTTTTATTACATTTTATGATTTATTCATGCTATCTTGTGATCTCCTATGTGGTTTATGGATTGATAATGATTGGAATTAATTGTTAGTAGGTGTTTTCATGATTATTCTGCTAGAATCTGTTTGGCCCAGAATTCCCTGAAATTCCTCTCTGGCTTAGATTTCGTGGATGGTCCTAAGACCCAAAATTTGTTATGATCATTTTATATGAGATTTAATAACACCTTGGTTATATGAGGTTCATTCTAATGGTGTTTTGATGGATTAGCATTCCCTTCCTGTGGTTTTTACTATGATTTCCATGTTGAGTGTAGGCTGAACCTAGCAAGGCAACGATTGGGACTTTAGTATCTAAGGCAGAAAGGATTAAGATGGAAATTAAGAGCAGGATCCCTGAGAGTAAAATTACATCGGTTTGGTCAGAGGTTACTGATACAAATGTCAGATTGTGAGATTACAAAGAGTTTAAAGAAAGAATGGTAGCCGAGGATCTTCCCTTGGTGGCTAGAAGAATAAAGGTGTTAGGCTTATCACATGTAGCTAGTTTCCCTACCATGGTGTAGTGTTATGAGCTAGTCCTTGAGTGTACCAGGCACTATGATCAGGACACACAGAGAATAATTGGTCCTCAAGGGAGGATTGTGGTGAATCTCAACCCTGTTTCCATTGCCAAAACTTTTGATATTCCAGACATATCTCATGTGGTGGCATGATATTTATGCCCCAATTAGTGATGATTTCGTTTCTGAGCACCAGTTGGATGATGCGGCCACATACATTGTTGTCATTGACAAATACCTAACATATAAGGTGGATTGGGATAAGTCGTTAAATAATCCAGGGAGGAAATTGCATCAATTGAGAGGCAACTTAGGGTTTTGCATTTACCACCTATGGCCGACTTGGATAGGGTGCTTTTGAAGGTCCATGAAATGTTGGATCAGAATAAAGACAAAGGGGAAGGTAGTTAATGATTGGCTACATCAAGATTTGTGCTTCCCTATTATTTTTCCATGCATTGGTCCAAGCTAGATTGGAGATCCCAGGCCGACCTAGATGAAGTTCATGCATTTAATGCATATTTTATTTCATTTTGAATTTCTCTTGGCTGACTTGTTGTGCCTTATTATTATTGTAAAATCTTATCTAGGCCGACATGTTTTGAGGGGTTCTATAAATATGGCATTTTTCCTCTTTTGTAAGGGTTAAGAAATTCTAGACATAGACATATAGAGAGAGAGTTAGAGCGAATTAAGTAGATCAAGTATTAGCAAGTAGTTGTTCTCAAGCAAATATTGTAATAGAAAGCTAGAATTGTTGCTACAGTGGATAATTTGATGCAAGTAATGACATTGTGATTTGGTGCCATACTTGTGTTCCTCTTATCTTGCATGGTTCTTGCTATTCTATCTTTAGAATTGCTTTAAGGAAAAACAATATTTAGATTTTATTTGATTCAATAATGTTTATGGTTTGATATTTGAAGTGTTGTAGCAATCCATGTCCATACTTTTTGCAACCAATTGATTGTTAGTTGCTTTGCAAAGTTAGCCTGAACTTTATATTCATTGTGCTTAGTTCAATTGTGAGGGTTTCTTCATTTCAATTGCAATAGGGTTGTTTGAATGAATGTTGATGATTTGAAAATTTTAACACCTTAGAAGATTGCACTATTTCTATAAGATTGCAGATTCATCTGGGTCAAGTAGAAATTAGTTTTGAGGGATTGGTCCATTTCGAATGTGTTTGTCATTTGCATTGTTAATCTTAGGTTTAATATTAAGTTTAGAAATCTCTTTGAAACCCTTATCTTTTGTTATTTATTTGATCATTGGATTAAATTTAGGATTGAAGTACCATTACATTGTTGGATCTGATAAATTGAGATTCAATATTTTGCTTGTAGTAAGGTCCCATTGTGATTACTAGCATTTTCACATTTATCACTGAGTTGTTTGTGCATTGTCAAGACCTGACATTAGAGACCTTGGGGTTATCTCTTGAGGCTTGCTGATAGAGATTTTACCTTTCAAGTGAGATAGGATATTATATTATGTTTGAGTTATTGTTATGCAGAAAACATCATCAACAAGTAGTACACATGGGCTCAAACTCTATCAAATTGATCCCTTCCGCAACAACTCTTGCACTTTACTATTCAACTCTCCATTCTCTGTTGGAGTCATTCGATGGGATTCCTTATTCTGAAAACTAGCTCTAGGAATTAGATCCATCTTATGGCTAATCTTCCTTACTGTAAAATAAACTTTAGGTGTGTTATCAAAACCAATACCTTGAAACTTATTCAACAAATCTAAAACCTCTATAGTTACCTCATTAGTTTCTTCTTTATCAACTCTAGGGATCAATGCAAACCACATATGCTCATGCCTCTTACCTTCTAGGAACTTTCTTCCATCAACCAAATAAATCCTTGCATTAATGCATACCTTTTCCTCTACCTCTTTCAAGGGCTTCAACTTATGATGAACTCCATCATTTTACAAAGAATAAGTGTTGGCATGTCCATCATGTACTGCTCATTGATCAAACTGCCATGGTCTACCTAGCAACATATGACAAAAATCCATAGGCATAATATCATGCAATACCTCATCATGGTAATTTACAATCTTGAACTTTTCTAGACATTGTTCATTTACCAAATCTTTATGGTCCTTCTGCAACCAAGCAATCTGATATGGATTTGGATGCCTTCTTCTCTCCAACTGCAACTTACTAACCATCTCTTCTAAAATAAGGTTTTCAGTACTACCTCCATCAATAATAACATTGAAAAATTTACCTTTGTACTTACATCAGGTATGAAACAAATTCTTGCTTTAAGTTGGTTCTTTCTCCTCACTCAATAAGGCTCTTCTAGTAACAAGAACCTCTCATATTTCTACATCCTTAGAATGTGAAGACTCAACATCTTCATCTACATGTGCAACTTGTGCATTACCCTCAAGTCTTGGATTTTCCCTTCCTTGATGTTGAGGACACTCATAGGCTCTATGTCCTTTTTCTCCACATTGGAAACAGGTTGCACAAAATCCTCCTCTTCTCATTCCTCATACAGATCTTCCACTTCTTCTTTGGTCTCCATTATTTTGATCACAAGGATGGTAGTTCTTATCTCCTTTGTAGTTCTAGCTGCTACTGGATCCTTCACCCTTCTTTTAATCTTCATTTCGATGTCCATATGACCAGCCACTAGTCTTTCCACCATGACCCCCACCTCTTTGCTTTCTTTCAAGTCTTTTATTCAAATTTTCTTCTACCTTCAAAGAAAACTAATATGCATCTTTGATGGTATAAATTCTTACCAAACCCAACTCTTCTTGAATACTCGGCTTCAACCCATTTATGAAATAGGAAACTTTCTCCTTATTGGCCTTAGAATGGCCTTTTATGATCAAGACATGGTAAAATTCTTCTGTATGCTCCTTGGCAGATTTCCCCACTTGTTCAATATATCTAGCTCATAGTCCATAGGGATGAACTATCATTTTAATTTTTCCACCATTTGGTCCCATCTAGTTATTTTCTCTTTTCCTCTTTGATTTCTCTCTAGTTGTACCTCTTTCCACCAAATATTGTCGTGAACCTTTAGCTTGGTCTTTGCAAATTTGACCCTCTTAGGATCTTCCACCTCCACATATTCAAAGCACTCCATATCGTTGATCCAATCAATCAAATTTTTTAGGTTAAGATTTCCAAAAAATGTAGAAATGTTTATCTCTTTCCTTTTCCCAATCTTAGAGATGGCCTTAAATAATCTGACTTGCTTTGGATCTACTGCATCTTGTTCTTCCTTAAATTGTTCCTCATTTTCAACTTCATCTTCACTTTCATCTCCTCTTCTTGGCTCAAACCCTTGATGGAGCTCCTCTTGCAGTGCTTGATCTTATCTCTAAAAGGCTCTAAAACCCTCTTTTAGTACAATAACATTCCTTCCACCACCATGATTTCTTCGTGGAGGCATTCTAATCACTTTTCTCATAAACCCACAACCACAAGTCCTGGTGTAAACTACCTCACATTCGGAGATCTGCTTACACACTTAGGAAAATCTACTCTGATACCACTTGATGAAGGGTACTCCCCTTACAATCTAAAACTGACAAAAATAATATATAATGGCACAAACAAAATGCAAGAAGGAAGAAAATATTTTCTATTATCACTAAAATGAAAAATGAAATTACAACATTATATTTTCCATTACATGGGCTCTTTGATTACATAAATCTACAAATATGCTAATTAGAGCCACCATCTACACTGCTCTAGTCTCCCTTTTGTAGCCCCCTTTCATAACCTTTATTTGGAAAGTGTAACCACCCTAGAATCTTCTAGAAAGTGTAAATTCCTTAAGAAGATATTTTTTAAATTTTATAAATTTTGGTAATACAACTTCATGAGATCATAACTTTTGATCCGACCATTGGATTTTCTATTATAATATTTTTTCAGAAATCTCTCAAGATATGTTCAAAATGTAAGGCCTAAAGGCCAACTAATTTCATTTTCCACCAATTTTTAGGCCCATCCGGAGCCTCTAAGTGCCTCAAAATTGACTTCAAATATTTTAATAGTATTTTCAAAAACTAAAATTTTAATCTCTCAAATTACAAATGGCATTGAAGTGATTTCTTCACCATTGGCTTCAATTTACCATTCTGGAGGTCTATGTAAGATTTTGTGTCCAATTGTGCATAAATGTAAACTTACTAAAAATAGTAACCCTACCAAATTTAGCCCTTATTGAAAAGAAAATTTTATTTTGGGTGATGCAGGATTGCTCTTATACCCTAGATGCTCTTGCATTGAAAACATGAACATGAGTTGGATAAGCTATGGTGTCATATTAACTATGGGTTTTAGTCGGTACTTGATTGCCAATGTTAGATTGATGGAGTTAATGAATGCATTAGAGGGCATGACTATGCTAGTGCTAACATTGGTTTTCAAGTTTATAATGGCTATGATTTTAGACTTGGATTAGTTCAGACGATAGAGAATAGTGTTTTTGATAGAGGAAAACACTAATTTTTCTTTTCATTTGGTGGCTTGGTGCCATCAAATGAGGTCAAATAAATTGCTTGAATAGGGAAGAATTTATGGAGCACCCAAGGGACTTCATATCTGGTTTTCTTCAACCATGAGTTCTGGAATCACACCATGCTTGTGAGAAGCATGCATCCCCAGTCAGAGCCATTGGTGGAACCCTGAAATTTTCCATGTTCCACTGATTTGAAAGTGCTTTTCCTCTAGTCTTCTTGGTCTATCAAGGGTTAGGGTATATGGTTCTATGTGGGGAGTTGTTTTACTTAGAATATTTTCTCCTATATCTAAGCCCTTACCCTTTCAGTTTTTTCCTTTATTGACCTATTGTGGCTGATCTCTAGTTGGGTTAAAATAACTTATGTCATTGAAGTTCATGCTTTGACTGGTCCCTTATGGTTAGGGTTGTTTGTTGCCAAATTTCTCCATGTGTGCCTAGGTTTGAGAAATACTTTTATTTTGTAAGGTTGAAATTTTGACCTTGTTTGGCATTTACATCCTTTACAAAAAAAATTTTAAGTTTTTTGAGGCCTTACCCTATATTGTCCTAAGTAGTCCCCTTTTCAAAACAAATTATCAGCACATGCATAATTGATCCACTTAAGGTTCTTGTTCATCACCTTCCATATCAATCATCATAGATTATCTTAAAACCATTGGTCTCAAATTAGCGATGCATGATGAAATTGTCCCATTTCTATCACTCGTTGTGGATAGAATTTAAACTTTACATTTCAAATTAGTGATGAGCAATGTGAGCTAATTCCTTCTTATTTTTGGTCATTTCCCTATTGCAAATTTCTCATGAGTTCTTAGTTATGAATTGGGCATGCACAATGAAGTTCTTTATTCCAATGCTTCTTTGTAGATGTGAAATATATTAAAGGAAATGCTTTATCGGCCCTTGATCTTATCATATGGACATGTGGAGTGATCCTGACTTATCACTAAGAGTTCAACATCACTAATTTATTTTTATTATTACTGAGTGGATCAGTGATGGGCGATGCAAATTATTATTCCTTGCACCCATCACACCACCTAAATCCATCAGAGTTTCAAATTAAGTTTTAGAACGTATATCATTGATGAGTGATGAAGCACCTAATGGAATATTCCCCTCATTGTCAAGTCTTAATGCATCACAAGTTCACTTGATGGAGTAGGAACCAAGGTAGCGATGTGTGATGGCTATCATATAAATGATGACTAATGTGTAGATGGATATGTGGAAGTTATCTGAGGTGTCATCATTTTTTTTAATGCACATGTTGTAAAAGCATGGCATGATGGTTGAGGACCATCATTGATCATGTTTTAAATCAAGATGATCAATGGTTATGATTCAAACATGAGGTGGATGGTTGTTATCTCACTCACACAAGCTCTCTTTGAACATTAATAGTGGACATGCCTCAAGAAATTTTGATAAATGGAGATTATCAGTAAATCTAGCTTCATAATTGCAATTATTAAAGAGCTAAGGAATTGGTTTATAGCCAAAGAAGAAGCGTGTGAATCTCAAGCAAGTTTTTGCAAAGGTATTGAACACAATTTCTCTTGCATAAGAAAGTACCCAATTTCATCTATGTCAAATTTTGCATAGGCTGGATCATTTAGTAAATTATAAGGAAGTTTGTAGGCTTTGAATGCTTGGTGCTAGTGAGGGTTTAGTTGTTTATAAATCCTATTTGGGTTGATGAGAATTGTACATAGTCTAGGGTTCTTGTTCTGCAAGTTCATTTATGAGAGCATAAATTATTAAAACTTTTCTTGCAATTGAAGGTCTACAAGCCCTAGTTTTGTTTTCCATGATGATGAGTAAGCCCAGTGAGTCAAGAATTAGATCAAAGAGGAAACCCAAAAATAAAGAGGTGTCAAAAGGCCTAAAACCCACGATGGCACACCCATAATTAAGCCAAACTTGTCTAAGAAGTCTGCGAAGCCTGAGATAGTAAGGAAATATTTTGCAAATTTCATGGGGGGTGAAGCGAAAAGGACTTACAACTTGAGAAGTAGAATTGTCAATTGTGATCAAGATAAGTTTGGTGGTGTGTTCATGAAAAATAGAGTAAGAAAAGGTAGGGAACTAAATCTGTGAAATTGACTAAGTCTAAGGAGAAAATGAAGAAGGATAAGGACCATAGCACTTATGCTTCTTATATGGAGGAACCTGATGTTGCCATGGAAGATGAGGCTAAAGATGATCTAGTGTGTGCCCAGTACCTCCTTACACTTGCAGGGTTAGAAGACATTGATGATGATGAGACAAATTCTCTAGTTTCAACAAAATCATGAAGGCGACATGTGTTAGAAACCAGGAATCAATTGCTAGACTAAAATACTTCCACAAGAGAGAGATAATGGCGAGAATGCTTGCTATATCAAATGCAAGATTGATTCATGATTGAATTGATACAAATGTACAAGATGAGGATTGCTTATAAAAGCAAGCATGCACAACCCTAAACCTAACTTGAGCTACAAGATAGATCAATTAGATAAGGATAATAAAATGCAACCTAGGACTTAAATTAATTCATAAGGAAACTTATGAAAGTGTAATTAAATAGTTAATTACACCAACACCCCCCCATAAGTGCAACTTAGGGAGAATATTATAATGAAAACTATTATGGGTCCCAACAACTAGGCCATGTTAGGTACCCATTTATAGATGCAAATGAAATACAATCTCTCATAAAGCAGAGAAAAGGGGAAAACCCAGTGGGAAGAAAACCCTTCTCCAAAAGAGACAAAACAAAAAACAAGCATGATGAATGTAAACATGATGTATGGAGGACTCAATGATACCCCCCAAGGACTACATCCATCATGAATATACAATAAATGACCCCCCATAAGAGGGAAGTAGAGAGATAGGATATCCCCCCCATAATGTGTGATCTCTTGCAAACATGGTTAATGTTTGAAGACAAAACATAATCCAATGCCTACAAACAATGTTTCTCCCCTTAGGAAGAAGATACAACAAGTACAACTGTAGGAATGATTCCCATTTTGGATAGGAAGTAGGAAGATGAATCCATATGTATGAAGATCGTGTCTCTAAAATCTGCTCATGCATTGCCAAGTTCTTAGATGATGAAGATGATGTCGCAATCCAATTAGGTACATGCCCAATCACAACAAACTATGACAAAATAGGAACCAATGGAAACTGATCTTGAACAAACTCCATAGACAAACATGAAGTGATAATAGTGGACCCATGACTATCATCAAATAGGAGAGATAGATCTCAAATTGGTCCTCCAAATCTAAAATGTGAGACTCCACAAACAAAGAAGCAATGTCTGTCAAATAGGAATCCCAATCAAGAAGACTATGAGGTACATATTGCAATGAATCAATGGTAGTACTCAATGACTCATCAACAGAAGATGAAGAATCAGGAACCTCTGAAGCATCTGTAATCTTGTCAAAAGGATCACAAGCATGGTTTATCAACTCTGAAGAATGAACAAGCACATGTGAGTTGGAAAGAGGAGCTTCAAGAGATGGAGAAGAATCATGGTGTCCATATACCTCTTTAATGTGATTCCAAAGAGCATGAGGACATTCAAAGTGAATAAGTGTCTCCAAAATGTCATCATTTACATTTTCAAAAATAACTCTAAAGACTCTAGCCCTAAAGCCTTTCCAAATGCCATACTCAACATTTGTGCTAGGACAAAGAACTTTATTAAACAAATAGGAAAATAGATTTCTCTCACCAAGATGAGTGAGAATTAAATTACTCCATTGCCTATAATTCCCATTCTCCAAAGTAATTAAGTCATCCATTTACAAAATCTTTAAAAATCTCCAAAAACTCGTCAGCTTCTCCCTCTTTATTTGGAAATAAATAAGTTTTGTAGAAAACTTTAAAAAATCTCCAAAAAACCCATTAGCTTTTTTTTTAAAATCAATAGAAAGCTTTTTTTAAAAAGAACTTGCCCTCTTTTTTAAAAAACTAACCAAAAAGTAGGGGAAAAAATTTCCATGCAAGGAAACCTTTCCATGAATTTGACCACCGATATGTAGACCTATTAGTGAATGTCGATGGGAGGTACTCATGGATGTCGATGAGAAAAGTGTGGATGCCGATCTTCAGAGGAATATCTGTCGATGGAAGAATCAATGTCCACCGATGAAGCTATGACTAGATCTGACAACAAAATAACTGACAAATGGGTCTACGAATACCCTAACTCAGTGTACCCATACACCACATATTGGATGATGTGGGCCTACAGTTTAGAGATGATGCCAATGAACAATAATCCCTGCCAATGGCCGATAGATCCACCAATACAAATGTAGGAGCCAGATGATGCGGTTCCCTAGATGATGGTTTGCAGCCGATGTAGAGAGATTAAAATAATTGGTACCCTAACATGCCAATGGATATGTAGAGGGTACTCAAAATGATTGGTCAAGTGGATACGGACCATGCATGGGCCAGATCAACAACTTGATGATAGGATGCGGTGGAAGTATGTCGGCTGGTAGTGTATGTGCCGAGTAATGAATGCCAGACAATTTGAAGCTAGATCATACCCTTGGCAGCAATGATGCACAAGTAGCGCCGAGTACTGCTGACTGGATGTGGCAGCCAATCCAAGTACCTGCGGAATATTGAATGCACCAGCTGAACAATTCTGATATGGCAAAAACTTGCGGATAAAGAAGATTTGACCACCAAAACAGTAACCAGTGGTTAGTGGACTAATAGGGCCGACAAGTGTTGGACGACTGATGATCTGTATAGGATCTAGACTAGATTGCAGTTTAAAATGCTTAACTTTTACAATGCTTTACAATGATTATTTCAAGTTAAATTAAAACAAAATTAACTTAAGGAAATAACATAATGAAAGTAATAACAAGGTGATTATAACAGAAAGGAAGGAAATGAGAGACAAAAAGAGAGAGAAGAAGAGAAGTGCAAACAACGCTTGATAACGGAGTTCGTCACAGAATGTGACTACGTCTCCGGGTCCACTCCAATAGAGAGACCGATCCGATTAAATCCAAAATCGATTACAATTGATGCACCAAGACCATCAGTTCAGCAGCATAATAGGGCTCCAACATTCAAAAATGGCTTGAAAATTCTTCAACAAGACCTCTCTTTCGTCAATCTCAGCATCAAGACTTCAACCTGAAAAAAAAACTTGATTCCAATTCTCACCTCAAGCCCCCTTTTTATACAAAGAATTTTCTCAATTTGGCCTTTAACCAATTGATTTGAGAATATTTCCCTTATCTCTCCAAATACATAAAAATCCTTATGAATTTCCCATATTTGCATATAAAATCTTAACAAATCCCCCTTATCAAAAATAAATCTCCTATAATATTTATTTTAGCCCTTTCATTGATTCATTTCGGGCTTTTACAGTTTGGGGTGGTTTATTTTTAAGTCCTTAAAAATATTAAAGTTTGTTTAATTTTAAATTTGGAGTGTTTGTTTTAAAAAATAAGGTCATTCGGCTTTCAAACAGTTGAGAATACAAGCCGACGCCACATACATATCGAAAGCCATTCGATGGCTCGTTGGTGAGTTTCCTTTTGTTGAACCCGACAGTTCCGGG
Organism: Sequoia sempervirens; assembly: GCA_007258455.2. Classification (NCBI taxonomy): domain Eukaryota; kingdom Viridiplantae; phylum Streptophyta; class Pinopsida; order Cupressales; family Cupressaceae; genus Sequoia; species Sequoia sempervirens. Next base: position 778,002,624 of record VDFB02281492.1, read on the forward strand.
TTCAACTCCCGGCCGTCGGGATTTTTAAAACCAAATTCTAACAATCCATCCACAAAACCCAACGGTCTCCATAACTAGTTAAACGCGAATCTCGCGCTCCAATGGCTAAGGCAAAGGTTTGTTCGCAGGAGGTGCATGGGTCGAGCCCCACGCGGGCCGACCTAAACATTTTACAAACAAACACAACCAACTTCAAAAATACAAAACCGCCGATGGAACAGATCTGGGCCACGTGGCATTCCGAAAAGGTGCCACGTGGTGAAATATAATTCACCGAAAATGCTGACTAGGACGCTGATGTGGATGCCAACTCGAAATACAGATGACTGCCACGTGTCCAGCATTGACTTGCCATCGACGACACGTCATCGCCAACCTGTCTGCCACCTGTCGCTGACTGTACTGCCACGTCGACGTACGGATGACACGTGTCATCACATGATTGGGTCCGTACAATGACTCTGCCACCACGTGTTTCGCTCGGATTCGCCCATATACATTCCGTACAGTACAGACTGACTGCTGACGTCAGCATCCGTATGGTCCACCTTGACAAGTCAACTGCAAACTTTGACCTCTGATAACTCTCGCATCCGATGTCGGATTTTGACGAAATGAACACCGTCGGAATCATCTCGACGAGCTCTTCGCAATGATGCCAGTTTCATTGATTTTTGACGCCGCCATTTTTTCCGCTTCCTAGATGCCCCTGATACCAGTTTGACCAAAGGTTTGACTGGCTATAACTCGTGCAAACGGACTCCTTTTTGCTCCGTTCGAGTTACGTTGGAACCAGGACGCTGAGCTCTTTCTGATGGTGCAGATTTTGGAGAAAAATGTGAGACTTCAATTTCCACTGAAAAATGTCCACCGGATCAGGCCTCCCCACTGAAGACCTTTTGGACCTCCAAAAGTGGCATTTACTCTGACAATATGTGAGGACTTGGCCTCCCCACTTGTCCTGTATCCTCTGTACATCTGAAAACCTGGCTCACAAGCACAATGAAGACTGCAGAAATATTGTTGATCATAAACATAACTTTATCACTTCCATAAACATCTACATCAATTGCCATAGCCGCTAACCAACAAAAATTGACTAGCATCAAGCTGAAAACCAATGCAGAAATGAAGGGGAATAAGTCAACAACCATTCGATCCTTTACAACAGAAACATTTTTACCCAAGGATTCATCAATGCTTTCAAGCATCATTTTCTCATGCTGTATTGCAAGTGCATCCTGCAACATCTGACCCTGGTTAGCTACTCCAAGTTCAAGTGTAGAACCACCTGTACTGACAGACATAAGAGTTAACTCTTTACTTGCATTAATTACCCTCTTTAACTGCCCTGTGTTTGCAAAAGAACGATCAGTCTTAATCTTGTGAGAATGTACAATATACTGAATGCCATCTTTAAACAAATGATAATGATTTTGTTGCCTGTAGAATATAGCTTTCCTGTCATAAAGATAAGGGCTACCAAGCACTATCCCACAGATATCCAGTGGAACTACATCAAATTGAACTTCATCCACAAACTTACTAGTGATTGTGAACCTTAAGGTGCATTGTCTTGTTACTTGCAACTTATCATTTTCACAAATCCAACCTAGTGGATAAGGTTTCTTATGTGGTGTAGTTCTTAATCCCAAGTTATTTACAACACTTTCTGAAATTAAATTCACCTGAGAACCACTATCTATGAGTGCATCAATTTTACTGTTCTTAGCAACAACCCTTAAATGAAAAAGCTCATTCCTTTTTACATCTTCAGAGAAATCATTAATTGTGGAAGAAGAAGCACAACTTGCAACAGAAACACCAGAAATAAAGGCTTTACCTTTTAGACCCATCGCTGTTATCTTAGTTTCATCATCTGAATCTGAACCAAGATCCATAACAACATTCATGGATTTATCCTTACCCTTCTGTTTCTGATTATGTCTTTGAGCCCACTTAGGCTTCAGTTCGGGATGTAACTTCCAGCAGTGATTTTCATCATAAACTTCCTTGTCACAATGAGTGCAAGAAAGTTTCTCATCCTTCTTGACTGTAGCTGCCTTCTTTCCTTTCCCTGTCTCTACATTCTTAGAAGATTTCTTTACATCATTATCAATAAAAGATCCTTTACCCCTTGACTCTAAGTGTGTTGCCTGAACAGACACTTCATCCAAGTTACAAGGGTTCAAAACCAAAATGGAATGCCTAAGGTAGGAATGCAAACCTCCTATGTACTTCAACAACGTGTCTTGGGTATACAAAGGAACATTCAAAGGAATAGCCCTTTTCCTAAACTCATGGGTGTACTCTTGGACAGTTTGACCCTTCCCTTGCCTAAACATTTGCCAATCCATCATTAATTGCTGCATATGTCCTAAGGGATAAAATTGCTTCTTAAGTGCATTAATAAACTCTGCCCAAGTTAAACTGACTCTACCATGTTGTGAAACTTCTGCCTTAGACTTACTCTCCCACCAGGTTAAGGATGTACCTCCTAAACGAAGAGTAGCTAATTGGATCCTATCAACATCATCTAATAGGTTCTGGACTCTACAATAAACCTCAATTTTTTGAATCCAATCATCCAATTTTTCAGCATTAAGTTCTCCACAATATTTAGGCAAATCAAATTTTACATCAAGTTTGATCTTAGGCTTATACCCACTCTTGAAAGGATTAGAAGAAATAGAATGAGGAGAAGATGGAGAAGAAGGAGAAGGAGAAGAGGGAGGAGAAGAAGAAAAGGGATGATCTGGTTGCTTGCCACCATCTTCATGTTGTTTCCCTTTCATGTCTTTGCGATCTTCTTGCTTCGACGAACCTTCTTCACGTGCCTTCCGTTCTTGTCTCTCCTGAAAAAGAATATCCACCTTTGCCTTCATCTCAGGAATGCTCTTCGAATTCCTCACACCGATCTCTTTAGGAACTCCATTCCAGAACTGACATCTTCGGCAATGTTTACGCTTCCCGATTCTCGGATCAAAGTCCTTCGAGCTGCCTTCACCCTTCAATCCCGATCTCGCTAGCATTCAAAAATAACTCGCAATAAAAGTCACCCTAAAGCTCGATACCAACTTGATCCTGATAGGATCTAGACTAGATTGCAGTATTTAAAATGCTTAACTTTTACAATGCTTTTACAATGATTATTTCAAGTTAATTAAACAAAATTAACTTAAGGAAATAACATAATGAAAGTAATAACAAGGTGATTATAACAGAAAGGAAGGAAATGAGAGACAGAAAGAGAGAGAAGAAGAGAAGTGCAAACAACGCTTGATAACGGAGTTCGTCACAGAATGTGACTACGTCTCCGGGTCCACTCCAATAGAGAGACCGATCCGATTAACTCCAAAACCGATTACAATTGATGCACCAAGACCATCAGTTCGGCAGCATAACAGGGCTCCGACATTCAACAATGGCTTGAAAATTCTTCAACAAGACCTCTCTTTCGTCAATCTCAGCATCAAGACTTCAACCTGAAAGAAAACTTGATTCCAATTCTCACCTCAAGCCCCCTTTTTATACAAAGAATTTTCTCAATTTGGCCTTTAACCAATTGATTTGAGAATATTTCCCTTATCTCTCCAAATACATAAAAATCCTTATGAATTTCCCATATTTTCATATAAAATCTTAACAAATCCCCCTTATCAAAAATAAATCTCCTATAATATTTATTTTAGCCCTTTCATTGATTCATTTCGGGCTTTTACAGTTTGGGGTGGTTTATTTTTAAGTCCTTAAAAATATTAAAGTTTGTTTAATTTTAAATTTGGAGTGTTTGTTTTAAAAAATAAGGTCATTCGGCTTTCAAACAGTTGAGAATATAAGCCGACGCCACATACATATCGAAAGCCATTCGATGGCTCGTTGGTGAGTTTCCTTTTGTTGAACCCGACGGTTCCGGGTTCAACTCCCGGCCGTCGGGATTTTTAAAACCAAATTCTAACAATCCATCCACAAAACCCAACGGTCTCCATAACTAGTTAAACGTGAATCTCGCGCTCCAACGGTTAAGGCAAAGGTTTGTTCGCAGGAGGTGCATGGGTCGAGCCCCACGCGGGCCGACCTAAACATTTTACAAACAAACACAACCAACTTCAAAAATACAAAACCGCCGATGGAACAAATCTGGGCCACGTGGCATTCCGAAAAGGTGCCACGTGGAAAAATATAATTCGCCAAAAATGCTGACTAGGACGCTGATGTGGATGCCAACTCGAAATACAGACGACTGCCACGTGTCCAGCATTGACTTGCCGTCGACGACACGTCATCGCCAACCTGTCTGCCACCTGTCGCTGACTGTACTGCCACGTCGACGTACGGATGACACGTGTCATCACATGATTGGGTCCGTACAATGACTCTGCCGCCACGTGTTTCGCCCGGATTCGCCCATATACATTCCGTACAGTACGGACTGACTGCTGACGTCAGCATCCGTACGGTCCACCTTGACAAGTCAACTGCAAACTTTGACCGTTGATAAGTTGAGCATACAATGTCGGATTTCGACGAAACGAGTTGCGTTGGAAAGCTTGTGACGAGCTCTTCGCGATGACACCAACTTCGACTAACTTCTTTTATGATATCATTTTTGCCTCCTCGATGCCTCCCCATTCCAGCTTTCACCTAAAGCTTGACTACATAACTCATGTAAACGGGACTCTTTTTGCTCCGCTCGAGCGTTGCGTTGGAACTAGGACGTTGAGTTCTTTCTCTCATGGTGCATTTTGAGAAAAATGAGACACTTCCACTCTTACTAAAAATGTCCACCGGATCAAGAATAAGGACAAAATGAGTCTATGTATATCTGCAATTCACTATTAGCTTTTTCCACTAATTTTTTAGCATTTTGTTTACTCCCATCGAGACGAATGGTACCTTCCTTGATGCGGTCTTGTATCTCATGACGCAACCACATACAGTGTTCAGTATCATTTCCATTAACCTGATGGTACTAACAATAAGTCCTCCCATCATACCAATTAGGGTAAGGCTCCTTAATAGGCTTAGGATTCAACAAGGTTACAATCTTATCCTTCAACAAATTTTGTAAGATGGAAGAATAAGATTCTGATAACTTTGTAAAATTTCAGTTACATTTGAGGCCATTTTCATCAGCAATGGCTACTACATTCGTAATTCCCTTACCTTTCCTAGATATTGATATGATGGACTTTCCCTTAGAATGAAAGCGTGAGGAGGATCCCGCGAATTGAATAACCATCTGTTGGTACTCTCGTAAGGTTGCACACAAATGCACAAAAGAAGGGTACTTCATAAGGGAAAACTTCTCTTGCCAAGGCCTTTGTAAGTTCCCTATGAATACTTTTTGTACGTTAGAATCGGGCAGCTGATACAAGATTTTTGAAAGAAACGCTTGATAGCATACTATAAAATCAGTTTTTTTTGTTATCTCCTTGTTTAAATCAGATGAGATCCGAGAAGGTCATCTTTGGTCTGATATTAGCTTGAAACTATCTAAGGAATTGATTTTCAAGTAGGTCAAATGAGAAAATAGAATTGTTAGGCGAGGAGTAGTACCATTCCAAGGTTGTGTCCTTGAGTGATCGAGGGAACAACTTCACCATTAACGCATCGTGATGTAAGAAATCGGTGCATAAGTCATTATAGAGACACATGTGTATGTGGATCCCCTTTGCCACTATATTTATTGAGTTTAGGGATCTCCATTCCTTGCAGGAAGGGAGTATTCAAAATTACAATTGACAATGAGCTGTGCTAGAAAAATGGCTGAAAGATAGGTTGGGCGAAGGCTTGGGAGATACTCCCCAAATGGCTCTACATCTTTCCCATATTGTAAAGGAGAGTATTCAAAATAGGATCATTAGAAGATAGAGGGATAGAGGAGCCTCCTTCAAAACTGCCATTGGAACCACCGGTGTGACCACTATCGGAACCACCACCAGAGCCACTGCCACCAGTAGGGCATCCATTGGGGTCACCTCCACTTTCAAAGCCACCACTATGACCTCCACCAGAACCACCTCCACCAGTGCCACCTCTGCTACCAAAGCCACCACCACTACCAAAGCCTCCACCACTAAAGGTGACATGAGGGGTGTGTTAGAATTCAACATGCTCTAATATCATGTTGGAATAATGGATGTTGAATCATCCAATGAAGCTACACATACTTCAAATGATCTTTCCAAGAGAAATTATAGCACACAGAAAGTGTTGCAACTAACGGATGCAAAGAGAGATTACTATTGATCTACAACATTAGATAATTGGTATTTGATATGATATATTACAAATGAACAAGTTGACTGATTATATAAGCAAGAGAGAAAACATAAAATGCATGAGATGTTGCCATGCATCATGATCTAACATGTGAACCCTATCTAGGAAATTATTAAATGTTGAGATAAGTTGTAGAAGGAAAACTCATCTTCTAGAAGGAATCTTATCCCTACAAACAAGGAAGGGGATATTAACCCATTATTAAATTATTTATTAAAAATGAAACCTAGGACTAAATGATATATGACCTATGTTAACTTATGCTTGTGTAATAATTAATTTAATTACACTAATGGGGTGAAGCTAAAGCCCAAGGGGATCTTGTTTACTTTGATAGTTTCAAGTTTCTTATAGACAAAAGGGATAGTGATAGATGGGACTGTGTTAGCCATGTGGAAAGATGTGGGAGCCTTTGACACTCCTAGTTGTCCCTCATGATATTTGAAAGTGGCTCCTCGCATAATTCCAGGAGTGTTCGAGGGAGCACATACTTCTGTCAAAATAGTGAGACTAGCCAAGAGTTCTATCCATCTTTGAGTTTCTTTCTAGATAATTTTCCAAGGTTTCCAACCCCTTGCTAAGGGTGGAAACATATTATGAATGGATTTGAACAACCTCAAACTCATCCACCGACAATAGCATAGGGGATGCAGGAGGAGTGGGGATATGATCATTTTCATCAGACAATCCTATCTCACCCCTTGACCACTACTCCTGTGGGGCCACACTAATAGTGGGACTAGAGAAAAGGCCCATAAAGAAACCAGTAGTGACCATCCTTTCCATTAGGAGGTGTCGTACACTTCTACTAACAATATACTCAGAAGTTGCAAACTGGGTTGTGATGCTCATAAGCCTTCACAATAGTCAGGAATACAACAATTGTGGAGTACACAAGATAGTTCTCAACACCAACGGATGAACAAACGTTGGTTCACATTAGGTTCACCAAAAATGTAAGAGAGGGGGATCAACCACATTCAAGGCCCCAAGTCACAGAGGGCCAAGAGCGGAAGTCTACCCTAACTTACCTCAACTTAACAAGTTGTTGGGGAATGCAAGATGAGAATGACGAGGACTATAATGTCCTTCAATCACCCTACCAGGCCAAAATACAAGATAGGGCTAGGCAAGCCAGTTTATGGGTTTAACACTATACCTCAAGAAGCTCTCTACTTGCGGATGGAAGAGTAGTCCTAGGACAACAGTGCAGCGTGCTGGTATCTCTCAAGTGTGTTGGCATTTGTACAAATAGAAAACTTTGGAGACAAGGTCAAACCTAATAAAACAAGCTAACAACCCATCTAACTACTACTTAAGGGAAAAAATAACATGATTAAGTAAACAAAATACTCTCTAATGTGATAAAGAAAAAATACAAGAGTTAAGGCGGCAAGAAGGATCTCACAAAGAGACTTGTTCGCTAGCTAGCTCCTCAAAAGCATGTTCAACTACACACAAGAAGGAGAAAAATGTTGGGTAGATGTATAGGGGTTTGACTTAGTCAGACCCTCATTTAGGTGTTTCCACCTCCATGAATAGTCAAGAAAGCAAGATAAAGAAGAAAATGTAATAAAGTACACTAAAGCACTACAAAACATTAAATGTGCTTACTTTTCCAAGTAATAGAGGAGACAAATGGGAAGCTTACCACCTCTACCAAAAGCACTCAAGGCTGATGGGGGAGATAATGAGAGTGCTCAAGCCTTTTTCACAGTGGTGTGGTCCATAACTTTCTCTACTGAAGTGGTGGAGTCAATTTGTTGCTGCAATGAGGTGCAAGAGTGCTGCTAGAATGCTTGAAGAGAATGCAAGAGTGTGAGTGAATAGAGTTGAAAGCTTAGAGGATGTTGTAGAAGATTGTTTGAAGGGATGCAAAAGAAGTTGTGAAGTATGTAGAAGGAGTGAATTTGAAGATGAGATGAAGAAAACTACCATATTTGGGTCAATCAGCCAAAGAGGGCAATACAACTTGACCACCAATGTGAAGTGTAACGCCTTTGCAGGTTCATCTGCAAGAATCTGAAAGGGACATAAGTGCACCACACAGACATCTACACACCGTGTAGATATCCCCAAAAGAAATTCCCCCACCGAAATTGAGTCTTGCGTGTTGTGTCTTCGAGACCTTCATACTAGGGAAGCATAAAAAAATGGACTTACTCATTTTCACTGAAGGCAAGTTGAGAACAACAAGACTTCACAATTTTAAGCTGACCCTACACTGGTTCCTAGACAATTTTACAAAATAAAAGCTATCACCACTCTCTTCACCAACTTAGAAAATCTTAGCTTCTTATTGCAATGGTGAATACAAAGTCTACCAACTCCCATTTATTGATAAAATTGACCGTGTCGATCATCAATGCTTAATAAAATTCCACATGAGTGAGCATAGGATCAACCATTGGTTCTTACATCATGACCGTTAATCTCCTAGATACATGAAAATATGTGTAGCATCCTCAATTATTATAGGAGAGTAATCATTCACACACATTAGGATCAAATTTGATTAATCCTTCAATTGTCTTCCACCATTAATGCTTGCTCGTGCAAAACAAAATGGCTATCATACTCATACCCCTGGTTTCAAATAATATCCATTAATATCCTGGTGAAATGGCATGTCAAACGACTCAAAATGAGTCAATCATGATTGAAATTCCATCGCAATCATGCTCCACTCCATTAGCCAATTTCATTTCGCCAGCTAGATTCCCACACATTCATCCATGGGCTCCACCATTCATCTCCAAGCATAGGAAAACTCCACGTGTCACAAGCCCACTTACCTCATAGCTTTTATCAAAGCACTATTTAAATCTCATGGGCTTGGTGGGGAACAACTAAGATCACCTCCCAACATTCCATCGCAGCCATTGATTTTAAGTTTCATAGCACCAGGCTTGAGAGTGGAGGTCAGGACCCACACCTACCAAGGGACACATTTCCACCGCCCGCTAACCCCACAAATTTTATTAAAGAAATATTTTAATTGCACGGGGGTGGCAGGGAATGACCAGGATCAAAATTTGAGATCAAACGGTTGGTAATATCTACACATGCAACAAAGTTAGTTTTAAAGATGAGGCCATGACTAGGTCAAAAAATACTTGACCCTTAGGATTGCAGACTTAAAACTTAAGTTGCTTTAACATAAAATTTATTGCCTAACCTAGGAAATATGAATCAAATTACCAAATATTTGGTGACTAAAAATCCAAACCAAAAGGACTAGTGATAATATGCATTCAATGGCCCAAGTCGTGACTTATGTGACCAGCAACTAGGAGTAACAAGTCAATGTAGAAATATAATTCCCAATGGTTTATGGATGTGTATATTTAAAATGAGGGTTTTTAAACCAAAACCCTAGCTCTACCCTTGGACACAAAGGCTCAAAATTATGACAAAGCAAGAACAACTTGGATTTTCACAAAAATTTTAGAAGCTCTTCCTACGGCTCATGCTCGAGGATGCATACCCCTAATGAGTATGATGATAATTCAGATCTCAAGTTGAAGCAAACTAGCAAAGGAAGAAAAAAACCTAGGAGCTTTCTCGAACAAGGCAAGCAAAACAACTAAAATCAAACACACCAAACCTATATACAATATTTCCATAACTATACACTATTCCTTGCTTCTTTCAAAATCTCCAAAAGCCTCTACTGATGTGTAGACAATTAAGCCTGTCTCATACATTTCATAGGCTTCATTATTCAAATTGGTGGCCCTAGGCCCCAAAACTTAAAATAAATTATTTCCTCTGTCAAATACTTTGTCATGTGCTACTTGTAATGGATCAACATTTGTATTAAGCATTTCCAAACAATCAATTCCATTTTGATTAACACAATCAACCCCACATGCTACAAAACTGCCCTATTCATTGGCCTGCTCTAATACAAGCTTATCTAATTGAAATGGAAAAGTGAAACATTCATATTCCATTTGATCATTAACATCACCAACTTTGACATCATATCCAGTTTGCACATCAAACCAAAAACTTTCATAAATACTTTGGTGTATGTCATGCAAACAACCCCCAGGTGTACCAAAAGGAAACATTTCATCTTCAAGGGCTTCATTAAACTAGGCATCATGAAATCAACATATGTCTAAGCACCTTGATTCAAATACATCAAAGCACACCCTGGTGCCCAAGAGATGGACATCATATTCACCATCATCATCCCATAATTGAGTAAATGAGCTCATCCCAGGTTGAGTAACATACTCTGCAATGGTAACTTCATGTGCACAATCAATTGATTAGTATACCAACCCAAAAGTGGGAGACTCATTATATTCTAAAATTTGTTCATTGATGATTGAATCAATGTCTGTGTTCTCTTCCACATAAGTGCTCCCCTCATTGGATGAAAACATGTCCATAATCATACTGTGAAGATAAGGAACATCAACAAATAAATCCATTTCATATTTACTAACATCACCCCCATTTTTACTTACATCACTTTGATGCTCTACACATAGGTCAAAAGGTATTGCAGTATCAACACAATCTAGAGATTCATCAAATTGTTTCTCATTATCCATGGGTAATAATGTTGATTTGAGGTCCATGTGCTTATCATGATGTACATTATGGTCATTCAATAATGAAACCCTTCTTTTACCCATGAGTACATCCTCTCTATGCATAGCTAACATCACAATATTTTTTTCTTTAGATTCCTCATCATCCACACAATTAACATGCCCCATTGATGGTAGGCTCGAATCACACTCCAAGTATTCATCACATGCAATTTGTTCATTCACTTGTGAACAATTTATTTCATGAATATTTGTATCATTGCATCCTTCATGTGAATGAAGTAACTTATGGATCATCCTCGTAAGAGAAATTACAACCCTCAAAGAGACAATCAAAAACTTCAATCTCATCACGATCCTTAATCTTACCAACAACATTTGTATCAAATGTAAAATGTTCATAGGAAATGCTCCCAAGGAATTCAAAATTGTGTTGCCTTGTTTTCTCACTACCACCTTCTAACCCTATATCAAATGCATCATCAAAGTTTTCAGAAAAGAGTGGGTTGTCTCTATAGTAATAAGGATCACCATTTCTCACCTCAAATATTGATGGATACTCATCATATAAGGGATTCTTCATTACTTTCATTGTGGTCACACAAATTTTTGCCTCCTTGGTATGAAATTCCAAATCCTTCAAGTCATCATTGCACTCAAAATCATTGTAATCACTTGAAGAGCATATACAAACATTTTCAACTTCATCCTTATCATTTGTGATTAATATCATTGACTTACATTCTGAAAGCTCTTCATATGAAGAAAATTGTTCACTCTCAAGCAAACATGGATTCCTATTGTTATCAGCATATCCCCTACTTGAAGCAAGGGATTCCATCTCTACTTCATAAGAAGAATCGTAATCAACAGAGGACTAACCAATCACAATTCCATCAAAATTACCATAGCAAGAGAGCTCACCAATATTGAGACTAAATTCATGTCCCTTGGACTGAATACTTAAATTTTCACTTTCAATACCTTGATCATTAATTTTTGATAGAATACTAACAACATTTGCACCACTTTCCTTGATCAAATCATGGCAGAGGATGACCTCTTGTATCTCTCCTACATCTTCAGTATCTAGGACATCCTAGGGACTAAATTTATGCACATCTACTTTTTCATCACACTATGTATATTGATCTTCATCACTATTGTATTGACTTGCATGTGTGCTACTTGTGAACTGATTACAATCATTACATTCTCCCATACTACAAGATGGATGTTCATATTTTGATACACTTTCTTCACTTATTTGCATTTTTTCCTGATCTTCCTAAAAAGGAGAGCTATCATTAACATCCTAAGGCATCATATGTTGTGCATAATCACAATTAGCTTGCTCCACAATCTTTATCTAATCAATTACTTAGTCCAAGTTGTAAGGCTTCAATTCCTTTCACAAGGTACTCATCCCTAACTTGTAAATTTCACAAAACAAATCAATGTACATCGAAACTTCATGTCTAACATTTTTGGGTATTTCTATCAATGAATCCAAGAACCTTGAGAACAATTCATAGAGTGATTCTTCCTCATGTCTTTTCATTTCATACAATTTTTTAACAGAATAAATTTGATCAACTTTGCTCAAATTTTGTTAATGCATAGCTTGGAACTCACCATAATTCTCATATTGTAGTGATGGGGAAATCAAGACAACAGAGGCATTATCATCTTGACAAACATCTCTATTTCCTAATCTATTGGATCCATTTGCATGAGATGTGGTAGGATAACCAACATTAGTAACCAAATACCCTTTCATCATTGAGTACTTCAGACTATTCTCAATATCCATTTCAATTTGATATGTGTGATGCAATGTTATTGGCCCTTTGTCTCTTAAAAAATAACTCATTTCTTCATCAAATGCACCTAAGTAGACAACCAAACACTCTACATCAATTGGTCTTATACTCTTTGGAATATCCCTTATTGCCTTTGAAAATCTGAGATTAAAAGTTGGGACTAGCTCATCCTCATCTTTCTCCATGTTCATAACTTTTGTCTTACTGAAACTGGATCAATTCATTCACCAAATTGCTCCATAAATTCCACTTTAAACTCATCCTAGGAATGTATAGAATATTTTGGTAAATAGGAGAACCAATCTCTTGCATCTCCTTTTAGATACTGAACAAACAATTTCATGACAACATCCTCAAAATCCAATTCATAATCCCCCATCACATCAGCAAACTCTTGTAGATGCTTACTTGTTGATTCAGATATTTCACCATTGAACTTTGGTACTTTATCTCTGAATTTAGATGGAATGACATTAGGGTAACCACAAATTCTCTTGAAATTTATAGCTCTATACCTTTCAATACTAAAATTTCATTGACATGACAAAGGTTTCCCATTATGAATTGTTACGTTTAGGTCTACACTAGGATGCACAGTTTGATAATGCATTTTATCACATCTTTAGAAGGCCTTTGACATTTACCTCACAATTCCACAAGGAAATTCAAACTTCCTTTGCAATTACGAACTTAAGCCTTTGCAATGTAAATCTTCTATCTATTTTGCTTAAGATCCAAAAATATAACATGCTTCTCTGTCATAATGCATGAATTTCAATTTACCCTTAAGAAGCATGTAATGCCCCGACTTAGTTACATTATAACAAAGAACAAAAACAAAGTTAACAGAATATTTTTTTGTTTTGTTTAAACATATGTTATAAAGTATCTAAGACGTTATATAAACTTAACAAATAAACTTAACACATTGATCATCAACAAAAGTACAGATTTTTTTTTATGTAAGATCCAGTTTATAAAACTACATACTATCAAATATCCCAAATGTCCATTTTACATAAAGCGAGATTTCAAAGAATCTCCATACATCAAAGGTGGTACAATCTGTACACTCTTACATAAGAGATGATTTACAAAACATTAAATGTTCATCTGACATCTGATACAATACCCACGAACAAGCTCTGCATCAACAGTCATGAACAAAGTAGTAACTGGTAACTGCTGCAATCTTAGGATCAACTACAAGAAAGATCAATTAAAGGTGTAGCACGGTTACCTCCCAACCACGTGGAACCCAAAGGTCCACTCCCTCCGTGCTAGGAGATACTGACAGGTCTACAAACAAAGCAAATAGAACATCACGTTTATGGGGTTTACAATTCCACAAATACAACATAACGTTTACAAATCAAAGCGAATAAAATCAATTAATAAATTGTCTAAATTGAAAATCTCAACAAAAGAAACATATATATTTATAGACTAAGAAGTGTCATCACATAAATCGGGATAAGTTACCTGGTGATCTTCCCTAGACTGACCCTCTCTCGAAGTTGCCACAGCGGCCTCTCTGGAATTCACGGCCCCTATGCGGACGATGGCAAGTCACTTCATCTTTCAAGAGGACAAGATGATGACTTGCCATTCAGTGCTTCATTTCTCAACCTAAGCGAGCATTAAAGTAGGCGAGAAACACATTATCTAAATTAGTACAACTACCAACCCCTAATACATTAGTTGATTTCACTTAATTAACGCACCTACGATACGTTGGAACAATCTCTTTCCGGTTCGGCCCCTCTAGCAAAGACACTCTTCTATAACAGCTCAACATAAAAACCAATCTAAAGGGGTAGCTATATCAAGCACAAATCAAAACCTCAATGTCCCTCACTAGAGGCAAATCACAATCTCTAGGATAATACTTGAAAGACCACAAAATGATACAAAGCTATACCCCATAAAATAATTGTATAGGCACCATGTTAAAAATGTAATAATCTTACAAATTCCACTTTTCAGCTTTTGATGGAAATAAAGATAAACATCGTGTAATATTACGTGGAACACACGCAAATAGTTACAATTTACCAAACTAAAGAATTAAAAATTCCTGATAAACAAACTATAATTACTAATATATCAACGACAATTTTAGAAAACACATTAAATACAATTTAGTTTAATTTATAATACAAATTTTACTTCACTAGTTTTGATAAAATATAAATAAACTTTTTAATGTTGTGTGAATACGACTAACAATCACATTTAACTAATTTCATTAAATAAAGAATTTATATTACAAATAATCTATAGATATTGTTATATTTCTAATGATTTTCAAGAATTGTATATACTATCATTATATAATAACAATACAAACTCTCTATACTTTATACTATAATTACCTTGAAAATAAAATAAAATAAAAGAAACATTTTCACTTATAAAACAAAACTACACTTAACTACACTTGTGTATAACTAATATCTAACATTAGATAGATTATAATTCAAGATTTTCTAATTAAGGAAACTGCCTGATTTATGCATGCATGGCAAGTTGGACTAAAGACAAGTATAAGCTCCTAAATAAATATCACAACTATGCATAACCACTGGAACTTCATGCATTCAACGCATGAGATCTCATTTATGCATGTAAGGGTAAGTTACTTTTTAGTTAAGTAATAGTTTTCAAAATAAGGAAAAATCATACCTTCCAAAGGATAGCTATGACGCCTTGCACCATGCATACTCATTAATTATAACATCTAGTGACTTCAAGTTCTGGCAAAACAATTTGTCATGCCTGCTTGGTATCATTATAATGATTAGCATTAAACCAAGCTTTTGTTCAATAGTAAATTCAAATAATAATATATCTGGACAACCTCAAGAATCGTACTCTTAGAGTATAAAGCTGATATTTGAAGACTCGGTGAAACGATTTATAAGGAAGGATGAACCGGGATATAGAGGTAAAATTAGGCCTTGAAGAGTGGATACGGATGCACAAGAAAAGATGTAAAGAATACGAAGACATATGATAATAGATGGAAAATAATTTAAAATTTATGCGGGGGAGACGTTACATGGTCCAAAACTCATTACGTCCACTTACAAGGTTCGCGGCTTTCTCTTAGTAAGAGTTAAAATATCATATGGTTAGTAAACTATATATATACTTAAAAATATGCCTTGATGAAACTTGCGGATCGGTCTAAATGCCAGGTGAGCAATCTAGATTCTGTTGACAGAGACCCTAAACTATAGCGATTATATACAGATTCTTTCAATGTACAGATTTAATAGCTTATGACAGAAGTTTGCCATAATTAAGGGATGGCTACAGGAAACTATTGAATGTAAATTTTTTTATATAAGGATTATACAGTAAGTATGTGCGCAAATACTGCCAAAGAGATCAAACATATCAAATCAAATATCCCCCAGCAAAACAAGTAAATCATTATCATAATCAAAATAAAAGATTTAATGCAGGTTGCGTAGGGATTCCTACGGAAAATTACAATAAAGAGATCAAGCAAAATATTGATCTACAGGTATCAAGGGAAACAAACCAAAATGCTAAAGTTGATTTAAAACTACATATCCACAATTCTTCTTGAAGAAGACCAAACAATGACTCCCAGATAATCAAATGCTTTCTACGCCCTCTTTAAAGTTAAGATTTTATAAATCAAAGTATACTCTCAGATTTGAAAGGCGGACAAATCCATAAGATTAAAAGTTCGTTATAAATATTTCAAAACATTCAAGAAAATATTAAATGGCGTTTAAAGAATTTTAAGAGGAACAATTCAAGTGCCCTACAGACTCGTTTAAGACCAAATCAAAACTTGTATCATTCCGCTCTAAGAGTATTTTTTTTAAAAGATCATAGAAGAGAATTTACAGAAACTCGAAAAGAAGAAAACTTGGACAACTTTGGAAATCAAGCTGAATCACACTTTGAAACCTTTTGCTGATTCCTCTAATAATTTTCCAGACTTTGACAGTGAAAAATTTCCAATCAAGCCAACTTCAAAACACGCTTGTGAACAAAATCTTAAAGAAAAATTCTTCTAAAAACAATTGCCGAGAATCAAAACTGCTAAAAACTGCTAAAAAGCTGCTGCCGTAAAATTCTTCCCGTGAATGTCCAATTTTCCCAAAATCCAAAAAGATATCAATTCATGCAATCAAGATTTCCAATCATTCAATTTTCACTGACAGTTTCATTTGCATTGTAAATAACTCATTCAGTTCAACTCATTCTTAAAATATTAGAACAAACCTTTAACAGACAATCAGAGATTCGTAACTCGTCGAAAATATCTTGTTTTAAAAATATCTATTTCACACAATTCAATTTGCACAATTAAGACAAAAATAATATTATTTTAATTAAAACATTGCAAAGAAATAACTTATTTAATTTAACTTAATAAATTAAATCACAAACGTTGGCATAAAAATTAATAAACATTTAATAAAATCAATATTAAGTATGCAAACCCAAAACAATATAAATTTAAACATGACAAGACAAATTGGGCTATACGGGGTAACACAGGGATACTCGTTGGAAACGAACGATGGTTTAAAAGGACCTGTCAATACCTCCGACAACATGTTTATAATGAATTAGGGTACACTCAGACCTGACAAGCAGGTGGAGCTGTTACTCGATACCTGTGTCTGCAGGAAAACATCATGGTTAAAACATGTATATATAAACTCATGTTAGAAAACACACCGTGAATAAGAATTGCAGCGTAGCAGGGTACTCACGAATGAGTAATGCTACACTGTCTTATCCACCGACACAAACGAGCAAGATCAATTATATACAGTCATATCAACATGATAACATAAGCAATAATTATAACCAATAAGCTATATCATGAATGAATCTATCACAGTGTCATCGAACCATCATAACCAAATAACCAGGATGTCAATGTATCATCCGTAAAATCAAAACATAATAGTATCCAGAATCAACTAAGCATCTAACAAGTAGAATCAAACTAAACAGTATGTCTAAACTGGAGGGACACTACATCCTCCCCCCCTAGGATAAGGCTTACTCCTGGAAGCCTACAAATAGAAAGTAAATAACACACACATCCAAAATACGTCCTCTGAAGAGATAGAAGACTCGTCACTGGGGTCCCACTGGACCCGTACCTAGTCAACGTCTCGATCCTTGAGGATCAACTCCTGACTCTGAAGGATGTGCATGACTCCCAAAGAATGATGCCTGTCCTCCACCAGTAACCTCTCCAACAGCTCGCTGGTGCTCAACCTGGCAGTTATCCATCGTGGTAAACACCCTATGTGATCTGCCTACATCTCCTACTGTTGGCTCAGAAGCCGCCGGTCTTTGACTAAACCCATAAGTGCCCTTTTGAGGACATTGACGAGAAATGTGGCCTTGTTGACCACAAGTGAAACATTCAATACTCCTCCTAAATCCTCTATCTCCTAGAGGTACACTAGACCGTGGAAAATTACCTCCACTAACCACAGACTGAGAACTCTGTACTGGTTGATTGAAACGATCATGTTGAACGTGTTGCCAACTTTGATCTCTCTCTCTCTGAATCCAACCACCACTATGTTGAGATCAAGAATTGTTACCCTGTTGAGGTTGAGTATTCCTATTCTTTTGTTGATTACATTGTTGTTGTTGTCCACCCTTAGCACCCTGTTGATTCCTAGAAGAACCACCTGTCTGAAACTGACCACCACGCTGACCAAAACCTGAAATAGGAGCACTGCCTATCTGTACTCCAGTGTGTCCACCCAAAGCCATAGCAAGGTTCTCTTCCACTATCTGTGCCTTCTCCATAGCAACCTCCATAGTCTTCGGCTCGAAGACTCTGACTCCACCGCTAATACGGGCGTTTAAGCCCCTGATGAAGTGCTGCACCAACATTGCCTCATCATCCACAATCCCTGGATATTGCTTGAGCTCATAAAACCTGCGCTCAAACTGTTCCATGGACATAGCCATCTGACGAAGATCATGAAACTCATCCGCACATCGCTGCCTCCAATGCTCGGATAGGAAACGTGCTCTGAACCTCTCTAGGAACATATCCCATGAGACTGCACCAATCTCTAGATGGAGCTTCTGCTCCTCCAATCGCCACCAAATAGAGGCAAAGCCTCTAAGATGCATTATGGCGCAACGAGCACGAGTATTGCTGCCATAAGGATGCATTGCAAAGCATCGTCCCAAATCAAGCAACCAAGTCTCTGCCTCTAAACCACCACCAGATCCATCAAATGTAGGAGGGTGTGCCCTCAACAAATCTCACATGTGACCTGCAATAATGGCATCCTGTTGCACTGAATCATCAACTCTCCTCAGAGATCTATCACGTTCTCTATTCACTTCCTGTTCCACTTCCTGTCTAGGTCCAAGTCGAGCTAGGACCTCCTCAAGTAAAGGGCGTAACTATGACCCCTCTACCACTGACTGTTCCGGAATCTGTGCCTCATTACCCTGATCGAACTGTGGACCCAAATGTTCTGCTTGATCACTCTGATGAGGGCTCAGAGGGGGAGTAACCTGGCGGTTTGGCCCACGGCCACCACCTCGGCCTCGACCACGACCTCTAACACGACGCCTAGGCATGATCCTACACTCAAACCAAGACAAGTCTTGTTATAAGACAAACAAAGAAAATGGAAAACACAACAACCAAGTCTAACGTACTAAACAACCTAATGGGCTCATTTAACCAAAGCACCTAGTGTTAGAACTTGGCTCTGATACCAATCTGTAATGCCTCGAATTAGTTACATTATAACAAAGAGCAAATACAAAGTTAACAGAATATTTTTTTTTTTTATTGTTTATACATATGTTATAAAAGTATCTAAGGCGTTATATAAACTTAACAAATAAATTTAACACACATTGATCATCAACAAAAGTACAGATTTGTTTTCATGTAAGATCCAGTTTATAAAACTACATATACTATCAAATATCCCAAATGTCACATTTTATAAAGCGAGAGATTTCAAAGAATCTCCATATTACATCAAAGGTGGTACAATCATGCACTCTTACATGAGATGATTTACAAAACATTAAATGTTCATCGACATCGATACAATACCCACGAACAAGCTCTGATTCAGGTCCGCGAACAAAGTAGTAACTGAAAATGGCTTGCTGCAAGCGGATCAACTGCAAGAAAGATCAAATAAAGGTGTAGCACGGTTTCCTCCTGACCACGTGGAACCCAAAGGTCCACTCCCTCCGTGCTAGGAGATACTGACAGGTCCACAAACAAAGCAGAAAGAACATCACGTTTACGGGGTTTACAATTCACAATACAACATAACGTTTACAAATCAAAATGGATAAATCACAGTATCAAGTTACCTTAAATTGAAATCTCAACAAGAGGAAACACCATCATGATATAGACTAAGAGAGTGTCATCACATTGTCGGGATAGGTTACCCTAGTGAATCTTCCTAGACTACCGGCCCTCATCAAGAGTTACCCTAGCAACCTCTACCGATTCCCGGCCCCTATGCAGACCAATGTGGAGTCACTTCATCTTTCAAGAGGACAAGATGACGACTTGCCATTCCAGGCCTTCTCAGCGTTTTTTCAACCTAAATGAGCGTTAAGAAGTAGGCGAGGCAAACATTATCTGAATTAGTATTTACGCTACCCAACCACTAATACATTAGTTAGGTTTTCAGCATTAACACACCTCGATGGGTTACCCAGGACAATCTCTTAGGATTTCAGCACCTCTGGCAAGCCACTCTTCATAACGCTGACTCAACATAAAAACCAATCAGGGTAGCTATCAAGCACAAAATAAAAACCTCAATGTTTATGTCCTCGATGCAGAGGCAAATCACAATCTCTAGGATGTCCTTCAAAAGACCTGCAAATGATACAAAGCTATACCCCACATAAAATAATTGTAACATAAGGCACCATGTTAAAAAGCGTAATAATCTTGGCGGGGGCCCCTATTTCAGTTGGCTAAGTAATTCCGTTCTTGGCTCCCCTCCCGGGGTCCACCGTTCTAGTCTCCCTCGTCCCGTGTGCAGGAGGCGTGTCGCGCCAGCGCCACGGTCATGTTAAAATTTTACCGAGCGCGCTGCAGTTTATAGAATTCGTGCTGCGATTCCTGCGATCTAAAAAAAAAAAAACGTAATAATCTTACAAATTCCACTGTTCAAGCTTTTGATGAAATAAAGATAAACATCATTAATATTACATTAGACACACACACCAAATAGTTACAATTTACCAAACTTCAAGAATTAAGAATTCACAATAAACAAACTATAATTACTAATATATCACTGACAATTTTAGAAAACACATTAAATATCATTGTAGTTTAATTGATATTATAAATTTTACTTCACTAGTTTGGATAAAATAGAAATAAACTTTTTAATGAGTAAATACAACTAACAATCATATTTAACTAATTTCATTAAATAAAGAATTTATATTACAAATAATCTATAGATATAGTTATATTTCAAATGAATTTCAAGAATTGTATATACTATCATTATATAATAACAACACAAACTCTTTATATTTTATACTACAATTACCTTGAAAATAAAATAAAATAAAAGAAACATCATCACTTATAAAACAAATTATACTTAACTGCACTTAACTACACTGGTGTATAATTAATATCTAATATTAGATTGATTATAAATCAAGATTTTCTAATTAAGGAAACTGCCTGATTTATGCATGCATGGAAAGTTGGACTAAAGACAAGTCTAAGCTCATAAGTAAATATCACAACTATGCGTAACCACTAGAACTTCATGCATACAATGCATGAGATAATTTTAGGTAAGAATCCGTCTGATTTATGCATGTAAAGGTAAGTTACTTTTTAGTTAAGTATTAGTTTTCATAATAAGGAAAAATCATAACTTCCAAAGGATGGCTATGACGCCTTGCACCATGCATACTCATTACTTATAACATTTTAATGACTTCAAGTTCCTGTGCTAAAACAATTTTACATCCATGCCTATACAATTATCATTATAATGATTTGCATTTAAACCCAAGCTTTTGTTCCAAAATGCATGGAAATTCAAATAATAATATATCTGGACAACACTCAAGAATCTGACACTCTTTTGATATAAAGCAGCGCTGAAGACTCAGGTGAAACAATTTATAAGGGAAGGATAGACAAGGATATAGAGGTAAAATTAGACGCAGAAGAGTCAGATCTGGACGCAGGAAAAAGATGTAAAAGAATCTGAAGACATATGATAATAGATGGAAAATAATTTAAAATTGTACAGGGACGTTACATAGTCAAAACTCATTCTGATCCCTTACAAAGGTTGCGCACTTTCTTAAGTAAGGAGGTTAAAATATCATATGGATTGGTAAACTATATATATACTTTAAAAAAATATGCATGTGATGAAACTTGCAGATTAGTCTAAATGCCAGGTGAGCAATCTAGATTCTGTTGACAGAGACCCTAAACTATAGCGATTATATACAGATTCTTTCAATGTACAGATTTAATAGCTTATGACAGAAGTTTGCCATAATTAAGGGATGGCTACAGGAAACTATTCAATGTAATTTTTTTTATATAAGGATTATACAGTAAGTATGTGCGCAAATACTACCAAAGAGATCAAACATATCAAATCAAATATCCCCCAGCAAAACAAGTAAATCATTATCATAATCAAAATAAAAGATTTAATGCAGGTTGCGCAGGGATTCCTACGAAAAATTACAATAAAGAGATCAAGCAAAATATTGATCTACAGGTATCAAGGGAAACAAACCAAAACGCTAAAGTTGATTTAAAACTACATATCCACAATTCTTCTTGAAGAAGACCAAACAATGACTCCCAGATAATCAAATGCTTTCTACGCCCTCTTTAAAGTTAAGATTTTATAAATCAAAGTATACTCTCAGATTTGAAAGGCGGACAAATCCATAAGATTAAAAGTTCGTTATAAATATTTCAAAACATTCAAGAAAATATTAAATGGCGTTTAAAGAATTTTAAGAGGAACAATTCAAGTGCCCTACAGACTCGTTTAAGACCAAATCAAAACTTGTATCATTCCGCTCTAAGAGTATTTTTTTTAAAAGATCATAGAAGAGAATTTACAGAAACTCGAAAAGAAGAAAACCTGGACAACTTTGGAAATCAAGCTGAATCGCACTTTGAAACCTTTTGCTGATTCCTCTAATAATTTTCCAGACTTCGACAGTGAAAAATTTCCAATCAAGCCAACTTCAAAACACGCTTGTGAACAAAATCTTAAAGAAAAATTCTTCTGAAAACAATTGCCGAGAATCAAAACTGCTAAAAACTGCTAAAAAGCTGCTGCCGTAAAATTCTTCCCGTGAATGTCCAATTTTCCCAAAATCCAAAAAGATATCAATTCATGCAATCAAGATTTCCAATCATTCAATTTTCACTAACAGTTTCATTTGCATTGTAAATAACTCATTCAGTTCAACTCATTCTTAAAATATTAGAACAAACCTTTAACAGACAATCAGAGATTCGTAACTCGTCGAAAATATCTTGTTTTAAAAATATCTATTTCACACAATTCAATTTGCACAATTAAGACAAAAATAATATTATTTTAATTAAAACATTGCAAAGAAATAACTTATTTAATTTAACTTAATAAATTAAATCACAAACGTTGGCATAAACATTAATAAACATTTAATAAAATCAATATTAAGTATGCAAACCCAAAACAATATAAATTTAAACATGACAAGACAAATTGGGCTATACGGGGTAACACAGGGATACTCGTTGGAAACGAACGATGGTTTAAAAGGACCTGTCAATACCTCCGACAACATGTTTATAATGAATTAGGGTACACTCAGACCTGACAAGCAGGTGGAGCTGTTACCCGGTACCTGTGTCTGCAGGAAAACATCATGGTTAAAACATGTATATATAAACTCATGTTAGAAAACACACCGTGAATAAGAATTGCAGCGTAGCAGGGTACTCACGAATGAGTAATGCTACACTGTCTTATCCACCGACACAAATGAGCAAGATCAATTATATACAGTCATATCAACATGATAACATAAGCAATAATTATAACCAATAAGCTATATCATGAATGAATCTATCACAATGTCATCGAACCATCATAACCAAATAACCAGGATGTCAATGTATCATCTGTAAAATCAAAACATAATAGTATCCAGAATCAACTAAGCATCTAACAAGTAGAATCAAACTAAATAGTATGTCTAAACTGGAGGGACACTACATCCTCCCCCCCTAGGATAAGGCTTACTCCTGGAAGCCTACAAATAGAAAGTAAATAACACACACATCCAAAATACGTCCTCTGAAGAGATAGAAGACTCGTCACTGGGGTCCCACTGGACCCGTACCTAGTCAACGTCTCGATCCTTGAGGATCAACTCCTGACTCTGAAGGATGTGCACGACTCCCAAAGAATGATGCCTGTCCTCCACCAGTAACCTCTCCAACAGCTCGCTGGTGCTCAACCTGGCAGTTATCCATCGCGGTAAACACCCTATGTGATCTGCCTACATCTCCTACTATTGGCTCAGAAGCCGCCGGTCTTTGACTAAACCTAGAAGTGCCCTTTTGAGGACATTGACGAGAAATGTGGCCTTGTTGACCACAAGTGAAACATTCAATACTCCTCCTAAATCCTCTATCTCCTGGAGGTACACTAGACCGTGGAAAATTACCTCCACTAACCACAGACTGAGAACTCTGTACTGGTTGATTGAAATGATCATGTTGAACGTGTTGCCAACTTTGATCTCTCTCTCTCTGAATCCAACCACCACTATGTTGAGATCGAGAATTGTTACCCTGTTGAGGTTGAGTATTCCTATTCTTTTGTTGATTACGTTGTTGTTGTTGTCCACCCTTAGCACCCTGTTGATTCCTAGAAGAACCACCTGTCTGAAACTGACCACCACGCTGACCAAAACCTGAAATAGGAGCACTGCCTATCTGTACTCCAGTGTGTCCACCCAAAGCCATAGCAAGGTTCTCTTCCACTATCCGTGCCTTCACAGCAACCTCCATAGTCTTCGGCTCGAACTCGACTCCACCCTAATATGAGTTTAAGCCCTTGATGAAGTGATGCACCGAGCATTTCCTCATCATCACGATCGCGCATGGCTTCTTGGTACTCGCCACGGAAACCCTGCGGCTCCAAGTACGTTTCCTGGGACATAGCCATCGGCCGAATCGAGCTCCGTCCGTGCTCCCAGTGCTGGACGGAAAAATATACGAACCTCTCCAAGGAACATATCACTTAGGCGCGCGAATTTTAGATGGGCAACAACCTAATATACCAGAGTAAGGAGCCGAAGCCTGCCTCTAAAGATGCGTATGGCTGCTTGAGGCAGCTAGTATTGCTGCCATAAGGATGCATTGCAAAGCATCGTCCCAAATCAAGCAACCAAGTCTCTGCCTATAAACCACCACCAGATCCATCAAATGTATGAGGGCGTGCCCTCAACAAATCTCGCATGTGACCTGCAATAATGGCATCCTAGTGCATTGAATCATCAACTCTCCTCAGAGATCTATCACGTTCTCTATTCACTTCCTGTTCCACTTCCTGTCTAGGTCCAAGTCGAGCTAGGACCTCTTCCAGTAAAGGGTGTAACTGTGACCCCTCTACCACTGACTGTTTCGGAATCTGTGCCTCATTACCTTGATCCAACTGCGGACCCAAATGTTCTACCTGATCACTCTGATGAGGGCTTAGAGGGGGAGTAACCTGGCGGTTTGGCCCATGGCCACCACCTCGGCCTCGACCACGACCTCTAACATGATGCCTAGGCATGATCCTACACACAAACCAAGACAAGTCTTGACAAGACAAACAAGAAAATAGAAAACACAACAACCAAGTCCTAGTGCTTTCCGGCAACTAATGGGCTCATTGTGAGCACCCAATGTTGGGGCAGCTTATTCTGTCATGTGCAGAGCTTGGTTACGTTGCGCGAAACAAAAACAAATTGTGGGAATATATATATATATATATTTTGTTTAAACATATGTTATAAAGTATCTAAGACGTTATATAAACTTAACAAATAAACTTAACACATTGATCATCAACAAAAGTACAGATTTTTTTTTATGTAAGATCCAGTTTATAAAACTACATACTATCAAATATCCCAAATGTCCATTTTACATAAAGCGAGATTTCAAAGAATCTCCATACATCAAAGGTGGTACAATCTGTACACTCTTACATAAGAGATGATTTACAAAACATTAAATGTTCATCTGACATCTGATACAATACCCACGAACAAGCTCTGCATCAACAGTCATGAACAAAGTAGTAACTGGTAACTGCTGCAATCTTAGGATCAACTACAAGAAAGATCAATTAAAGGTGTAGCACGGTTACCTCCCAACCACGTGGAACCCAAAGGTCCACTCCCTCCGTGCTAGGAGATACTGACAGGTCTACAAACAAAGCAAATAGAACATCATGTTTACAGGGTTTACAATTCACAAATACGACATAATGTTTACAAATCAAAACGGATAAAATCACAGTATCAAGTTACATTAAATTGAAATCTCAACAAAAGGAAACACCATCATGTTATAGACTAAAAGTGTCATCACATCGTCGGGATAGGTTACCCTGGTGAATCTTCCTAGACTACCGGCCCTCTCTCCAAGAGTTACCCTAGCAGCCTCTACCGATTCCCGGCCCCTATGCAGACCAATGTGGAGTCACTTCATCTTTCAAGAGGACAAGATGACGACTTGCCATTCCAGGCCTTCTCAGCTTTTTCTCAACCTAAACGAGCGTTAAGAAGTAGGCGAGGCAAACATTATCTGAATTAGTATTTACAACTACCCAACCCCTAATACATTAGTTAGGTTTTCACTTAATTAACACACCTACGATAGGTTACCTAGACAATCTCTTCCGGATTTCGGCCCCTACCGCAAGCCACTCTTCTGTAACATGACTCAACATAAAACCAATCTAGGGGTAGCTATCAAGCACAAAATCAAAACCTCAATGTTTATGTCCTTCACTAGAGGCAAATCACAATCTCTAGGATGTCACTTCAAAAGACCACAAAATGATACAAAGCTATACCCCCACATAAAAATAATTGTAACATGAGCACCATGTTAAAAACGTAATAATCTTACAAATTCCACTGTTCAAGCTTTTGATGAAATAAAGATAAACATCATTAATATTACATTAGACACACACACCAAATAGTTACAATTTACCAAACTTCAAGAATTAAGAATTCACAATAAACAAACTATAATTACTAATATATCACTGACAATTTTAGAAAACACATTAAATATCATTGTAGTTTAATTGATAATATAAATTTTACTTCACTAGTTTGGATAAAATAGAAATAAACTTTTTAATGAGTAAATACAACTAACAATCATATTTAACTAATTTCATTAAATACAGAATTTATATTACAAATAATCTATAGATATAGTTATATTTCAAATGAATTTCAAGAATTGTATATACTATCATTATATATAAAAACAACACAATCTCTTTATATTTTATACTACAATTACCTTGAAAATAAAATAAAATAAAAGAAACATCATCACTTATAAAACAAACTATACTTAACTGCACTTAACTACACTGGTGTATAATTAATATCTAATATTAGATTGATTATAAATCAAGATTTTCTAATTAAGGAAACTGCCCGATTTATGCATGCATGGCAAGTTGGACTAAACACAAGTCTAAGCTCATAAGTAAATATCACAACTATGCATAACCACTGGAACTTCATGCATACATTGCATGAGATAATTTCAGGTAAGAATCCGTCTGATTTATGCATGTAAAGGTAAGTTACTTTTTAGTTAAGTATTAGTTTTCATAATAAGGAAAAATCATAACTTCCAAAGGATGGCTATGACGCCTTGCACCATGCATACTCATTACTTATAACATTTTAATGACTTCAAGTTCCTGTGCTAAAACAATTTTACATCCATGCCTATACAATTATCATTATAATGATTTGCATTTAAACCCAAGCTTTTGTTCCAAAATGCATGGAAATTCAAATAATAATATATCTGGACAACACTCAAGAATCTGACACTCTTCTGATATAAAGCAGCGCTGAAGACTCAGGTGAAACAATTTATAAGGGAAGGATAGACAAGGATATAGAGGT
>VDFB02281492.1:778030645-778131176 GCA_007258455.2 Sequoia sempervirens
CAATAGTTAAAGATGAACTAGAATATTCTTTACTTCATATTTCTAGCTTGGATAGACATTAGGGATTTTATTTGATTGGGAAAATTCCTTAACTAAGTACACTAGAGAACTAAATTCAATTAAGGCAAGATTTAATTTAATATCACTCCCAACCCAAGCCGACTTAGCTCTAGTTCTTAAAAAAATTTAAGATATTTCTGGAAGACAAGAAGGAGAAAATGATAAAGAGGACCACCAGGGTGGACAGTCTTGAGATATGTGCCCACTTTATCAAGCTTGCAAGGAGATAAAAATTAGTTATTCCTTGGATTTTGTGCTAGGGAATATTTATTGTAAAAGTTGACTTTCAAGGCTAACCTCTAATATTTTAATGTAAATTTGAATTAGCAAAATTTAAAATATGTTTGGGCTGACCTCCTTGGCTGACCTAAGTTTTAAACCCTATTTTGGGCTGACCTAAAGATGCAATGCTATAATTGGAGGTTTTCTCATCATTTGTTAAGGTTAGATAGTTACAAAAAGTTGGAATTCTAGCTAAGAGCTTTGAAAAGTGTTGTAACACTTGAGATACTTGAATTGTTGCAAATTTTTGGTGAAGTAAATACAATTGAAGACATTGTTCCTTGGTGTTCTTCCTTGTGTTATTCATCTATGCATGGCTCTACTATTTCAGATTTAGATATATTGATTTAAGTAAGTTATTTATGAATGATCTTAGAAATATTTGTAGTTCAATTATGTTTATAATATAGAATTTTAAGTGTTTGAGCAACCCTTGGTCCATAATTTTAGAAACTTTATGATTATAAGTTGTGTAAAGTTATTCCAGGACTATATCTTATTGTGCTAAGTTCAATTGTGGGTATTTATTCATTTGAATGCCAAATTTGGGTTGATGTGTGAATGCTTCATGATCTAAAAATATTTATGCCTTATAAGATTGCACTATTTCTATGATATTGAAGATTTAATCTAGGTTTAGTAGGAATTGGTTTGAAGGGTTGGTCCATTTTGAATGCTATGTTGTCTTCATAACTAGTCTTAGGATTTAGCTTTAGAATCACTCTTAAACCCTTTCTCTTTTTCTATTTCTTTTAAATCTGGGTTAGTTTGAGGACTAAAAAGCATCATTACATTGCCATATTTGATGAAATTGAGAGCTTCCAACATTTTTTTGTAAGGCCCCTTGTGATTACCAGCATTTTCAAATTATCATTGAGTTGTTTTATTCCATTGTCAAGACCTAATCATAGAGACCTTGGGGTTATCTATTGAGGATTGCTAATAGAGATTTACCTTTCAAGAGAGATAGGATATTATATTTTGTCTGAATTGTTGATATGTAGAAAACACCATCAATAGATTGGTGCTAGAAGGAGGGTTGATTTAACAAGCTAGAGCATTTTTTATCATCAATATCTCCACAAATATTGAGGAGACAAACAAGGTCTACATCAAAAATATTTTTTTAGGAGTTAGGAGGCACTACTAGGTCAAGAAGGACCAAAAAGGGAGGGGCATCATCATCTTCCTCTTCATCATTATATTCTCAACCTATTTCCACTGAACCCGCTCCCATTGAGCATCACCCTTCACCCATTCAGTAGCCTCCAACACTGGTTAATAAACCACTTCCACCTCCACCTCCACCAATTGATTTTCTAGAAAATTACCTCTCACCTCTACTCTTTAATAATTACAATGCCATGCCCAAAAATCTAGAGCACTCTTGCACCAATTTTCATGTGGGTGATCCCAATAGAATAGTTGAGGAACACATTAAGATTTTCCAGACTGCCGTTAGGGATAGGGGAATCAATCATGAGGATGTTGAATGGAGGCTTCTCCCATATTCCTTAGGTGAAGAAGCCATTTACTAGTACAATTACTTACCAGTTGGGTTTAGCTGGAGAATACCTTCTTGCTTAAGTTCAAGACTCCCATTAAAGCTAATGAGTTGTACCTTTAGTTTACTAAGGTCAAGCGAGAACTCAATAAGACAATAAGATCTTTCAATAATAGGCTCCATCGTGCATACACTCAGCTATAGTCACCCTATGTTGTAGATGATGCCATAGAAAGAGAAGTTTACTATGATGCATTGGACATCCTTACATCCAATTTCATTAAGTTGAAACATAATCCCCTTGCTACTTTGTTGGATGCATATACAAAGGAAGTTAAGGAAAGTATAAGATTTGAGATAACATTTTCCAGGACCTTTTCCATTGTTAGGGCCAAATTTTCATCCAAGAAAAGTCCAAGCCATAAACTAGGCCATAATTAATCAGAATCCAATCATGAATCTAGTCCCACAACTACATATAGTGCCTCATCTGTGACCCCCATTGAATCAAGCATCCCCTATACCAAATTATTCACACAATATAGGTCAGGAACCTTTTCCCTGACAACAAGCTAACATCTCAATCTATCCTCAAAATTATGAGGTGCTAAATCACTCTTTGAATAAAGGTTTTCATGCAATTTATTTGCAAAATTCTACAAATTTGGTGCCAGCACCAAGTAATCCAAACAAGGAGAGGTTAGATGAATTGACAAAACAAGTTAAGAAACTGTCTACATAGGTCACTTAATTGAGGAACTAGAATAGCCAGATGCAGGTTGCTCAAGGAAGCATTCAATCTAGCTATAATAGAGATAACATAGATAATAGTGAGTCTGTCTATAATAGAGATAGTACAAAATCTATTCAGGGTCATGGGCAAGGCTCTGATAGAGGTTACTCATCAAGACAAAAATTTGACAGGAGACCACCGTTGAGCTAGAACAAGGCATGGAACACCAGACCTAATAATGGGGGAGTTCCTACACCATTTGATTAGCCTAGAAATCCAAAGAAGTCTACCAGTATAGTCCTCCTGGCAGAGGCTGCTTTGAAGGGATATTACCGACTCCAAAAGACAACCCAACATTCAGAATTTGAGTGTCTTGAATTCCAAACAGTTGCAGCCATATTCCAAATGGAGTTACAAGATGCTACAATAGGTTCTTTATATGGTCAAGAAATGGTACCCTCAGATCCTTATGATTCTTCGATGTTGGTGTTGAACCATGCTCCTTTCCCAAGAGAAGAGAATGGGCCCGAAGAAGAGTCCATAGAGAAAAGTGAAAAACCAAAACAAGTATATAATAAAGAGTCAATATCAAAGTTATTTAAAAATGATGGAGCTATTGAAAATGTTCCTTTGGATAAAGAAGAATAGAGAGTAGATTAAGTTCACATGTTTCACCAAAGAACCAGGCCATATGATTTAAGGAATAGGCAAGTTGGTGGACCATTTACCACATATACACCCCCAAACAATTTCAGCTTTCTCCCTGATCCTAATGCCAGTAATAATCCTTCATATCCTCATGTTCCAAAGAAATATTTCTCTAGAAGAGGTAATTATGATGCTTCAAAAGGGGAGGCTACCAAGGATCAACAAGGAAGATCATCAAAAGGTAACCAATCTGACATGACTGTGTTCTAGATGGGATAGTATGTAGCAAAGGAAATCAAGAAAGTGAAGGTGAGCCTTTCAACCTTTGATTTGATAAGAGTTCTAGCTATTCAAAGTGATGTGTTGGGTTCTTTAAATGATCATGCATCCAAAAAAAAATCACAATATTTTGTTGTCAAGAAAGATGGTTTTGTTGAGCCAGTGGTAAAAGACATAGTTGAAAGAATGAAAAATTCTCAATCAGCTCCAAATCAGAATACCCAACCTGCTAAGGAGAAATCACCAGCATAGACGAAGGATATAAGTAAAGAAAATAACAAGAGTCAAGTGGTTAATGTTGATTCTATAGTAAGTTTATTCCAAACCAAGCAAGATACTCCTTTTTTGATTTCTATTTGGATATTTGGAAAAAATATGCATAACTATTTTTTATATTATGGTGCATCAACAAATGTAATGCCATTCTTAGTCTTTAAATCTATTGGCATCACTCTTGCTCCTTCCCAACATAAAGTAACTCAATTGGATAATACTGAGGTGAGTGTAGTGGGAGATTTAAACATAATCCCAATGCAGGTAGCATCAAACCCGCGTGTGTAGCAAGTTATTAATATCTAGGTGGCTAACATACTTGATTCCTAGGGAATGATCCTTGGAAGAGATTTCATGAGAGTTCTCAATGGGTATACTTCAATGGATCACTCTCATATATGGCTATCATGGAAGGGAGCTCCAAACCAGATTAGGATTGATAGAGAATGTAGAATGAGGTAACTAATTATTGAATATTAGAATACCTTTAATGAAGTGCTAATTTCTGAAACAAGCTTAGGGAACTATGTCCTAGCTATTTTTGTTGGGGAATCAAAAGTGGAGGAGGTGCTAATGATGTGGGGTATACCTAATAACTTGACTTAGTCTTTTGGTAGCACTGAGACATTCGTAGAAACTAATGAAGATTATGAGTTGGGTGATGGTAATCTTGGACTGTTTGATAATATTTCAAGAATTTATTTAGAAGTGCATTGAGGACCAGATAAGTTTAGGAAGAAAAATGAACTTCAAGGAGTTGTTTCTTCCAAATTGGTGTAGAGTCCATAATGCCTCTCATCCTAAGCTTGAGTGTTGTCTTTGTCATACTATTGTGGAGTAGATTAAAAGATGCATTGATCCACCCCCAATAGTTAGATTTGAAATGCAAGAAGTTCATAGGGACTGAAAATTGAAAGAACCAATCATGCAAGATGACCATTCATCTAGCAGAAGTGGGAGTACCAAAGGTTATAAAGGTATTTCTTATACTAAAATATGGACTCTACGGTTTGATGGTTCAAAGTGTAAGCAAGCTGCAGGAGCTAGTTTCAAATTGATAAGTCCAGTAGGTAAAACCTTTTTTGCTGCTCATATATTACAATTTTAATGCACTAATAATGTTGTTGAGTAAGAGGAACTGATCCATAAATTTCTCATGGCTTTGAGGAAGAATTTCAAAATATTGCAAGTGTTTGGAGACTCTAAGTTAGTGGTAAAGCAGGTTAGAAGGCAATATTCTTTTCATGACAAGAGGATGACTAACTACTAGCATAGAGTATGGTTGAAGATTTTGATGCATTTAACATCCAATTTATTCCCAAGGCCAAGAATCACATTGCAGATACTCTGGCCCAAGTAGCCAATACATTGGATCCCTTATCCTTATCTGGATTAAATAAATTCACTATTGAAATAACACCAGTTCCTTCTATACCTAACAATGTTATGAATTTCCAAGTGTTTGAGGATGATAAGAATACCCTAGACTTCATAACAAGCTTTGATGTGATGAATTCCCAAGTAGTTAATCAGATGGAGCCCCTGGAAGTAGATCTAGATATGGAAGGAGTTCTCAATTTGAAGACAAACACAATCCCAAGAGGGATGGTATAGTTGGAGAGGATCTTTGACCTTGATAGGATAAAGGATCAAGATTAGCAGACTAAGACAGATTCAATAGATAGATAGTATGAGGCATACAACATGCGCAGTCCCGATGATGTAAAAAATGTGTTCATTGGAAAGGTGTGTACTTCAGAAGAAAGGAAAGGTTTGATAGATGCATTGCATGCCTATCAAGATTTTGAATAGCATGGAGTTATGAATATCTAACAAATTATGACACCTCCATTATTACACACACCATTCCCTTGAAACCTGGAGCAAGACCATTTTAGTAGAGACAAAGGCCTATTAATGTGCTATTGGAACCTGTGTGTGGGAAATGTTAGTATCAAAATAAGATAACAAAAACACACCAATGCAACATTAAACTAAAGAAAACTAAATAAATTGAAATCAAAAGGTTCAAACAAAGCTTCTTCAGAATCGTTCCATTGTTGTCTATCTCTAGCGATTTGCTTGAAGCTACTGCTCTCAGATTGTGTAAGAAAAGCTTCTTAGAATGGAAACCTGCAGAATGAGTATGCAAAGGGAGAGTACCTCTCTATCCTATATGCTGGTGGAGTGAAATATTGATGTACGGATATGCAGAGGGGCTGTGGATTATGAATGCTATTAAAACTAAGATATGAGGTTGATAGGCCATGATATGAATTGCTAATATGGTAAGCTATGCTATGCTATGATTCTAGAGGATATGGATGCTAGAAGGATAATTGACTATAGTTTTCCCATACAAAAGCTTCTCTGTTTTCAAAGACCTGGTAGTCCTTTTTATAGATTTTTACAGGCAAGAGCCTAGCTGGAGAAGATCAATGGCTGTGAGATTGTCTGGTAAATTTGAATGGTGAGAGATGGAGAGGTTGAGAGGAATATGGAAGATGTTGGGAGGTTGGAGAGAAGAATGGAGGTTTGTCTTCAACCCACGGGGACAACTTTGCTCAGAAACAGAGAAATTAATTTTCTATTTTGAAGTTGTTTCACAGTTGTTGGAGATAATCCAAATTAAATAAATAAATTTATTTAATTTTGTGTGAGTTTGAGGATTTAAAAGATTTTTGAAATATTTGATGTGAATAGACATTAGAAAATTTAATTAAATATTTTGGAATTTTTAATTGCGATGTGACTTTAGAAGAATTTAATTAAATATTTTAGAATATTTAATCGTGAATGCACATTAGAGGATTTAGAATATAAGAATATTTAATCTTTATTTGAATAAAATATTCAAGCCAAGATTATATGATAATTAATATAAATAAATCGTAATGTTTATTTAATTAATTAAGAAATGGATAAGAAAAGTGATTAAATAAACTTATTTATTTAATCGAAATGAAAGAATGAACAATTATTTAGATTTATTTATATGCAGATTGAATTCAGAGATTTAATTAATACCAGACTATTGTGATGTGACCATTTTTAGGTGTATACATTTTTCCCCTCTTTGAAGTGATGCGTTTTACGCATTGCTTCAAAGAATTTTGAAATTTTCCCTAGATGCTAAATGTTGAATGTTGATAGGTATATGCCCCCGTGAAGGATGAATCGATAAGATTTTGATTTTTGTGATTTTTTTTTGAATTTTTAGATTTGGTGGAATTTTTTTATTTTTATGATTTTTAAGATGTCGATTCATCATTCGAAAATGATGATGTGAATAAATTTACGTGGAAAGATGTGAGATGAAAAATTGATGACCTAAATCGCCCCTGCTATGATAGAATGTGATAAAATGCCCCAATTTTACCTTTAAATAGGTTTAAAATGTCATTTTCCATGTCATTTTCCCATTTTAACCTAGTAAAAATTGACATTTTTGAGCTCTGGAGTGAAAAAGATGGCACTTCCTACCCACCAGCACCATTTTGAGTGCATCCGATGACATCAGCAACCGACACACTATGGACCTGCTGTATGTACCTCGTTAAACTTTCAGTGTTTTGAAAATTGTGTTTAGGGCACGTTTATCCATGTTTATCGATTGTCATGTATTCTTTTAGCGCCCTTTAGGCTTTTTGCAGTGCCTATTATGTTTCCTGTAGCGCCCATCATTTTGTAGCACCCATTAAGGTTTCTATAGCGCCCATGATGATTTCTGTAGCACCCATTATGATTTGTGTAGCACCCATGAGAATTTTGTAGCGCCCTTGATTTGAGGTTGTTTTGTGTGATCAATTTGTTCCCAAGGTTGTTGGAAAATAAATAATAGCTGATAAATTTTCTTTCTAGTTAATGAAAACAAATAATTGTTTGATAAGTTTTCTTCTAAAGTTGTTAAAAACAAACACGATTTTGATAAATTTATTTTCCATGATGATGAAAAACAAATTGGTTGATAAGTTTTCTTCTAAAGTTGTTAAAAACAAACAAGATTTTGATAAATTTATTTTCCATGATGATGAAAAAAACAAATAGGTTGATAAGTTTTCTTCTAAAGTTGTTAAAAACAAACATGATTTTGATAAATTTAATATTTAGATTTGATTGATTTGTCGTGATGATTCGATATTGATTTTTTTTTGACTTGATGATTCTTCCTATTCAATAGGAGAGATTGGGCGTCTTGCAGTTATGGGAGAAATTCCCGAAGACATGGCGATTGATTCCATAGCTTGTACAGGTGGATAGAGATGTGATTGAGGCATGTGGTCTAACCTCATTATTTGAGATGCCTAAGGTGTGTCTCAATAGAGCTTTATTGACAACACTTGCAGAGAGGTGGCATAGCGACACAAACACCTTTCATTTGCCGACAGGAGAGATTACGGTTACTCCTGAGGATGTATACAACATCCTGAAGATTCCAGTGATGGGTGAGATAGTGATATTTGATGGCCGAGAGACAGGAGGTACCGATGCTTTGAGATGGATATTCAGAGATGATCATATTGCAGGATATTTTATCTCATTGGCGAAGATGACGGATTCATATGCGCCCTTACCCTTCATACTTGCAGGCTTCATTGGAGGTGTTTTGTGCCCCGACCATAGGTTGAAGGGTTTTGCAATTGGGTGGGGTCATGTACTTGAGAGTATGGTGATGCAAGGTACATGATATGCTTTGCGATCATGCATGCTTGAACATTTATATGATGAGCTACACCATGTTGTGTACGATGGAGGTCAGAGTTTAGCTATTGGTTGTTCACTTTTATAGATATGGGCATGGGAGCATTTTGCTGTTATGTGACCATTGACTCATGGACGATGGCCTATCGATCAACCATACAGATTTAGATATACCGATGTTATTGCTCAGTCGAGGTTGGGAAAACTGGATCATTGGCAGCGTCTTCTGGATGATCTCGATACAGTATGTTGGAAGCCCTATGTAGATTGTGAGGCATGGCCAGAGGATGCTAGGGAGATGCCCTATGTCTTCACTACCAGATATCTGATTGGTCATACTCCAGGGATTATTGAGAGGTTTGTTCTTGGTTGAGTTTTTTGACATTATGGTCAGGCTCAGGGTATACCTATGGGTTCTTCTATTTATGCGCATCGGCAGCAGGAGATTATAGTGTGGGGTCCATGGATTGCATATGATGTAGCAATGGTAGAGTTTACCAGTTTGGGAGTACAGATGTGGGAGTATAGAGCTGATATTCTTGATAGGGGGATGACTCCAAAGTATGGTTAGTATGTGTTGGAACATCCTGTGCCATGATTATTTGATCCTGATGAGCCTGCCGCTCCAGTTGCAGAGGAGAGACCACATGTAGGAGGACATAGGCGACAACAAGAGGTAGCTTCAGAGGGTGATGACTTCAAGGATGATGATGATGATGAGTCAGGTGGGGATGGAGATAGCAGTGATGAGGAGAGTGGAGATGATAGCAGTGGAGGAGGTGGTAGAGGTGACAGAGGTAGTGGCAGAAGTGGTGGCAGAGGTGGAAAGCGGATGAGACATTCAGCTCCATCATCTTCAGTAGATCTAGTGGTGCCGAGTCAGATAGCTACCTTGCATAGTAGAGTGTAGAGCTTATAGGATCAATTATCATAGGCACAAGACTTGGTTACATAGCTACAGGGATAGTTGATGACAGTTACTGTTGAGAGAGATACAGCCATACAGTAGGGTGAGCAGGCCATGGCCCTAGCTGATAGTTTGTAGAGAGTAGCAGTAGGTACCTTGATTGGTGAAATGATGAGAGAGGTGACCAGAGCCACCTAGGAGGTAGAGTTCTATAGGAATAGGTACCATGATGTAGTGCCACCTAAGCGGAGAGTGAGTTATACATAGTCTTGGTCCACACATAGTCACTCTCAGGCTACCAGTAGGGGTGTATCATAGCCATTACCTCCAAGGGGTTCATCAGGGGCAGGTGGAGCAGGTCCATCAGGTGTAGATGGGATAGGTCCTAGACCAACACCATCAGAGGATAACACTTCATAGTGCATTTTGCATGATATCTTATATGTATTATTGATACTCTGTTGAGACATTTGTATACGCACTGATATGATCCCATTTTTTATGATGTATATGTCATACATAGTTGACATTTTTGTATATTTTGATATTCATTTTTGAGATATATGATATGCAACGATGATTTGTTATGTGATGAATGCTTCTATTTTCTATATGCATGATGATTTATGTGATGGTTTCACAATATTATGCTCATGATGTATATGTATGCATGATTCTTTGGATATGAAAATGAAAGTACAATACTATGCTATGATTGCAATCTATTGATGAATAATTTTTATGAATATGAATGTGAAATGGTAGATGGTACAATTTATGAATGTCCATGAATGTTTTGATTATGATGTATGCTTTGTTTTTATGATTTTCTGATGCAAATATGTATGAAAAATGTATGTGATGATTTTTTTTATGAATGTCAAAATGTACTCAATCATTTATTCAAAATATATGAAATTTTGATACTTTGCTAGCTTTTGGAAAAAGATCTATAAATGCCAAATGCAGATTCTAGAATGAATGTAATCTATACTAACCATGCAAGGTATCTGCACAATATTGCCATTCTGAGAGCTTATTTGTGCTTTTTGTGTCATCATAGAGCTTTGAAATGTTGAAAGTTAATACAAGCATCAAAGGGTATGTTAGCACTAGTGATGACCTGAGTATTGCTTTCATGAATTTTAATATAGCAAGATAATACAAGCATCTAGGTATAATTGAACTGAGATGACCTGAGTATCACTTGCATAAATAGACAAGAGTTAACTCGTTTCCCATGCAAATTCCAAAATTTCATCAATGATACTTAGTAGAGCATGTCTCGCAACCAATTTGCATAGTACTAATGATTTCCTTGCAAACAACAGACAAAGAAAATTCATACTCCTTCCTTGCTTTTCTAGTTCAATACATCATCGAATTGCTCCAGAGATATGATAGAAAAATCAACCAACAATTCAAATTTTTCCTAAAGTATTTCAAACATTATTCAGATTAAGATCATCCAACTTGGTTATCAACATTGATGTTTGTGTTTTGATTAATGTTGTGTTTTGACCATGTTGTTTGATTTCATTGGCATTAAGTGATCGTGTTGGTGTTGTGGTTGATTTGATGTGTCAATGTATGTTGTGCTTTGTCAAATCGTTATTTTTTCGTTTGTGATATTCTAAAAGCTTCTTGCCCCTCTCTTGTTTAGTCTGTGTTTCTACCCCCAGTGTAAACACAACCTAAATATGATGGATATGTACAAATTTCATCAAGCCATGATGAAACACAAGGATTCCCTTTGTATGATATGAATATGATAGATATGTACAGATGATAGATATGGATAGATGATGTCATAAAGTGAATGCAAGACATAAGAAAATAGATAGAGGAGCTCATTTTGATCACAAGTAGTGCCTGTTTGCTAGGTTTTCACTACTTTTTTTTATTGCACTTTTTTAGATCATGT
Organism: Sequoia sempervirens; assembly: GCA_007258455.2. Taxonomy (NCBI): domain Eukaryota; kingdom Viridiplantae; phylum Streptophyta; class Pinopsida; order Cupressales; family Cupressaceae; genus Sequoia; species Sequoia sempervirens. Next base: position 778,041,957 of record VDFB02281492.1, read on the forward strand.
GAACTTTTTTTTGTTTTTGTTTTTTTTGTTTTTCTGATTTTTATGTATTTTTCAGGACTTTTTCTAATTTTTTATGGTTTTTTTAAGGACTTTTTATGATTTTTTATGTATTTAGACATAAAACTTCTTCAAATGAATGTTGTTGACTAGCTCTTCAAATAGATCCCCTTCTGATGTAGATAATTGATATGCTCCAGAACCGTATGCTGCAATGATGACAAATGGACCAAGCCAATTTGGTTCAAATTTTCCTTTCTTTTCTCTGTCTTGTTGGTTGTGTGGATTTTCTTTCAAGACTAAGTCACCTACTTGAAATGTCTGTGGTTTAACTCTGTGATTGTAGCTACATGACATAACTTGTTGATAACCCTTCAAATGATCAGCTGCATGTTGGCGTCTTTCATCTAATAGTTCTAGCTCTTGTAGATGAGCTACTCTGTAGTCTTCATCATTTATCAATCCTTTGAGTGAAACCCTAAGCGAAGGTATTTCAACCTCTAATGGTAAGATTTCTTCTACTCCATATACCAAAGCATATGGGGTAACTCCTGTTGGTGTGTGAATGTTGGTCCTGTATGCCCACAAAGCTGGATTTAACTGGACATGCCAATCATGACCAACATCATTTACCATCTTCTTCAAGATCTTCAAGATTGTTTTGTTTGAAGCTTCTTCTTGACCATTTCCTTGTGGATAGTAAGGTGTAGAGAACCTGTGTTGGATGTGAAATCTTTCACAAAGTTTTTCAACATCCTGATTCTTGAAAGGCCTTCCATTATCAGTGATGATAGAATTAGGAATTTCATATCAATATATGATATATTTTAGGATAAATGAAGAGATTTGTTTACCGGTCACAGTCGTCAAAGGAATAACTTCGATCCATTTTGTAAAATATTTTGTAGCTGTGATGATGAATTTATGCCCATTTGATGATGAAGGATGATTTTTTCCAACAAGATCTAGTCCCCACTAAGAAAAAGGCCATGTCAGAGTGAAAGGCTACAGTTCCTGTGTAGGTGCATGAATAAGATTCCCATGAATCTGGCATTTAGAACACTTCTTGACAAAAGTAAAAGATTCTCTCTCCATTGTATGCCAATAATATCCCATTCTAACAAGTTTATTCGCTAAGGTTAAATCACTTGAATGAGTTCCACAAATACCACCATGAACCTCTTGTAAGACTTTTTCAGATTCCTCACATTCAAGACATTGAAGAAGCGTACCATCAAGACCACGTAGGTAAAGGATATCAGCAATCAAGGTATAATGGGATGATTGGCATATGAAATTCCTTTTTTGGTTCTAGGATAAGTCCAGAGGTAAGATGTTATTTTGCAGATAGGTATAAATCTTGCCATATAAAGGTGAATCAGAACTGGTTAAATGACATATGACTTGGGTCTCAGGATTATCATAGGTTGGAGAAAACAATTGTTCCACCAAGAATTCGTACCGTTTTTTATTTTTTGATAATTGTAACAAGGAAGCAATTGTAGCCATTGCATCTATAGCTTTATTATCAAATCGTGAGATTTGTAAAAAATTGATTGCCACAAAATACTTTTAAAATTGTCCACCATGTTCTTGTAAGGTAGTAGCTTATCTTCTTTAGTCTAATAATCATCATTAATTTGATTAATGACAAGTTGTGAATCGCCATAGACTTGCAACTCTGAAATCCACCAATCCAATGCTATCTTTATTCCTGTGAGCAATGCCTCATATTCAACTATGTTATTTGTGCAGGGAAACATCAACTGATATGATTTTGGAACATGGTATGTCCTTCTGGTGTAACAAAAAGAATCCCTTCCCCCGAGCCATGTTGCGTGTAAGATCCATCAAAGTACAATGTCCATGATTTCTTAATTGTTGCTGTGAAGATGTCTGCATCAGGAAATTCAATGTGCATTAGGTTTTCTTCTTGTAAAGGTGCTTCAGCCAACTGATCTGTGATGGCCTATCCTTTTATGGCTCTTTGATCTACATAGTGAATGTTAAACTCACTTAAGATCATTACCCATTTTGCAAGTCTTCCTATTAAGGTAGCTTTGCTTAAGAGGCATTTTAGTGGATCGATTTTGGTTATTGGTTTAACTGTATGAGCTAACATATAGTGGCGCAACTTTTGGGAAGCAAACACTACTACTAGGAAAGATTTTTCAATGAAAGTGTAGTTTAGTTCATGACTTGTTAAAGTTTTGCTGATATAGTATATGGCTCTTTCTTTTCCTGTAGAATCCTCCTATGCTTGTAACGCTCCCAAAGATACTTCTGTTGCTGAAATATAAAGTATGAGCGGCTTTCTTGGAACTGGTGGAATTAGGACTGGTGTATTCATGAGATATTGCTTGATTTTATTAAATTTTTCTTCACACTTTTCCTCCCATTTGAATGGGACATTTTTATGCAATAGATGGGTAAATGGTAAGCTTTTGTTTGCCAGTTGAGCTATAAACCTCCTGATGGATTGTAGTCATCCTTGCAGTGATCGAAGCTGACTAATATTCATGGTGGCAGCATGTCCATTATAGCTTGTACTTTTTTTGGATCAACCTCTATGCCTTTTTCTGAAACAATGTATCCTAGGAGTTTTCTAAATTTAACGCCGAAGACACATTTCTTTGGATTGAGTCAAACATTGAACTTCTCCATTCTGATAAAAATCTTTGACAAGATCTCAAGATGTCCTTCTCTTGTGTTAGATTTGGCCAATAAGTCATCCAAATAGTCTTCCATGAAGGTGTGCATCATGTCATGGAAAATGGTGGTCATTTATCTTTGATAAGTTGCTCCTACATTTTAAAGCCCAAATGGCATTACATTCTAGCAATAGGTACCCCAAGGGCACATGAACACTGTTTTATCTTGATCCTCTGGTGCAATATTTATCTGGTTGTATCCTGAAAATCCATCCATTAATGAATACATTGCATGGCCAGAAGTTAAATCAACAATCATAGCTATGTTTGGTAAAGGGAAGTCATCTTTGGGACATGCTTTGTTCAAATCTCTGAAATCTGTACAAATTCTAATCCTTCCGTTCGGCTTTGAAACAGGTACTATATTGGATATCCATTCTGCATAGTCAATAGAACAAATGAATCCAACATCTAAAAGCTTCTTTAACTCTTCTTTAACCAATAATGCAACATGTGGATGCATTTTTCTAAGTTTTTGCTTCACAGGTTTTTCCCTTGCATTTATAGATAGATGATACATTATCAGATTAGGATCTAACCCTGGCATATCGGCATATGACCAAGCGAAATTGATTTGATTCTCCTTCAAGAACTCCATGAATTTCAGTACTTCTTCCACTGTTAATGATGCTGCAAGTTGCAATATTTTTGGCTGCTCTACTATACTTATGTTGATTGATTATGTGGTTTGAATCAAAATAGAAGATCTTTCTTGATAATTTTTAGGAAGAGTGTCAAGTTTCTCATCCTTCAGTGCCTAAAAAAGGTTTTCACTATCGGATTGGCTCTTTATTTTTCTCTTGTTGTGATCTACCACTTTTGTTTTTTGGTTTTCACCAATAGATCCATCTTTTGTTTCATTTATTTTGTAGCTAAGAGACTTGACACCCTCCCTATCAAAATCTTGAGTATGAGATTCTTCGAAGAAACAATTGTTTTCTTCATTAGATGAACAAAGGAAATTTATAATATCCTCATCATCATGGAACGTAGGGATACATGGATAGGTGCGTCGTTGTCCCAATCAATAAGTTTTGGATAGACTAAAGGCATGGAATCATTAGGTTGGGTAAGGTCTTGAGCTGTCAAAGTCATGACATGGTTGTCATTTTCATGATGGAAAAGGTCTATGATGGTATTCTCCTATCGATTAGCAATCTCGTTTAAATCTGAATCATCCTCACTTGAGTCATGATCGCTTTGTAAAACATAATCAAGTGGATGCCTTGAGCCCTCCCCTTGTAATAACATGGGTGCAAATTTGTGTATGACATCCACCCTTTTCTTTGTTAAGAATGTATCATCAGAGACATCATCCCATTCGTATTCATTGGAATCAGTGTCTGAACTATTTTGTAATTGGAAAACTGATCCATAAATTTTTTGTAGAGTAACCTCTTCATGAGGTTTATCTGAAATTGATTCTCCTGCATGGGTTTGTTGTGCTTGCTGTGAAGTTGACTCTTTTGTATCCTTACCATATCCAAGTCCTATTTTATCTTTTGGATGTATTGAAATAGGTTAAATTGGCTCAATGATTCCTTATTTTCTTTTTCCTATAGGACCATTTCCTTCATATCCCATTCTTTGCATGATGGTAAACCCTTTTCCATATTGTTCAGTAGGTAACTTAATGTGCAAGAGAGATTAATCTTCATCTTTGTATAACCAACTTAGGATGTCCCTATCTTCAGCTTCTTCCTTGGTGGTGTTAGCTTTAATGAATTGTCCATCAAACTTTGTGATTGGCACAGAAGCTTGGGATGTAGAGGCTGTTGCAATCTTTTGATTTGATAGGGTTGGCTGACCATGTGACCTCAGAGAAGGAGGTAAGCTAGAAAGGGATAGTGAATATTCGCCTACTCCTTTGTCTTGAAAATGTGGCTTGGTGTCAAGATTCTTTGTCAATTCTTGTAGTTGGCCTTGGAGATTGGAAGAATAAGTAATAAAAGCTTCCCTATTGTGCGGCACAAAGGCATCTTGAGTTGCTCGAAGATTTGAACAAGTTTTGGTGCTATTGTAATAAGCTTGTATAGTTATTTCTTGTCCATCATATGGAAACTTGAGGCATTGATGGTACGTTGATGGTACTGCTTGCATATCATGAATCCATGCATGACCCAAAAGTATGTTATAGGAAAGATCACGATCTAGAACCTGACAAAAGGTATTTTTCACAACAAGTCCCACTCTAATAGGTAGCATTATTAGTCCTTTAGAAGCTCTTTCTTCATCATCATATGCCTTGATAGTTATTTTCCTTCGTGGATCAATGGAATTTTCTGATATTCCTAAGGCATGTATTAGCTTTAAGGTACAAATGTTTAAACCGGCTCCTCCATCTATCAAGACACGTTTGATTCGGTGTTTATGAATCATGACTTCAAGATAAAGTGATGAATTGTGTGGATGTGTCATAGAGGCATCATCTTTTTCAGAGAATGAAAGACAAGTGGGGGAAGACAAATGTCCCACGATGTCTTGAAATTTTTTTACATCTAGATCAGTATCGACAATTGTGTTTACAAGAGCTTCTTCTAAAATATTCTTGTGTACGGGAGATATTTTGAGAAGTTCAAGGATGGAAATTTGAGCTGATGTTTTTCTCAATTGATCAACTAGATTATAATTACTTGGAGGGGAAATAGCTACTTTAGATGAACTACCCTTTAAAACAACTTTTTCTTATCCTCTCGTAGTCACATTAACCTATTGATATTCTTGTTTTTCCTTGATTTTGATAACATTAAACCACTGATCATCTACATAGATGTGACGAATTATGTTGTCTTCAACATTATTTATACTTTTCGCTTTGGTATCTGATGTTTCCCCCTTTTGATAGTTTGGTAAAGGATCTTTGAATGCTTGATGATCATCGTTAGTATGATGTCCTTCAATTTTGATGGTACCATTATCAATTAAATCTTGTACTAGATTTTGCAAGGCTTGACAATTATTTGTTCTATGACCTTTACATCGATGATAATTACAATAATACGAGTCATTCCATGATGGTGGTTTGACTTGTGGCTCAAAATCTCTTTGTAGTGGTAAGGTGATAACCTTGTTATCGAGAAGCTCTTTGAGAGCAGACTCAAGAGATTGACCCAAAGTGGTAAAATTCCGTCGATTTGAAAAGAATGGAGATTTTGGTAGATTTGATGTTTGGGTATTTCCAAGATTGTTATTGAAATTACCATGATTATCCTTGCTGTTTTGATTGGTCATGCTTTCTTGATTGGAGTTTTGTCCTTGTTGATTGTTGTTTCCTTGTTGGTTGGTATTTAATTGTTGGTTGTTTCGTGGAACACTTGATAGGTTGAAGATAGATGGTCTTGTTCGTAGATTGTTTGCATCCACTATACCATCATTGACTACATCTTTATTTCTATTCCAAAACCTTGTTTTATCATTGTTGTTATGGTTGGATGAACTTGGATTTTCAAGTTTTATCACTCCTCTTTTGACCAAGGACCCTTCAATGGTGATTTCGTTTTCAATCAATTTTTCAAAGTTAGGAGGACAATGAAGATTAATCCTATAGCTTAATTCTTGATCTAAGCTATTGATGAAGATATCCATCTTTTCCTTTTCAAGAATAGGATGGGAATATCGTGCAAACAATCTTCTCCATCTTTGCAAAAACATAGTGAAAGATTCCCCTAATTTTTGTTTCACTTTACAAAGATCAAGCATGGTTATCTGGTGTTGGATGTTGTAGGTGTATTGTGATATAAACTGATTTATTAACTCCTCAAAGGTTTTGATGGGGGGAGTTATCTTGGAAATCCACTCCATGGATTGTCCACCCAAACTTCATGGAAATAATCGCATTAAGTAGGTATCTTCATAAGCGAATTCTAGACTCATATTTCGGAAATCTCTCACATGTTCAATGGGGTCAGTTTTTCCATTGTACCTATCAATTTTAGGGATTTCGCAATGTTTTGGAAAAGGGATCATTTGAAGACTCCTATCAAATGGATAAGGAGATATGTCATCCAAAACATACTTCTTTGTTGTACCCCCTTGCATTTCCTTTATTTGCCCTTGTAATTCTTTTATCTGTTGAGTAAGGGCACTAAAATCATTAGGAGTTTCAGGATTCTCTTTAATCCCTTCTATATCAAAATCGGAAGGTAATTTAGCTCCTTGATTAGCTAATGAAAGAAAATATCTTTCTTTGTTTTGTTCTAAAATTCTTTCCATAAAAGTATGGAATTGTGGATCCTGCTCTACTTCTTGAAGTTTTTCTTCTATTATCTCTTCTATATGAAATGGATTCTCTTCTTTCTCATTATTATCACCCATTTTGCTTGTGGTACTTTCTCTTTCATCTTTTTCTAAGTTCTTTCAAGATCTTGTGACAACAGGCATAAGCTTTGCCCCAAATTCTACTAACTTTTGATCAAAAGAATGAAATAGTGCAATTTTTAATGGTTATGAAAGTCAGGCTAGAATGAAGATTCTATGACTTAAAAGATTTCTATTCTTTAGCTCGTGTTTTTCCCTAACTTAAAGGATGAAAATCCTATTGGTGGGAATTTAAGCAAAAGATCAAGAAAAAATGATTTTGCACTCTATGAAGTTTAATCGTAGCTTCATAAAAAGATGGATTTGTGAGGAATGCCTAATGTGATTGAGTTCTCTGTTGCAGAAATTGATTTGGACGAGTAGAATATTCAATTGTAGGTTGGAAAATATAACAAAAATGAATACGCTGACTATGGTTGTGCCTTTGAGAAAGGGCTCTTCTTTGAAAGAAATCTTGTGAGTATAATGGTTCTATAGCATAATCATCAATGAAACCTCTAACACAATCATGATATCGATGGATAAAGGTTTTATGTTTAAGTAAAACCTTTTGACTTTGGTACACGAATCATCTTTTCTTCAATAGTTTCTTGTAGCTAAGTGGTTTCTTTGGCTTTTTAATTCGTTTGAGAATGGATTTCTTAACAAAGGTTGTGGATTTCCAATCTCTTAACATGAGAGTAATTAATGTAATTGTGAGTTTTGGATGATCTTTATTGAATTAATGTTTTGAAAACACATCAAGCAAGTTTGTAGAATAGTTGTTTTTAAGTCCTATACTAAACATCAAGTGTATGATCAAAATATTTTTCAAAAATTGTTTTCACAGGTTTTACACATGATAGATAGTTCAAAAAGACTCACTCTTAGTACTCAAGTAGGTCACCATAATAATCAGCATCCCACATCTTAAAATTGCGTCGACTCACACAGTCATGTCACCCCCAAAGGGGCACTCATGTTTTTGTCTTTTCTAGGCGCATACTCAGAGTGACAGAAGTGGATATCGGATCCCCTAAGCAAACGGTCCTTGGCAGTTATATGGTGAGTATCTTGGGGGTAGATTCTTCCCTCCCCTGCATTGTGATTATTATGGTGTTCAGAAACTGACTTCGGTTAGATACTACACTAAGTTTGTAGTAAGGGTTTCCGTTCGGTGCGGAAAATGATAACTCCCTCGAGAGACCTCCCAACCTTTAGAACAAAAGCTTTGGGGATGGTTATCAATGCACACTACCGTCAAATGGTATTTTCATCAACCATCTGCATTTGATTAAAGTGGGTTGGAAAACTTGGCTTTAGTTGTTCCCACTTAGGTCATTCCCGTACAGGGTGAGTACTTTTTCCCACTACGGCAGGCCTTCTAAAAGGTATTAACAAAGCTTAAAATTGTGTGAAATAAAATAGATGAGTTTGGCATTTTGATCACCTAGTTAAGGGGAGAGCATAGGCCTATCACCTTTTAATCAAAGCAAGCAAGAGTTCAATTTTAAGCCCAAATAAACAATTTTCTATGCTAGGTGAAGATATTGCTTCACAAAGACATGGAGTTCTTTTTAGTCCAAAATAAAAAATGAAGTGACTATCCTAGGATTGCTTCATTCCAATTAAGTGACTATCCTAAGATTGCTTGATTTTGAATTAGGTGACTATCCTAGGATTGATTCATTCCAATTAAAGCTCTTACTGGCAGTGGTCATGTCGGATCCAATCAAATCCTATTTAAGTTAGAGATTACAATTGTAGATTTTGAAAATCTATGCTAAAAAAAAAATGCACTAAAACAGACATCAAGAGTGCTACTAAATCACTAATGGGAATTGTAGGATGATTAAAGGGCACTGTAGAATGCTTAATGGGTGCTGTAGGATGCTTAATGGGAACTGTAGGATGTTTAATGGGTGTTGTAGGATGCTTAATGGGCACTGTAATAGAGTTAAAGAGCGCTAAACTAGGTGTGAATTGCGCTGAAGTGTGTTTAATGCGCTAATACGCTCTTTCATCTATAACCTGTCAGAAAAATGTGCAAAAAGATGTTAGAATTGGGGAAAGAGCCGCATGGTGGGTGCCAAAAATGTGTGTGGGAAATGTTAGTATCAAAATAAGATAACAAAAACACACCAATGCAACATTAAACTAAAGAAAACTAAATAAATTGAAATCAAAAGGTTCAAACAAAGCTTCTTCAGAATCATTCCATTGTCCTCTATCTCTAGTGATTTTCTTGAAGCTGCTGCTCTCATATTGTGTAAGCAAAGCTTCTTAGAATGGCAACCTATAGAATGAGTATGCAAAGGGAGAGTACTTCTCTATCCTATATGTTGATGGAGTGAAATGTTGATGTACGGATATGCACAGGGGTTGTAGATTATGCATAGGGGTTGTGGATTATGAATGCTATTAAAACTAAGATATGAGGTTGATAGGCCATGATATGAATTGCTAATATGCTAAGCTATGCTATGATATGATTCTAGAGGCTATGGATGCTGGAAGGTTGATTGACTATAGTTTTCCCATACAAAATCTTCTCTATTTTCAAAGACCCAACAGTCCTTTTTATAGATTTTTACAGGCAAGAGCCTAGTTGGCAAAGATCAATGGCTGTGAGATTGTCTGGTAAATTTGAATGGTGAGAGATGGAGAGGTTGAGAGGAAGATGGAAGATGTTGGGAGGTTGGAGAGAAGAATGGAGGTTTGTCTTCAACCCACGGGGACAACTTTGCTCAGAAACAGAGAAATTAATTTTCTATTTTGAAGTTGTTTCACGGTTGTTGGAGATAATCCAAATTAAATAAATAAATTTATTTAATTTTGTGTGAGTTTGAGGATTTAAAATATTTTTGAAATATTTGATGTGAATAGACATTAGAAAATTTAATTAAATATTTTGGAATATTTAATTGTGAATGGACATTAGAGGATTTAGAATAGAAGAATATTTAATCTTTATTTGAATAAAATATTCAATCCAAGATTATATGATAATTAATATAAATAAATCATAATGTTTATTTAATTAATTAAGAAATGGATAAGAAAAGTGATTAAATAAACTTATTTATTTAATCAAAATGAAAGAATGAACAATTATTTAGATTTGTTTATACGCAGATTGAATTCAGAGATTTAATTAAATATTAAAAATATTTAATTAATTACCAAACTATTGTGATGTGACCATTTTTAGGTGTATACAAAACCTATTATTCAGAAGGAGATGTGTAAAAGTTGTTGTCTGCTTGAATCATCTTCCTAGTTATACACTCTACATGGGTAGCCAATTTGGTTCTAGTCCATAAGAAGAATGAGGAAATAATATTATGTGTGGATTTTAGAAACCTAAATCAAGCTTTTGAAAATGATAACTATCCAGTTCCTTTATTGTATGAGGTTTTACAAATTGTGAATGGATCTCAAATGATGTCCTTCCTAGATGGATACTTTGGCTATAATCAGGTCATGGTCCAATATGAAGATAGGCATAATATTTCCTTCACCACCAAGTAGGGAAAATTTGCTTATAGGAGAATTCCCTTTAGATTGATCAATGCAAGGGGTACATTCTAGAGGGCGATGGATATTACTTTTAAGGAAATCATAGGAAAGTGTATTATTATTTATATGGATGATATGACAGTTTTCTCCAGGAATAGAGGTGACCACATTTTAGATTTATGCAAATTATTCTAGAGATACAGAGAATTTGGAATCTCCCTTACTCCTAAGAAGTGCACATTCAAAGTAACTGAAGGGAAGCTCCTGGGAAATGTCATTTCTAAGCGTGGAATTTGAATTGATCCTGATAGAATTTAGACTATCCTAAAAATTCAGCCACCTACCAGCAAAAAGGAGATGAAGTCTTTCTTTGGAAAGATTGACTTTGTTCAAAAAATTATCATAGGATTTGTAGAAATAGTGAAGCCACTAAATGCAATGGTGAAGCAAGATACAAAATCAAAGTGGACTACAAAAGCTAAGCAAGAATTTGATGAAATTAAGAGGGTCATAGCTGCTGCACTAGTATTAGTCGGTCCCAGTTATCTGAAGCCATTTTACATATATTATTTTTCCTCTAATCATTCTTGTGCAAGCATGGTAACCTAAAAATTAGATGAGGAGAATGAGCATGCCATAGCTTTCATGAATGTTCCTCTTAGAGATGTAGAGCTAAGATATCCAAATGTAGAGAAGCAAGCTTATGCTTTGGTCTGGGGAGTAAAAAAAAATAGACATTACATCTTGAGGAATAAGGTCTTTTCCATTGTACTTGACACAGTCGTGAAGCTCCTATTGATGCAGAATGAGATGGGAGAAAGAAGGGAGAAGTGGGTCACCATGTTGTAGAAGTATGATATAGAAATTCAGCCAATGAATTTGGAAAGGGGACAAGCTTTAACACATACAATGGCTGAAACAGGACCAAAGATTGTTGCACAATAGTATCACCTTCGTTATGTGTCCCCCAATGAATGGTATGATGATATTGTTTATTATCTACTTTACTAGAAATGTTTTAATCATTTGGATACAGTACAATGAAGGGTCTTGTTCTTGAAAAGTGACAATTACATGCTACAAGGATGAGGGCATATATCTGTGATGCTTGGGAAAAGAAGGAGCTCATGTGATGACAAAATTTCATGACAAATATGGCACAGGCCATGGTTTTGGACCTGCCACTGCACATTAGATCCTAAGGGAGGGTATTGTTATCCCACTTTGTTTAAGGATGCACAAAACCATGTTATGGCTTGTCATGTTTTCTAGACTTGTGCTACTAAAGAGAAGCATTCTTCTCTTCCACTACAGCTGATCATCGAGGTAAAACCCTTTGCATAGTGGGGTATGGATTTCATCGGTCCAATCAACCCACCATCTTCTATGTGAAATAGGTATATGCTTACTATTACTGATTATTTCACTAGGTGGACTAAATTTTTTGCTTGCAAACAATGTACTGCAAAGGTAGTGATCAATTTCCTCAAGTCAGGTATTATTAATTACTTTGTTTGTCCATTTTCTTTGGTATGTGACAATGGTCCTACATTTACTTCATTGAAATTTTCAAGTTGGGCATTTGATCATGGTATCATCATTAAGTTTGTTTCAAACTACTACCCCCAAGGGAATGGCCTAGCTGAGTGCACAAACAAGAATCTTCTAACTTTGATTTGTAAGCTGCTTGATAAGAATCCTAAGGGTTTGCATACCCAACTGACATTTTCCCTGTGGGCTAATCATACCCGAATGAAGACATCCCTAGGAACATCTCCCTATCACCTTGTGTATGGAATTTCTTGCTTTCTTTGCTTTGTCTTTGAGGTTTTTCTACTCTTTGGTTTGGGGAAGTGTCAAACTTGCGCAAAAATCACTTCTTCATCTAGGGTTGTTTTCAAGTATTTCCTTTACAAACTTTAATCATTCTTCCAGGATGAACTAGTAGAACCCTCTTATTCAGTGTCACATGTGTTAAGTGCTTAAAGTGGATAGGTCATTGGATTAAGCTAGTTCTAGAATGGGCTCAAATCTTACATTTTACACATGTCTTAATAATCTTGAGGTTGTTGTAGGTTCCTTGTGAAGTCTGGTTAAGTGAAAAATCTTATTTCTACTTCAACACCACTATGACTCTTAGCCCTAAGCATAAACTTCATTGTTCACAAGTTGATACAAAGTGAAAATAAAATAATATTAGAAAGAATAGGAAAGAAAACATTGAATATCAAAAGGAAATTCAACTTATCCGGAGGATCCAAATATCTCTACTAAGGCTATGGATGCCTAGCTAGTGGTAGAGCTATATTTGGAAGAATCATAGCGATAACCGTGTTGGGGTTATGGACACCTGACCAACAATGATTCTCTATCCAAGTTTCTTTTGAAGTTAGAACCTATATGTAGCTTAATCTTATTGAAATAGGTTTCTACAGTAAGCAAGGGAGGGAAATGAATAGGTTTACACACACTAGGATTCCTAACATAGAAAGGACTCTCTTGTAAATTGATTTTGAGACTTTAGTTTAGGAGTTGACCTAATGGAGGGATTGAAACCAGAGGTCCTAGGTTCTTGATTCCAATTTATCATTGAAATGTTCTGGAGAATTTCCCTAGTAGAGTTTCCATTTATTGTGTACTTTTTTCACCACACACCCCACCTGATGCAGGGACCCTCTTTTTCTTGCTTTCATTCTTTGGTTTTCCTTTAGGTTTGGCGTTTTCCCTCTAAGGGATGGGTTCGTCTAAATTTTGGATTTTGCTTCACTTGATTGAACTAATGCTTTATCCACACTTGAGATGCCTTTGGTTGCAACATTTTGGTCTCAAAGTACTCTTAAGGCCCAAAGATTTTACCAAAATTCCACTTCGGGGTGAAATTGGCTAAGTTAGGAAGATTTTCAGAGATTTCTCCCCTTGGAAGATTTTTCATAATGGATTGACCTTTAGAAATTCCACCTTCAGGTGGATTTTTCAAGGAATGCTACTTTTTCGAGAATCCAAGATGCTCCAGATTTTATGAAGCCCAATCCTTTTGGAGAATACAACCCTTGCGGGATTTCCTGAAATTCATTCCCCTTTCCTATTTTTGAGGTTTGAAAAAGGTCTTGTCATTGCATTTATACGTTGTCAGTGGCAATATTTGAGGGTAATTTATGATTTTTTTAAGTGTGTTTTATGTGGTTTTTTTACTTTCATTCCTCATTTGCACATTGCGTTTTAAGTTTGGTGACCTCAATTCTCTTGTTGTTGTTCATATTGCTGATCTGAATGGCTACATTCAAGGATTTAATCAAGTTTGAGGGTGTTCTCTATTAGCTGGCTTTGATCTTCTCCCTCATTCAAAAGGTATGTGCATTAAACCCTTTGAGATTTCAATCCTATTTTATGGGGTTTTCAATGATTTGAAGATATGTTCCATTGAGGTTTATTTTCTCACATTTGACTTGATGATACAGAGTATTAATTGCTTGGGTCTATTTATTGATGCTTGGTTTACCTGTAATTTTATGTTGAGGTGTTGATTTTAACAACATTCATAGTTATTTTTTGTGATTCCTCAGGCATCCATTTGCGTATTATTTGAACTAGGGAATCATTACTCTATTTGAGTTTGTCTTTTACATTTTCTACAATGGAAATTTAGGGCACATGAGTTTTTATGCAAACTAGGGTTTGCATTCATGGTTTTGTTTTTGACTATTGAAATTAAAGTCAATTTATAACATTCGACTGGTTGAGCCCTAGCTATATTCACCTTTTGCCTAATTTTGGCAGATTCATGTGTTGTTGTTCAACATTCAAATTCTTAGATAACTTTGTTTGATTTGTGCTCAGACTCATATCTATGGTTTGCATTCAAATTGGTTTGAGCTAAAGGGGATGGATTAAAATTGGGTTTTTCAAAGGGTTGAAGAAATGCAAGACAAATGAAGAACTTCACAAAATCCATCTCATGGCAGATTCTCTGAGAGTTAGTCACTTCGAAAAATCCGTCTCATGGCAGATTATCCAAGAGTTAGTCTCTTCAGAAAATCTGCCCTAGGCAGATTCTCTGGAAGGTGGTCCCTTCAAAATATCCACATCTTTGTCAATTCCCTAAGTCCATCCATCCTTCAAAAGTTTTGAGAGGAGTTTGGATTGTGCTGGTACATCAAGTAAACATTGAATGACATAGGAGTGGTTTCAGGGTGAATGTTGAATGTTTTAAGCTAAGTCTTAGTAATAGAGCATCCTTTAGAAATTTTTGTTGTGGCATGGATTCCTCAAGTTTCTTGACATTTAGATAATCCCTCTCTCCATGGATTCTCTAAAATCATTTGAAGGATTTAAAACCTGAACTACCCATTAAAAGGCACACATGCACAAATTTGGTTTGAACCTCTGAGCAAGACAATTGCATAAAGTTAGCAAGGGATGATGACTTATGTTTTGGGGTTGAACTGATATATTCAGGAAATCCCCCTAGCTCTAGATTCCATGAATGTTGAGGTGTTTATAGAAAATTTCCCCTCTTTAGATTTTGAGCCCCTGAAATTTTGAACTCTTTTACATGGTGATGAATGTTTCATCTTAGCATTTGCATGGAAATGGAGATTTTTGAATGATGATCATGATTGAATCTTGACACAAGGTTGTGCTAAATTGGTAAATTTTTAGACAATCTGTTTCTCCTTGGATTCCTTGAGCTTTTGAGCCTTAAAAGAATCCACCAAGGAGTGGATTCCTTGAAATCCTTCTCTACCTAAAATCCCCAAATAGGCTAAAATCTTGAGGTTTTGTAATGTTTCATCTTATGACTTTGTGATGAGATTCTATGGTTTCTATGATGTTCTAAATATTGATTATTTCATGATCTATGGTTCCTCATTGTGATTTTGGTAATCTGATTGGATGTGATGTACATGCGTTCAATGCTTTGGTAATTATTATTTTTTTCCAATAGATGCAGATATAAGTTAGTCCAATAAAAGGATCCAAAGCAAAATCATCAGAAGCTGGTCCTAAAGAACCTCACACCAGATCTAAGAAGATGAAATATGACTTGAAGGGCATCTGGCCTGAGTCCAAGATAATCTCTACTTGGAGTAAAATCGGTAACAAAAACATGGGGCATATAGATTATGATGACTTCAAGTAGAGGATGTTTGGGGATGCAACATCTGAGCTGGCCCAAATCATCACTAACATAGGATTGGCCTAAGCAACAAGATTTCCTCCAACCTTGTTGTATCCAAAGCTGGTTTTGGAATGTGCAAAACATTATGACTTGGACAAAAGAGTTATTGTTGGAACTCAAGTTAGGATTATGCTTAACCTAATAGATGAAACCATAATAGAGAACTTCAACATTGGGTCACATCATAAGCTAGTGAAGATTAATATTAAGGAGGCTAATGATTTCTATGCAAAGGACCTCGACAAGGCCCTATTGATAATGAACAACAACTAGATTGCCAAACCCAAATCACACTACTCAAAATTTCCCAAACAACTATACAAAGATAATTTCAAAAAAAAGTACAATGACATGATAACTATTTTTGGAAAATTAATGGGGCTTGAGGATTCCTTTATATTTAGAAATAATATTTTCTACATCATTTCTCATATTGTAAAAGGAATACATTACCACTAGGTAGGCATAATTAGTGATAATTTATATGAGCAATTAAGAAGTGTACAAGACACCAAGAAGTTTACCATGACATCCTATTTGGTGTATGTGCTTGCTAGAAAGAACAAGAGAAAAGGCTTGATATGTAGAGGAGCCCTCAGTCAAGAAATAATCTTTGATGGTTTCCCTCAACTTCAATTCAATACAACCAATTACAAGAGGGTAAATGATACTTTCTTTATGTATATTACAAGACTGCTGCAAGATGCATTGCATGTAAGAATCTCAACTAAGGCTATGGAGCTGATAAGAAAGTATGGTTAGTGGTTCATCCAATTTCAGAAGTTCTCCTATATCAGGATACAAGGATCACCAATAGTACCATTGAGACTACCAAGGTATCCAAAAAACAAACTTATTCTACTAGAAGAGGCAAGGAAAATGGTGGCCTTTGATGTAGTGATAAAGGATATGCATAAACCAACACTGGGATTTGAATTCCCCTTGAGAATTGAAGTCTTGGAGGCTTGTCCCTCAATTCAAAGTGTTCAATATCCTAAGAAATATATGGTGCATTACAATTTGTATTCACAAACAAACAAGGATAAATTTTACCCCTATAGTGTTTCCTAGAGGCAGGAAAATAAAGAATACATGCATAAGATACATATAGAGGAGTATTGAGCTAACTACATGGATGAATTTGAAGTGATTAGAAGAAGGTGCTCAAAGTTATGTTTAAAAATGATTAGATTGCATAGAATTTCTCAAGTTCTAGATCAAGTAGATGATGATGGGGAGTTAATGCAACATCATGACTATTAGAAATACAAAGATTGGCCACTACCTCCAGTCAATTGGTATGAGGAAGAGGTAGTAAACCTTAATGTAATTAATTCCCCTATTTTGAGATACTCTAAGTTGTGGGTGAAACACAAGATTCTAGAGTTAGAAGCTGATGGTACAAAATTCACATATGACCTAATGGTGGATCTTCAATCCCATTCAGAGGAAGAGACAAAAAAAACAAAAGATGATATAGTAGAGCTTGCTTCAGAGGAGGAAGGAGAGAAATCACAATTTATCATTAGAAGAAGGACAAGGAGCCATGTTAAAAGTAAAGAAAAGAGGCATCCAATGGCTAAGGCATGAAAGCCTTGAAATAAAATTATTGAAGAAGTGGCTGAAGGATCCCAACCATCTAAGAAAAGAATGATAATGACTAGGGGCTAGAAGTTAGCAAAGGAAAAAAGGGGCAAGGTCACTAGAGAAGAGGCCATTCAACCTAAGGTGGTTGATGTTGAAAGTTCTCAAGAGAAGAAGAATGTAATGCCCCGTCTTTATAACCTAAGGAATGTTGCAATTGTGTATAATAGTGAAATAATTTTTTTTAATAATAATATTAAGTTAATTAGTTGCATACATTCACTAAGTTATGCGACGTTACACTACTTTGAGTTTCCATAGATGACTTTAGTATTTCACATTGCACACATTAATTAACATAAACATTAAAGATAAACATTGCATAACATTTGAATACCATTCAAGATAACATAAAATATAAACATGTTTCTTACATTGCATTGATAGGGTATAACAATACTCATTCATCTGATGAGGTAGTTCAAATAATAGTTACAAGTTACATTTACAATGTTGGTGCAAGAGCACCTACACCTCATCCTCCATTTTCGCTCATTTAATGAAAATTTGTTGTTAGGAGGTTAGAATTAGTATTTTTGAATCTTTTAGTCATTAATAAGGTCAATCAAGACCATTGAGCAAGATCTAGGGTGAGTTTTTGAGTTTTGAGTCAAAATATGCAACAATGCAATCTTGCACTAAAAGTTGCTTTTGTAGCCTTTAAAGGCAAAAATGTGAATTTTTATGTAATTGTGCAAGGTTTGGGGTCTTGAAAATGTAATAAGGTTGTTTCATTGTTATTTGAATGGTTGTTAAGGTCTTAGGTCTTTAGGATTTCAAAGTTGCTTCAAAATGCAAAGTTGTCATAAGGAAATTTGGCGTAAAATCAGCATTAATGATGTAATTTCATTAACTAATAGTTCCCTCCTTCAAAAATCAGTTGAGGGTAGTTGAAAATGATGGGAAACAAGTTTAAGAAGCCTCCCTTGGGTCGAGGTTAGGATTTTTTTGGCAGTTTTGAAGTTTTGAAGCATTTAATAAGAAGAAAACTTTATTTTTTTCTATTTTTTACAGCATTTTTTCTTGATCCCGTGCTTGGTATGGTCTGGTACATCATTGTACGGACTCCAAATTGAAATGGTTTGAAAGAGGTAAGAATCTAATTTCTTTTGGTGGTGATTTTTCTCGTTTTCATTAAGAATTGAATAAGTTACATCAATTTTAGTGAAAGTGGGTCTGAAATCTTGCAAAACAAGGGTTTGGTCACCAAAATGGATGTAATTCCCATTTCCACCGTGATAAAAATATAAAAACTGGTGGATTGGTAGATTTATGACTCTTTTACATTCTGAAATTTGTTTCATATTGAAAAATGGATTTTTGCAAAAGTTATGTGATGCCCTAGGTCTGGTTTTACCTTGAAACAGTCCAGAAAATGATCATTTGTAAGCTTTTTTTTTTATTTCTGAGTATTTTAAAGAAATGGAATGAATGAAAAATGTGAAAGGGGTCTTGGGGAACCTGTTGAAGTCCATTAAATGCATTAGGGGTGTTGGGGTGTGCCTTGACAAGTTGAAAGCTTCCTTGTACATGCCTAGTTAAGCCTTGTTTATGGCTTGTAAATCAATCTTTTGATACATTTGTTTTGGGTGTTTGATCCTGTGCTTTTGGGAACTTGTGGGGATCTTGTTAGAAGTCTAAAACCTGATTTCATTGTCTGGTTAATTCCTTTAATAATTTTTTATTTTGAATGTCCTATTTGGCAATGTTGCAAGGTTGCATGGGCTTGTGTAAGAGTGATGAGAGAATGGGAGTTTTTGAGTATAAAGTCAGGTTATTTGATCTTGTTTTGACATTTTGAGAGTGTACACAGCATTCTCAAGTCCTTCAAACATGTCTGGTTGTGTGAGTTGAGTTGGGTGATCAAGTTTCTTGTTGGAAGGAATAGTGAAGCTGATGTGTGCATTTAGAGAAGCTATTGGAAAAAGGTATTGCTTCCCCTGCCACTCTGCATCATAGTGGTATCAGAGCAGGGAGTAGGTTTTGGTTTGCATTTTGCAGGTTAAAGAAAAGAAAAGGTTGACAAGATGCCTCCAAAGAGCAAAGATATGGCTAAAGAGATGAGGGAGATGAAGGAAAGGCATGCAAGAGAACTCAAAGAGTTGGAAGAGAGAGTCATAGCCCTGGAGACAAACAAGAGAAGAGATGCTGAAGAGAGTGAGCCAGAAGAAGAGGAAGATGAGGAGTTTGAAGACATGGAAGAAGAACTTGATCCAGAAGACCAAAGAATGGCAAAGTTGTTGAAGGCAGTGAAAGGTGACAAGCCTAAGGTAAAACTTGATGTTTCTAAATATGGTGGTAGTCTAAATGATGAAGAACTACTTGATTGGATTGCTGCATTAGATAACCATTTTGAATGTGAAGAAGTTCCTGAAGAGCAAAGAGTAAGGATTGCAAAGACTAAGTTGCAAGGTCATGCTTTGGTATGGTGGAATTACTTTCAGTCTGAGAGGAGGAAACAAGGAAAGTCTAAGATCACATCATGGGACAAGATGATATCTAAACTCAAAGGTAAATTCTTACCAAAAGATCACCAAATTCAAATGTTTAAAAAATTGCAAAGTTTGAGGCAAAGGGAAATGGATATTAAGTCCTATACTGAGGAGTTTTATAAATTAAGTTTGAGGTCTAGTCATCATGAGAATGAAGATGAAAAAATTGCTAGGTATATTGGTGGTTTGAGGCTTAATATACAGGATGAATTGGTTTTGGCTAACCCTAGGAGTGTAGAGGATTGTTATCAAATGGCAATCAAGGTGGAGGAGAAGCTTAAAAGGAGACAAGAGAAAGCAGTAAGAGGAAGAGGTGGTCCTAGTGCAAGAGGAAGAGGAATACCTTCTACATCAAAGCAGCCAAATGAAGATCAAGGAGCAAACAAAGGTAAAGATCACAATGATTCTAGAGGTGGTTTTGGTTTTAGAGGTAGAGGAAGGTTTGGTATTGGTAGAGGTTCTAATGATTTTGCAGGAAGATGCTACACATGCAATGAGTTTGGCCATCCTTCATGGAAGTGTCCTGAGAGGGTTGGTAGTTCTTCTAGTGGAGACAAGAAGATTGATAGAAGAGCACAATTGGTACAGGAAGAGGAGTGTGAAAGTAATTGTTCTCCAAGTAGGAATGTAGATCCTGAGGTTGGGGAAATGTTGATGGTGAGAAAAACAATCTTGAAGGCAGCAAAAGAGGAAGCACCTTTGCAAAGGAAAAGTCTCTTCAAGACAAATTGTAAGTGCAAGGACAAGGTATGTAGAGTAGTCATTGATTCTGGATCAACTGAAAACATGGTGTCATGTGAAATGGTCAATAAGTTAGGATTGAAAAAGATTCCTCATGAATGTCCCTATAAAATCTCATGGTTAACTGATGATCAATCTTTGTTGGTGAATGAAAAGGCTATAGTGGATTTTCAAATTGGTGGTTATCATGATAGTGTTGTGTGTGATGTTCTTCCAATGGACTGTTGTCATCTCTTATTAGGCAGACCTTGGCAATATGACAAGAGGGCATTGTATGATGGTAGGGAAAATACTTACACCATAGTTCAAGATGGTCATTCTTTTGTGTTAACTCCTCTTGTAGAAGATATCAAAGGTAACGAAAAAGTAATAATGTGTGGCAAGAAGGAAACTATAAATGTGATAAAGGAAAACAAATATTCTGATCATGTAATCAGTTCTAAGACTGAAAATACAGGGATAACAGATGTAAAGGAAAATACAGAGGTAAAGAAGGTGAGGACAGTGAGTTTGCATGAGAATGTGTTAGTAGGAACCATTGAATGCCCTATAGTTAAGACCAGGTCTGAGAAACAAACAAATTTTGCAGGAAGTACAGTACATAAGTCTGATTTGATAGTGGCAAAACAACTTGATGAGGCAGTGAGTGAAAGACAAGGAAAACAGGGACAAAAAGATAGTTGCATGCATGAAGGTGAAAAAGGAAACAACAAAGATCATAGAGTTACTAATCCTTTTTGTATGCAGGTGAAAAACATAGTAAACAATTCAATCTTGGTCAGGGAAAAGATAAAAGACTGTTTGCAGGTCTGAGGACAGAGAAGAGGGAAAATGCATGTATCAATGCATTCCAAAATGCTAGAAGTGCAGGGCTGTTTGCAGTTCCAGTTTACATGAACCAATGGAGTGGATTTGTGGATCAGTGGACCTTGTTTGAAGCTTGGAGACATTGCTATCAAACACAACTCATGAGGCATGAGTCTTTTCTAGGGGGGGTGTATGGTGCAAGAGCACCTACACCTCATCCTCCATTTTCGCTCATTTAATGAAAATTTGTTGTTAGGAGGTTAGAATTAGTCTTTTTGAATCTTTTAGTCATTAATAAGGTCAATCAAGACCATTGAGCAAGATCTAGAGTGAGTTTTTGAGTTTTGAGTCAAAATATGCAACAATGCAATCTTGCACTAAAAGTTGCTTTTGTAGCCTTTGAAGGCAAAAATGTGAATTTTTATGTAATTGTGCAAGGTTTGGGGTCTTGAAAATGTAATAAGGTTGTTTCAATGTTATTTGAATGGTTTTTAAGGTCTTAGGTCTTTAGGATTTCAAAGTTGCTTCAAAATGCAAAGTTGTCATAAGGAAATTTGGCGTAAAATCAGCATTAATGATGTAATTTCATTAACTAATAGTTCCCTCCTTCAAAAATCAGTTGAGGGCAGTTGTAAATTATTGGAAAAAAGTTTAAGAAGCCTCCCTTGGGTCAAGGTTAGGCTGTTGTTCGTAGTTTTGAAGTTTTGAAGCATTTAATAAGAAGAAAACTTTATTTTTTTCTATTTTTTACAGCATTTTTTCCTGATCCCGTGCTTGGTACGGTCTGGTACATCATTGTATGGACTCCAAATTGAAATGGTTTGAAAGAGGGAAGAATCTACTTTCTTTTGGTGGTGATTTTTCTCGTTTTCATTAAGAATTGAATAAGTTACATCAATTTTAGTGAAAGTGGGTCTGAAATCTTGCAAAACAAGGGTTTGGTCACCAAAATGGATGTAATTCCCATTTCCACCGTGATAAAAATCTAAAAAATGGTGGATTGGTAGATTTGGGACTCCTTTACATTCTGAAATTTGTTTCATATTGAAAAATGGAGTTTTGCAAAAGTTATGTGATGCCCTAGGTCTGGTTTTACCTTGAAACAGTCCAGAAAATGATCATTTGTAAGCTTTTCTTTTGATTTCTGAGTATTTTAAAGAAATGGAATGAATGAAAAATGTGAAAGGGGTCTTGGGGAACCTGTTGGAGTCCATTAAATGCATTAGGGGTGTTGGGGTGTGCCTTGACAAGTTGAAAGCTTCCTTGTACATGCCTAGTTAAGCCTTGTTTATGGCTTGTAAATCAATCTTTTGATACATTTGTTTTGGGTGTTTGATCCTGTGCTTTTGGGAACTTGTGGGGGATCTTGTTAGAATTCTAAAACCTGATTTCATTGTCTGGTTAATTCCTTTAATAAGTTTTTATTTTGACTGTCCTATTTGGCAATGTTGCAAGGTTGCATGGGCTTGTGTAAGAGTGATAAGAGAATGGGAGTTTTTGAGTATAAAGTCAGGTTATTTGGTCTTGTTTTGAAATTTTGAGAGTGTACACAGCATCCCCAAGTCCTTCAAACATGTCTGGTTGTGTGAGTTGAGTTGAGTGATCAAGTTTCTTGTTGGAAGAAATAGTGAAGCTGATGTGTGCATTTAGAGAAGCTATTGGAAAAAGGTATTGCTTCCCCTGCCACTCTGCATCAAATGTTCACCTCATATACAATTAAGGGATGTTTTACAATACAAGTTTTACAATAATGCAATAAAGAAAATACATTTGTATCCAAGTACGAGCTCTCCATCCATGAAGCTCTCATTGCCATGATCATAAACTAGGGACCCAATGGAGTAAGGTGCATGTTCCACCCAACCATGTGGTACCTGTAGGTCCACCCCCCATGCTAGGAGATAGTAATATGGTTACCTAGACATAATCTACTAACCCTAGACACAAGTACATAACTAACTGATGGTTACATTGCTTCCAGATTTAAGACAATCAAGTGTACTGTATACACAAGGTTAACTATTATTTTAGGTGGAGTGTCATCATAATATTGCAAAGGATACCCTAGTGTTTCTTCCTAGGTCCCAACCCCCAACTTGGGTTACCCTGGTAACCTCTTATGAAACCCGACCCCATTGCAAATCATTGCGGAATCGAATATCTTTTGAAGAAACAAGACATCGATTTTCCATTCCAGGCCTTCTCATCTTATACTCAAGACTGAACTAGCTCAAGAGTCAATAAGTGAGGCATAAATATCTTGTTAAGAATTTTAAATCTAACTACTGTGTTGTTTAGTTATCACTAAATTTCTAACTCTTTGTAAGTTACCCTGCCACCACTTTATGTGTCGGCCCTTACATAGAGCCACTCCCCTAAACATAACATAGGTATACTAGTTTTCTTGACTAAGGTTTATAAGGTGTATAGAAATATAACAAGAAATTCTACACTTTTTATAATGAACAACAATGACTATGTTCATACAACCAGGTGTCCAGTCACCACGCAAATACCATGTACACAACCTTAACTAACTCAAGAATTTAACTTTAATAATCGCAATCCCCACTTTTACAATTGGTCTGGAAGACTTGAATAATTACGACATTCCCAAATTGCTCAATAAGAAACACGTTTAAACTAAATCAAGAAAGATAAATGTCTATTAGTCGGATTTACTAAATCCAAACATGCAATAATTTAAAGTATAAAATTAATCTTCTATAATTTAATTCATTTTCCAAGTAGTACGAAAAATAGATCTATAGTTTGCTTAATTTCATAACCATATATAAAAATAAAATCTACATAATATCAAAAATAGTAGATTAATTTAAATACAACTAACTTATTAAAATAATTTGTTTATTAAATGTCTATATCTACCATTTAATAAACTACTTTTTAAATATATATTTTTTTAAATACAAATATATGTATATCTATTTTAAAAACTTCCTTAACTTAAATTTAATATAATTATAAATATTAACAGATATATATATATATATATATTCATACATATATATATACATATAAATATATATATATATATATTAATCATATTTAATATTGAATTCAAATTTAAAATACATAAAACAAAAGTTTTGATTTATTTTTAAAAAAAAACTTTTAATACACAAAGGAAATGCAGCTGGGAGAGCCGCGACCTCCCTATGGGGAGGACGCGACCCTTACCAGGGCTGCGCCCAATAGCCACTAGCTGCTGTGCACAGCCATGGCGGCTGCGCCCACTACTGTGGGAAAATGGGGAGGGTTTCGGCCCTCCCCAACACTATATTTTTTTTACAATTTTTTTAAAAAATAAAATTCCTCCTGTACGGTGAACAATAATCTATGGAACTTTGCATAAATTTATTTAATTCGCCTGTATGACGACGAATATGGAAATAAATAAATTTTTGACAATCCAATTTATATATGAAACATATATATATATAATATATGTACATATATATATATATATTTCATAGGATTTCACAATAAAATATACAGAAATTTCATCAGGATTACAGTAAGGAAATCAGAGAAACTGTAAAATTTTCTTTGGGGTTTTCATACAGGAAATAGGGGAAATTATAAAAATTTCAATAGGGATTTCAAAGGAGAATACACACGATATTTCCGTTCAAAACCTAATTTACCCAGAGGTTTCATTTTCTCTTTCAACAAATATTTCCTCCACAAAATTTTAAATACTTCCTACATAGAGAATTCTATAGAAGCTTTCTGAAACCATCAAATTTTCACATGACAAATTATAGTGAACAATTTCTTTGCAGGAAGTAGAAAAAGATTTAAATTAAACTAATTTCTTTTCATAGACATTCTTTTCAAAACAAATAAAATAATTCACAAGAAGATTACCTGTTTTCCTGTGCTTCAGAAAACTGATTGGTGAAGAACTTTGCCTGTAGCTTCCATAATCCTTTCTTGAGAAACAAAGCCCAAATAGCAACCAGAGATTTTCCACAAATTTACAACAAAATACCAGAAGCATAAAATACCAAATTTTAGCAAGCACTGATATTTTTCCCGTGAAGAAATTGAATAGCCTCTTTGTTTTTCCCCAGATCCAAAATAACCTCCATGAACAACCTCAATCATAACTCATAAATGCACTGGCACACATGTCTCAACCACTTCTCAGCAATCTTTCCTTCCAAAATTGCATGCATTTAATTGTTTAATTTAAATTTAAAAATCAATATTCAAATTGCATGCATTTATTTTATTTAATTTTCCAATTTCCAAAATTTCCAAAATTCATTTACAAATAAAAATGCCACTTCTAATTCAATATTTAATTTAAATAAATCTATTCACTCATATAAAGCAATTTAATTTAATTATTTAATTTATTTAATTAAATAAATTTAATCCTTTAAGATCAAACCATTTAACCAAACAAACTAATTAATTAATTATATAACATGCAAAACTAATTTCTTTAATATCTCACAATTAATTTAAATAATAATAATTTAAAGCATAATAAACTAACATTAAAAATTGCCTAAATTTTCCTTTTTAAGCAAGTAAACCAAACAGAACAATACAAGACAACCTGACTCTGAACTAAAATAGACGATGTACTATGACCGAGTTATAGACTAGACTAGGATGAACCAAACTACTACCTCCCAATCAACATTTTCGTTGAGTCTTGACATGCTCAAACCTGAGTAGCCAGGTGGAGTTGGTGTCATGTACTTGCAATCCTGCAACCAAGCAAATAACATACATATATATATATATATAAACCATTGAATAGGCACACCATGCAGAGAAAATCACGGACATCACAGGGCACTCGCAAGCGAGTGATGCGATTCCGTTCTCCACACCAATACACATCACATCAAACTGACAAATTAAATATCTGTTAGTCCATCATAAACATGTACATAACAATAATCATCTGAAAGAAAACATCTACGCTATCTCAAAGTATATCAAAAATCAAATATCACAATACCATGTATCATCATGCCACAAAGTGTATCCACTATCGCCCAAAACCAGCGATCAAAATATCCAAACAAAGTACCATAGTCTAACAGTGTGAAAACATATCAGCAGAAAACATAAGCATAAATGGAGGGGTACTACAAAGAAGGTATATGTGAGGAGAAATTATCCTAATCCCAAGACCCCTCTTGCAAAAAATGTGGAAAAAGAGAAGGAGGTGACCACTGAAGAGGCACCTATTGATGATCTTATAGAAAATATGGAGAAGATAGATGCAAAGGATAATCCTCCCATTCCATCTCCAATCCATAGCATACCAGAAGGTAATGTTTCTAGTGCTCTTGATCAGCAACAAGAAGGAGAAGGAAATATTCCAAATAATCTTGGAGAAAATATATCAAATGAAGAGGTTCCCACACACAAAGGTGGGTAGTTAAGTGATTTTGAAAAGTAATTGGAAGAACAAGAAGTGCAGAATAAAGAAACAACCTTTGAAGTTGCAATAGAAATTCCATCTTAGCCTCCACAGAAGGAACACTTTGATCAACCACATGTTGAGGTTGAAGATGATGAAAATTTTGATGATGATGAACTTGATAAAGATGGAGATGCCACGATAAAGATAAGGAGTAGAAAAATAAAGAAAAAGGTGAGGAGAATGTGGAAGTTGTTGAAGAAAGTCCTCCCCATGTTCAATCAGAATAGGATAATTTTTTCAGGGGAACATAGAAATTGGGCAACCAATTACTCTAGAACTAATATTGAAGAAAAAGGTAGTGGTTGTGGAGGATGAAACTCCAAATTGGGATAAGTTCCTAGAGATTTGGGGACATTCCAAGAAGAGAAAGAGAGAAAGGACTATTTCCAAGTTTTCCAAAGATGCATTCAATAACAGATTTGTCAATGTTGTTGTTCCTACAGAGAGCAAATATAAAGATGGGGTGAGACCTTCATATTATAAGGTTCAAACAATTAACTTGGGTCCCACCACAAAGGAACAAGAAAAAGAAGAATTTCAGGAGTCATCTTAGGAAATTATGAGGAGGTTGGATAAGGAGATTGAATAAAAGGAAAAGTTGTAGAAGCAACTTAAAGAAGTATATAAATATGTTCAACATCTTGTTAAGCCACAACAGGTGTAGACACCTAAAAATGACCTAGACCTATGAGCATCATTTTTACCACTTTCGTCCTAGCATAATTATGACACTTAATTATGTCCTTGGTCCACATTCGACTATTAATTAAATAATTTATAATTGTTTAATTAATTCATGTCTTTGTATTCTTCATGATTATTAAATAAATAAATTTTATTTATTAAATATGTCATTAATTCTGTCTTTCCTTTAATTAAATAAATTTATTAATTTATTTAATTTCCCTTTGCATTTATTTCTTCCTGATTATTAAATAAATGAATTACATTTATTTATTTAATATGTCGCTAACTATCTTAATTAAATAAATTGATTAATTTATTTAATTAATTAATCTTATCTTCTAAATTAAATAATTAAATTTAATTATTTAATTTCCAATTGATATTCCTCTCATTTTAAATAAATTAAATTATTTAAAATGTCATCACAATCTTAACTGTCGGTCGATTTTGGTAAATAATCTGAAAAGATTATTTATTGTCTCATGAAATCCATAATTTGAATTAATTTAATTCAAATTGGCAACTAATCTTCCAAAAATCAAGCAATCGGGCAGATTCTTGATTTTCCAAATCTGATCTTTAGTTCAAATCTTATCTTCTTGATTTTTCGAATCTCACAAATCGGACAATCTTTATCTTCTCAATTTTGAAAATCTTTATTTCTTTAATTAATTTGTCTCATTTATTCTCCACTGTCAATCCAATTATCTGAGATATTATTTTGACCATTCGATTAATGATTTTGCCCTAACCCTAATTAGGGATTCTTAGACTTAATCTGGACCTTTCATTTTAGGTTCTCATCATCAATTAATCTCGTCCATCCACTCAAAATTGTGTTTTCTATAAAAGATAATTTTGCTCATAATTTCATGATCCGACAACTTCATTTTTAATTTAATAGTCATTATAGTCATTTGGCATTAGTAGTCATTATTTTCATAGACATTGTCATAGTCATAGACATTTAGACATTGCATAAATCCTTCAAAGCTTGTTGTAGGTCTCAGACATTTTCAGATTGCTTGAACAACGAATCTGAGGGCACAATATCATCTAGCAAGCAAAAAGGTGTTATAGAGGTAATCATGGAAATTGCGATTTACAGGTATAATTGTTCTTTATTGAGATTTTCTATTGTTCTTGATAGCTTTCTTTGGATTTTTGATGTTTGTTATTGAATAAAGCTAATGATCTAATTATCCATTGATTACATTGGTGAACCTGACATTTTGTAGAGAAATTTGTGTGTTCTTGTTTGTTTTCATTGTTTTGTAGGTTACAGCCAAGAAATCATATGAAATCCCCTCACTTTATTTCGAGCACAGAAAAATGGGCTAATAAAATATTTTAAAACAGTTTCTAGTTTTGTAGATCTTGCTCTCAGCTTTCCAGAACATCAAATGGTTTTAAATTTCGTTAAGATTTGAGAAAGTTATGGCCATTTTAGTGATCGCGGTTTTTTCAATTTAACTTTTAAAACCCACGTTTTTCTTTTGTCTATAACATTCTTTTTGTGTAGAATCGTGGAAAATACTTTTTGGGTTTTGAAGCTTTGATTTTCGGCTTTCCATGGATATCTACCATTTAAAATTTTGTTAAGTTTGGAGGAAGTTATCACTATTTTAAGTTTGTTGTTTTCATTTAATTTTTTATTTTTTATTTTTGTTACTAATATTTGTTGGCAACATGTGGCATTGAAGTTTTTCGTGGGTTGAAGACAAACACAAACTACTAATGGATTGTCTTGTAGGTTCGATCGTCAAAGACCAAACATCAAAACAATGTGCTTGCATTTTTAGTAGTGTAACACACATTTTATTTTGGTGCAATTAAAATGAACCTCTATTTGATCATGTTTGAATGTGTTTGCAAAATGGTAGGCGAGTATGCTCTCACCTTGTGAAAACTCGCTGATCAGAAAACCATACCCATTTTTATCTTTTTTTACCCTTCATGATTTGGTATATCGGAGTATCCTCTCGCCTTGTGCATTCGTGCGATCCTGGGTGTAAGAGAAATGATTACTGACTCTAGAACTTGGGCCTGTTCTAGTGGGAAAAAGTACTCACCCTAGGACGACTCAGACCAGTAGCACCCTGACACCGAGGGACTTCTAGCTGGTATATAAAAGTGGGTTCTTAGGGAAAGCCCAAGAATCACGAGTGTGGTTTCGACGAGATGGATCTGAAAGGGGACTCTCGCCGCATGGATCATGCCCCATGAATGGAATGCCTGAATTAAATACCCCTTGTTTTAGTTTCCAACCATTTTTTGACCGTTGCTTGGTATAGTGCAGGGTACAATATCATGCCCGAAGACACTCACTACTGATCCCCTTGAGTAGAGATAGCAATTCTTGGGAAGTCACTACCCAAGAATTCGAATTTGGTGTGCTCGAATGACGTTAATGAGCTGTGGAGGAGAGCCAATGCCACGAAAATTCTAAGCTATCCGCTCTCAAGAAGGAAAGGTGTTTATCACCAATCCGGGGTATATCGGTGGGCTATACCAAGTATACAAACCCTTGGCCTTTTGGCCTTTTAGGATTGTACTTGTCTCATGTGTGCTTGCTTACAGTCAAAATATCGTGTTTGCAAGTGTTTTCTAGATACTAAAACAAACCAAACAATGGTCAAACATTAGACCTTTTCTGATCCATTTCACAACATGAACATGCAATCTTCATCAAAAAATATTTTTGAACCATTCATACAAAGAGACCAAAATGGACGAGTATATTTCAAAGACATAGAAGCTGCAGCGCAAAATCCTGACATAGTCTCCTTTGTAAAAAAATATATCTTACGTGACCCTCAAAGGTATCTAGCCATGCTTTTGGACTTAGGGGCTAAGTTACCACAATGATTTGACATAAATACTTTGCCACCATCTGTCTACCCTCACAATCAACAGTCACTTGACACAAATCCTTCCATTAATTCACAACAAACGTCCACTTATCACCCTTATCCTAACCTTGAAAAGGGAAGCCAACTGTCCAATAGTCCATTCCAAACCTCCATGTCATATTTTGACCCTTCACCTATTAATTATGTCCAAGTCTGCATCCCTTATCAATCATCTACCAACTCATGTCAAGTCCCCACATCATACCATACCGATCTGGTCCAAGTCTCCATGTCCTCTTTCAATCAACCTTACACCAATCCAGTAGAAGTCTTCATGTCATATCCTTGTCCTTCAACAATTAATCTAGTCCAAGACTCCATGACATATCCAGTCCAAGACTCCATGTCCTACCCTTGTCCTTCACATACTAGTCCAATGCAAGTCCCCATGTCCTATCCTAGTCCTTCACATACTAGTCTAGTCCAAATCCCCACGTCCTAGATCCTAGTCTGTCATTCATTAATCCTTTTCAAGTCATCCCCTCATAGGCCACATCTAGTCATGAAAATTTTGTCATTACTCAAAGTCACATCCCATCATCTACACTTGAGGATACATGTCAAGACGAAAGCCCAAAGCATGACCTTATAATGCCACCCTCATGTCAAGAACAACGTAGTCCATCCCATGACCCTATCTTAAACTCCATTCAAGGATTCTTGCAAGACAATCATGACATCCAAAGTACACCTACCATTGACCAAGAAGTCAAAATTCATGACAACCCCATCTTGGACCAAGACCCTACCATTGACCAAGAAGTCTAAGACGATCCACTCCTTGACCTTTATGTCATTCATGATCAAAAACTTGCTAACCCTATAAAGGCCTTGACTATTGACACTTCCCAAGATGAGACACTTGCCTCCATTACACACAGACGATATTCCTCAAGCACAAGAGTATTCCAATATGGACATATTTGAAAATGATCAAGCTATAGCTGAATTTATTGGGCTCTATGAAACTAAACATAATGATGGCTTTGGCATTGCCTTGGAAGCACCAACAGAATCATCTGAACCTGACATGTCACAAGATCAGACCATAGATATCAGTCAGGAATGTGTCCAACAAGACAATGAAGCTAAGACACTTTATCACTTAGGGTCATCTATCTTTGTCAGAGCAGGCTTTCTTGCAGATGAAAATATTACAAGTGATAGTGTCCATAGACATCATGATGGGTTAGCATCTTGCTTTCAAAACAATAAATACCCCATCGCAAATAGAATCTGTCAAAGCATGCAATATCAAGGCAAAGGACTAGGCATACACGAGCAAGGAATTCTACAACCAGTACAACTTCAGGAAAATTACAGACATCAAGGTCTTGGTTATTACTCAGATAGCAAATCAAATGATGCCAGTGGTACCTCCTCGATACTGGGGGCAACCTTGTCAGATACAAATGTCAAAATGGAGTCCATGAGAAATCATTTTCATAAGATTGCTGCCAACACCCCCTCCACCCACACCATGAACCATCATTCCATCATAAATAAACCTTCCCTTTGGAACCAACAAAAACAAAAGTCTTACAAGACAAAAGATCAAAATCAAATGTCAAAGGCCATTGAATCAAACAAAAGGACAAGTGGACAAATGAAATTAAAATGGATCACAAAGAAAGATGGATCAAGCAAAGAAAATATGTCAAAAGAAAAAGTCAATCACAATGTAGAGCCACAATACAAGAGGACTCCCACATATAACACATGTCCACCTCCTTCAAAATGGTCATTAATCAAGGCATATAAAAGTGTTGGTTCCAAACACCATCCCTCCAAAATCCGTCATCCACCATCCCAAGTTTGGAAAATAAAAAGTGATTCGTCCAAACATCCAAACAACCTTTCCATGTCCACCATCATTGGTCATAATCCTACATCTCGCCTAAAGTCCAAAAATCCTACGTCACAAATACATCAGATCATGGCAGCAACTCTTTACCACAAGGACTCTCATGGCACTCTATTGCGATGTGCGTATTTTGATAAGACCAACTCTAGTATCAGAAAGGATCACAATGACATCGATCAGTTGTATACAAGTGCTATGATCCTAACAAGACAACTCCTTCAGCAAGGTCATTATTGGCATATTATGGCACCAGTCTCTACATCAGCACCGTCAGTGGATTCAGAATAGTCAGTGGTTATCTAAAGCATCCAGGCTATCCACAAAATCAGAAATACAAAAAAAATTAAAAAATTTAAAAATCGTCACCCTGATGAAAACCTGGCAAATAGGCGTCTTGGTGACACCAAAAAAATCAAAAATTCAAGAAAATAGTAAAGAAAAAAATTTCATCCAATGGTGAAAACCTAGCAAACAGGCGCCCTGGATAAGTACCATGATGAAAACCTGGCAAATAGGCATCATGTGTAAAATAAATTGTCTATGTGGACTTTTACACTTGGGGGCAAGTCATCTCATTTTCCCATGCCTTCCTCATGACATTGACGTCCATCTTAGCCCTATCATTTCCATCCATTTTCCCACCTACCTCAGTCTTGGCATAAAATTGACACACATAAATCATGCTTTGGGAAAACTCTTGACATGTCTATCCTTCGGTCGTACATGATTCATGAAACATCATGTCATTGACTGTCATAGTCTTATTGTCCTTATATGACATAGTCTTTGAAAATCATATGACAATTCCCTTAGTCTCATGTCTCCCGTCCTTTACCAAGGCCACCCCCTATCCTTTCATGCCTATCACCTATCTTGGCTTTCCCTTGTCAAACGGTCTAAGGATAATAATCATCCCATCTAGTCCTAACCAAGTCATTCCAAATGCAACGAGTCTAATCCATACAAGCAAATTATCCAAAATTTTAGTTGACTGCGTTCCTGGCCTAGCTGTAGACCTCAATACTTTCATCACATTATCATCGTCATCCTCACGTTGTTTCGGGATGCGTCCTTCCCATGTCAAACAACGTTGTCATCACCTGTCAATTGGTATTCAGCTTGACTAGGGGCACAATCATGTTTTCCCTTGGATTCTCATGTGTAGGCATCAGTCACATGCATTTGTCACGATCCTCTTAAATGTCAAAATCTAAAAAAATCATAAAATGTCCTGAAGAAAGACAAAAAAATCATAAAATGTCCTGAAGAAAGACCAAAAACATCATAAAATGTCTTGAAAAAAAGACAAAAAAAATCATAAAATGTCCTGAAGAAAGACCAAAAACATTGCAAAAAGTCCTAAAAAAAGACCTAAAAATCATAAAAAGTCCTGAAGAAAACCACAAACAAAAACATCAGACTGCTCGAAGAACACAAACACATTGTCATCTCTTGTCAAAATCAGTCATATCAATCAATCTTTGTCATCTATCCGAACTACGTTGTCTTTGTGCATTTGCTACGTAGGCAAGGCCATCAGTTGATGAGTCCCTGAGACATTAGGTCAGTCCTTTTAGGTTGGTCCAAATAAAATCATGGCATTTGTCACAATCATCATAGTAGTCAAATAAGTCAGACATAGTCAAACTCGGACACAAGACAGTTATTTGAAACGTCAATGTCAAAATTGGTCAAAATTAGACAACACAGTCCAATCAATTATATAGTCAAAATCAGTCAACTTGCCAAAATATATTAGTCAAAACAACGTCAGTCTCGTCACTCTTTGGTCCTCTTCAAGATGTGTCCTTCTTGGAGTTAGACCTTGTCAAAATGTCTTTTGCCTTTTCAGGATGTGTCCTTCCTAACAATAGGCCCCGTCAAACTGTCAACACTGTCAAATTGGCAAAACTCTTAAACTGTCAAAACTGTCAAACTGGCAAGAATTCAATCTTTGGCAAACAAACATTGGCAAACAAAATTAAATGGCTATTAATTTTTCTGGTCTATTTTGTCTTATATTTTGACTATTTTGGCTATTTTGTCTTATCCTTTTACTGTCTTTTCTTTGTGGTCATGTTACTAGCTACCTCGAGGATGTCCCATGAAGGATTTAGAGGTGCGATGATGTCTCCTGGCCTATTTTATTTTCTTTGACTGCTGTCTGTGGATTGTCTTGACAAAAAGACTAGGGCAATTTCTCCCTTAGTATGAGTTAGGACATTCCTTGTCTGTGACTGTCTGTTTTTCAAGTGGATGACCTTGTACACCTTGGTCTATGTCATATCATGGTGTTTGTTGTCCATTTGTGTCATTTTACTACCCAATGATGATTAAGAGCAATAAATATTAGTCCTATGGCAATGTTTTGAAGGATTTGGTCTAGGAACTAATATTCATCTTCTTTAGTCGTGTCATCTTCTCTCGCCTGTCTCATATAGGCATTGCATCCATATCATCATCCATATCTTTTGTACTAACATTTCTTTGTCTATTCATATTCTAAGTCTTCTCATCAATTTTGAGAGCACACCCATGTTCTTCGAACCTGTCTTTCCTCTCGAGGGGGCATACCATAACCCTCCTCATCATTCTTCCTCATCTTATTTTGCACTGGGGCATTTTTTGACTTATTTTCTTTGTCACAATGTGACATGCTATATTATGACAAAGAGGGGCAAAATGTAGACACCTAAAAATGACCTAGACCTACAAGCATCATTTTTACCACTTTCGTCCTAGCATAATTATGACACTTAATTATGTCCTTGGTCCACATTCGACTATTAATTAAATAATTTATAATTGTTTAATTAATTCATGTCTTTGTATTTTTCATGATTATTAAATAAATAAATTCTATTTATTTATTAAATACGTCATTAATTGTCTAAGTCTTCCTTTAATTAAATAAATTTCTTAATTTATTTAATTTCCCTTTTTGCATTTTATTTCTTCCTGATTATTAAATAAATAAATTACATTTATTTATTTAATATGTCGCTAACTATCTTAATTAAATAAATTGATTAATTTATTTAATTAATTAATCTTATCTTCTAAATTAAATAATTAAATTTATTTATTTAATTGCCAATTAATATTCCTCTCATTTTAAATAAATTAAATTATTTAAA
The DNA here is from genome assembly GCA_007258455.2 of Sequoia sempervirens. Classification (NCBI taxonomy): domain Eukaryota; kingdom Viridiplantae; phylum Streptophyta; class Pinopsida; order Cupressales; family Cupressaceae; genus Sequoia; species Sequoia sempervirens. Next base: position 778,077,416 of record VDFB02281492.1, read on the forward strand.
ATGTCATCACAATCTTAATTGTCAATCGATTTTGGTAAATAATCTGAAAAGATTATTTATTGTCTCATAAAATCCATAATTTGAATTAATTTAATTCAAATTGGCAACTAATCTTCCAAAAATCAAGCAATCGGGCAGATTCTTGATTTTCCAAATCTGATCTTCAGTTCAAATCTTATCTTCTTGATTTTTTGAATCTCACAAATCGGACAATCTTTATCTTCTCAATTTTGAAAATCTTTATTTCTTTAATTAATTTGTCTCATTTATTCTCCACCGTCGATCCAATTATCTGAGATATTATTTTGACCATTCGATTAATGATTTTTCCCTAACCCTAATTAGAGATTTTTAGACCTAATCTGGACCTTTCATTTTAGGTTCTCATCATCAATTAATCTCGTCTGTCCACTCAAAATTGTGTTTTCTATAAAAGACAATTTTGCTCATAATTTTGAGATCCGACAACTTCATTTTTAATTTAATAGTCATTATAATCATTTGGCATTAGAAGTCATTATTATTTCATTTAGCATATTGTCATAGTCATAGGCATAGACATTAGCACAATTTATAAATCCTTCAACATTTGTATAGGACTTGGACATTATCATAGGTTGCTCGTTTGAAATCTGAGGGCCTCATTCGATTTGCTGCAAACTAGAAGGTGTAACAAAGGTGAACCATGGAAGATGAAGATATCTGGTAATATCGTTCCCTTTATTTTCATTTCATTTCCTTTGTGCTTTGTTACTTCTTTGAATTTTTAATGTTTATTGATTAATAAGCTAGCTCCATCTAATTTTCCATTGATTACAATAGGCACAAAGCAATGAGGGGTCTTCATTATCTGAAGGATTGTTATAAAAAGAGACTGTCTTAGAGATTGAGAGGTTGAAGTCATCTATAAAGGAAACACATGAATGGTTGAATGATGTGTGCAAGAGGGGTGATGCCATGATTGAAAAGGTATTACAAATGTATGAGAAAGCATCTTTCCTTTTTGAAGACATCACACAATTCATCCTTGACTGCAAGAACCCAAACGATGCCATTGTTAAGGAGTTAGGAAAAATACTCTACGTCCCTACAAATGTGTTACTTAAAGAAGGTTTCATCACAATGGAGAATACTCACAAGGTCATGGAGTGGATTGAGGCCTTTAATTTCAAGAATGAGATAAAGACTTAGGCACCAAAGAAGATCTCCAAGGAATAGAATAAAGTGAAATAAATTTTTGATAGCTACATCACTTTTCTAGAGATAGTTACTGGAAGGAAGAAGCCATGAGAGAAGAACTTAAATGTTGGACAGTTGTAGAAATGGTGGCATGAGATCTATTCACCTGGAGATAGTGGCCCAATAGTTAAAGACCAACTGGAAGATGCTACAACTTATATTTCTAGCTTGGATAGATATTAGGGATTTTATTTTGATTGGGAAAAGGCCTTAACTAAGTACACTAGAGAGCTAAATTCAATTAAGAAAAGGATTAATTTAATTTCACTCCCAACCCAGGCTAACATAGATCCAATTCTTAAAAAAGTTAAAGAAATTTCTAGAAGAAAAGAAGGAGAAAATGATAAGGAGGACCGCCAAGCTAGATAGTCTTGAGATATGTTCCAACTTCGTCAAGCTTGCAAGGAGATGCAAATCAGCTACACCTTTAATTCTGTGCCAGGGAATATTTATTGTAAAAGTTGACTTTTGAGGCTAAATTCTAATATTTTAATGTAAATTTGAATTAGGGAAACTTAAAATATGTTTGCGCCAACCTCCTTGGCTGACCTAAGTTGTAAACCCTATTTTGGGACAACCTAAATATGTAATGCTATAAATGGGGATTTTCTCCTCATTTGTTAAGGTTAGACAGTTAGAAAAAGTTGTAATTCTAGCTAATCACTTTGAAAAGTGTTGTAACAATTGAAATACTTGAATTGTTGCAAATTTTTGGTAAAGTAAATATAATTGAAGACATCGTTCCTTGGTGTTCTTCCTTGTGTTATTCATCTATGCATGGTTCTTGTGTTTTAGATTTAGATATATTGCTCTAAGTAAGTTATTTATGAATGATCTTAGAAATAGTTGTAGTTCAATTGTGTTTATAATAGAGCATTTTAAGTGTTTGAACAACCCTTGGTCCATACTTTTAGCAAGTTTTTGATTGTAAGTTGTTGTGTAAGGTTAGCTTGGGCCTATATCTTATTGTATTGAGTTCAATTGTGGGTATTTATTCATTTCAATGCCAAATTTGGGTTGATGTGTGAATGCTTCATGATCTGAAAATCTTTATGCCTTAGGAAATTGCACTATTTTTGTGATATTGAAGATTTAATCTTGGTTTAGCGGGAATTGGTTTGAAGTTTTGGTCCATTTTGAATGCTATGTTGTCTTCATAATTGTTCTTAAGATTTAGCTTTAGAATCACTCTTAAACCCTTTCCCTTTTGCTATTTCTTTTAAATTTGGGTTAGTTTGAGGACTAAAAAGCATCATTACATTGCCATATTTGATGAACTTGAGATCTTCCAGCATTTGTTTGTAAGGCCCCTTGTGTTTACCATCATTTTCAAATTATCACTGAGTTGTTTTATTGCATTTTCAAGACCTAACATTATCCACCTTGGGGTTGTCTCTTGAGGCTTGCTAATAAAAATTTACCATTCAAGAGAGATAGGATATTATATTCTTCTTTGTACTTTTGTACATTGAAGATGTCGCAGGAGTAATTGGCATAGGTTTAGATGTTGTAGGTGGCTTTGGATTAACCACAAATGAAACATCCTATATTTTAAGCCTTTTAACTCTCTTTTGCTTAGGTTTTCTCTGTAGCCTAATGCTAGACTCATTGGGCTCTAGGTCACTCATATTTGCAATGTGCTAAGACTAGGGTTTACAGTTTTCTTGATCAAAATGACCTACCTAGCTTTAAATCCCAAGACACAATTTACAAAACAAAATACTCCCAAACCTCACACAATTTTTATCACCCTATTAGGGATACTCAATAAATAAACCATAAGCAAGTTATCTCCCAAACTCCCTACTATTTTTTAGAATAGCATAATTTAGCATTTTTAACAAGAAGAGATACAACACTTTGCTTACCTGGGTAAAAAACTAGTATTAATGTTGTTGTAATTGCTTGTTGGAGTCCTTGACACTATTTTCTCAGCTTTTGGATTTCTTCTCCACTCCTGAGTAGTTCCAAATATGCAAGAAACAAGCTAGTCACCTTCTTTATGGTCGAGAAATGGGACATAACACCATTAATGTTTGATAGAAATCTGATGTGAGTGAACTGACATTTATCTATTCATATTCAAACTAGGGTCATTGATCATTTTGCTTTAAAACCACATCAATGGTTCCTCTCCCAACTTGCTACTTTCTTTTCTACTTTAAACGATGTCCTTAGGATGCTGCCACATTTTTCTTCATTTACTAGCCATCACTCATTGATGATACATTTCACTTCCACAAGTTTTATTAGCGATGTGAATATCCATGCAATGAGATATCCATCATTGAATTCAAGGATCATTCTCAATCATGTTCATCTTCCATCACGTATCACTAATTTATGCTTTGAATTTTAGATCACATCAATGATGGGAGATAAGGAAATGAAACAAGATTAAGACATGTGCACCTATGTGAAAATAAAAGGCATAAGATGCATCGCTCACAAGAGAAATTTAAATCAGTGAGAGAAAGTTTGAACAAATTATTCCATCACTCATTTCTATTTTGAAACTTAAATCTTGGAATGAATCCACAATGAGTGGTAGGAAAAAATACAAAGAGCACCAAGGGCCATCACACATCACTAATTCTCATCATAAAACTTATAGCAATTAGCAATAAAAGATATCCTAGCAAGAAGTGAAAGAAGCACACATATTGCACATTGCTAATGTAAAAATAAAGACTCACAAGTGATTAGCGATACAAAGGAAGCAATAAATAATACAAGAAACACATGTATCATGCATTGTTAATACATAATCACTATCCAAAACCCATTTGAGGTGTGTGAAACAAAAGAAATACCAATCACTGCTCATCACTAATGTAAATTTACATTTCAAAAGCTATTTGTAATGAGTGATCAAAGAGAATGGTAGATGTAACTTAAGTGGAGTATTTAGGCATGTGCTCAAAAGTTGTCATAAGAAAGGGGACCATCTAGGATGACGTATGAAAGGCCTTGAAGAACTTAAAATATATTACTTTCAAAGGATGTAAAGGTCAAATAAGGTCAAGTGATCAACCTTATAAAATAAAATAATTTTGGACCTAGACATGAGGGGCTGGTTACTCCACGAGCTCAAGAAGCATAAGATATTTTAACATGACAAGAGATAGGTGACAGAGGGTCAATGATGAATTAAAACTTTGGCAAGGACATAATCTTGAGGGTTATTTAGGAAGGATCTTAGGTAACCCAAAACCATACAACAATGATGATAAACAAAACCCCAAGCCCCAAGGAGGGATTCATATCAAATTTTTTTTCGGATGATAAATAGAACCAAAAGCCTTTTAGGAGTTCCATCAGTGGCTCCAACTAGGGACCCATGCCTCTCATAGGCATGGAAAGATCTTATAATCTAGGGTTGAAGCAAACCAACCAAAACATAGTGAACCAAAAACCAAGGAACTACATGGACCAGGTACCAGGACCAAACCAGACAGGACTGAAGCAACACACCTATATACAAAAATGTACAAAACCTACAATGTACATGGAGCATAACATACGTAGGAGAAGTATGGCTTCAAGAACTATCCATGTCTTGTCAGTTCAATAAGTTCACCTATCAAGATTTGGAGGAAGTATGAATCCTCCCAATGTGTACTGGCTATTAGATAAGCGCCTAACAATAATGCTTAAAACTTTCCATTCTTACCCTTATCTTGAGCCCTTTCATTATAGACTAGTACCATATTATCCACCTCAAATTTTCTGGGAGAAGCCCTCTTGTCATCCAATTTATTAACTTGAAACTACATCTTTGCATTTTTCGCATGAGCTTCTCTTCTAGTTTCATCCAATTGCACTAGGCTATCAATTTTGAGTTGCATATCATCACAAATATCATCATAATATTCCTACAAAATTTTATATATCTTTAGCAAGTTATTTTTTGGAAGCCTAGCATCTAATCCACACACCAAACCAAATGGTGAATAACCAATAGCCTTCTTAATAGTAACCCCATCTTCCCAGAGTGCCAACTTCAACTTTGAGTCCCAAGTGTTCTTATTCTTCTCCATCACCCTTTTGATGATTTTCATTAAGCTCTTATTGCTAGACTTAGCCTAAACATTTCCCTAAGGATGGTAAGGTGAAGAATAATATGCCATTTTTATCACAAAAATGTTTGAACTCCTCAGATCTAAAACACATAGCATTGTTTAAAATTACTTTTTTTAGAACTCCAAACCTAATCAAAATATTGTTCAATAGGAATTCCATTACCACCTTACTTGTTTCTTTCCTTGTAGGTATTGCTTCTACCTATTTTTTGAAATAGTGAATAGAAAAAAGGATCCATGAATTCCCCCCACTAGAATTTTCTGGTCTCTTCTAAATAAAATCAAGTCCCTGCTGGTGGAAAGGGGGTTGAACAACAATAAGACTAAGTGAAAAACATCTTGAAAACTTGTTTTCCTACAAATATCCAACAAGCATCAAAAGTATTAACGAACTTATGAGCATCCTTAAAAATAGTAGGCCACCAAAATCCTACTCTCAAGACCTTATGAGCAATAGTCTTTGCCATGTAATGACCACTGCACACTCCATTATGCATTTCTTGCAAGAGTTCTAATGCCTACTTTCCATCAACACACTTAAGCAGTACACCATCTGGGTTTCTCCACCACAATTCAGTGTCAATAATCACATACTTAATGGTATGCAACTTTAATTTTCTCTTGTCATTATCAGCCATATCTATAGGACATTGTAGAGTTTGTAAATATTGAATATTTCTCCTATACCAATGAGACATTTTAATATCACAAATTGGTGTAACATCAACATTCTATATTTGATTAATCTGATTAGCTTCTAGATTATTCTATGCCATCAGTTTAGCTAGGACATGTACCCTAACTAACTTGGTGATCTAGATATCAATATTGAATTCTTGAATCTTGTTGATCCATCTACACCTTTTTCCTATAGTCTCTTACTGAGCGAAGATATCTTTCACAACAAAACTTGGTACAAAAGCTATGATAGTAGCTCCCACTAAGTAACTTCTAAAATTATTCACAACTTTGACTAGAGCATATGCTTGTTTCTCAAGCATATCATACTTGAGCTCTACAACCTATAAAGACTTGCTAAAGAATGCTATGGGTTGTTCATGGACCTCATTATTTTTTTATAGTAAGACAACATCAATAGTATGGAAGGAAGCAAAGAAGAAAATGTGCATTGGTTTAGAGAAATCTAGAGATTTTAAAACTAGAGCCTCCTTAATAGCTTGTTTAATTTTCTTGAATTCCTGACTAAGATCCTCACTCCAAACCACCTACTCTCATTTCTTCAGCATCTTGGAGATGGCTCTTGTGATTTCTACAAAGTTGGTCACAAATCTCCTCAAGAAATTGATCTTTCCAAATAATGAATGAATGCCTTTGACATTCTTTAGTTGAGGTATCTTATCTATGGTTGCTACCATTCAAGGTCAATCCTCACTCCCTCTTTTGATATAATATGCCCCAGTAATTTTCCTTAAATAACACCAAAGGAACATTTCTTCAGATTCAATGAGATCCCATACTCTAAAGCCTTGATAAATACCTTCTCCAAGTGCGTCCAATGATCTTCCTCTTTCTTGGAGTAGGAAATCAAGTTGTCCTAGTATATAGCCATAAATAAGTCAATAAATTTAGAAAAGGCTATGTTGATATCCCTTTGGAAAGTATCATCTACATTTGTTAAGCCAAATGGCATCCTCACATATACATAGGTGCCCCATGGACTGGTGAATGTAGTCTTGTATTGCTCAAACTCCTTTGCTTTAACTTGGTTATATCTTGAAAAACCATCCATCATTGATAGCCGCTAACAACCAATTAAATTTTGTAACCTGGCATCCATGTTTGACAGTGGATAGTTGTTCTTTTTTTTGCACTCTCAAATTTCTCAAATTTGAGATGCCCATTTCAAATTTTTTCCTCTGCACTTCCAGAAGTGCACCTGATGAACTTGCCTGAATGACCTACTTTGGAGGGTCATAATTTGAAGCCCATTGATTTCTAAAAAAAATACCTTTGTAGACACACTCATGTGTCCTATGTGAACGTGCATGTCAATTTTCAGCTTCCCACGATGAGTTTTGTCAAGGTTTCAAAAAGTGAAGCTGGAGGGTTTTGTCACTGTTCAATTGTTTGCAAACATTCAGTTCTACAAAGTTTCCTCTCGTTTGGGCTTGCATTTTGCAACTGGTTGACCGTCATGTCAGAATGATTGTTGTTTTGCATTCTCTAGGACAAAATGAGCTCACATGTTAGTTTTCAAGGCTTTATGAGCTGATTTGCTATTTTTAGCAAGTCAAAACCAAATGTAATTATATAGTTTTGCATTTGCATTCCTGAAACCTTTTTCAGAGGTCAAATTTGACCATCAATATCTATTTCTCAACAATTCTTGAAGCTCATTCCTCTTGCACACATGTTCAATGCACCAAAATTAACTACTATGTCTAGTGGCAGGTCACCAGGAGTTGATTTGATATTTTAGCAACAAGGTGATCTCTTGTGTTTTAATTGGTTCTGAACAACTGTTTGTTGCAGAAAGTTCAAGTGAGAAACTTTGATAACAAATATATTTCACCTCATGACTCCTTTTGTTGTGCCATCTTTTTCATTGCATTCTTAGGACCAATGGCTACATGTCTACAAGTTTTGATGGCTTCAGGAGGTCGTTTGACTAGTTTTTAAGGCCAATTCCTAAGCTAACTTAGTCAGTTTTGTAAATTTTCCCAAATGTGCCAAAAAGAAGTTTCGATGAAACCCCAGTTTATGGTTTCACTCCAGATGTATTCAAAGGGCAATGTTAGATTAATTTGAGGATGATAGTGGTTTGAAAACAATTTTTTTTTAGTTGGGTCCACAAGGGACCCAACATGAATTGCATAATGGAAGGTGGTTTCACTGAATTTAACATGTGATGAGGTCATAGCATTTTTATCTTGTTGAGTTGTTTGATCAGCTGCATTGTAGGGAAAGATAAATCTTTCATTAACCTAATATTGTGAAAGTTTCTTGATTGCAAGAACACATATCTATAGTTTACTACTTGGACAAAGGTTCAGTTTGGATCCGGTTAAATGTAGATGTGATTGGAGATGCATTTTGAATAATTTATATTCACCAAATATTGTAGACTTGCTTGGAAATGTGAGATTTAAATGATGATTGGTTCAAACCAAAAGGAACCATTTAAAGTTGCACCGGGAGAATCAAATACATAGTGCTCTCAACTATATGAGAATGCGCACAAGGGATTGTCAGATACTTTAATTACAAATGCCTATGTTAATGTGCGAGAAAACAATGTTGGAATCTACAGTGGATCAATGCCAAGATGGAGGAATTTGAATATTGAGAAGTTATCAATATTTCATAAAGGCTAGTGCACACTCCACAAATGATTTATTGAAAGTCTTTAGAAAATTTATGGTGAGTATATGGCATGTGAGCTGTTTTGAAGTCCCTCATCAAGTGATTTCATGGAAGGCCAACATTGCAACACATACATTTGGCATGCGTATTTTGAAGAGGGAAAGATATGCACATGAATGGATTTGTTGAAAAGGCTTTAGAAACTTTCAAAATAAAACAAAGGAGGTTGCGCTGTTGACATGAGTAAGGGAGACTCAAACAAATGCAAAGCCCTCAACAAATTTCAAGTGCATTGGAAATGGGTAGCACTTGAAGCATGGAAACAAAAGTGAACATGGGTCGGCCATTGTAGCATGAACACAAAATTATTTGTTGAAATGCCCTCAGAAATAGCAAATCACTAGATGGGCTCGAACAATGTTTGTACATAATGAAATCCATCAATACGTATAAAGAATTATGCTAACTTAGCCTATGCACAAAAAAAAGCACACATCTTGAAAGGGACTTGTACCAGCTAAACAAGCACAACCCACACATTGAAAGTGACAAGCAGAAAGGACAGGTCAATGAGGATGCCATCACAAAAAAGGATAATGTTCTCTGGCATAGCAGTAGGGTCCACATGCCTATCAAAGTACAGAGAAAAGAAATGCTAAATTCTTTAGAAGCTCCAAGCATAGAGAGGTGGAACACAATGGATGAATAGAATGGATTTGTTAAAAGTCTTGAGACTTTTGAGCCAATGCAACTAATGCCATTGTCTAGTGTAGTTGGCAAGTAAGAGGCATGAAAACCCGCGTTGTAGTGGCTGGAGGCACACAATATTTGTTGACTGGGCTTTAGAAACCTTGCAGCACCCTGTAAGGCAACTTGAGGCTACATAAAAAAGAGAGGGTAGCCATAAATGAATGTTTGTTGATAATACTTTTGAATCCACCAAACCATGTTGTGAGAAGAGGGGCACACCGATGTGTGTCAAATGAATACAGAGTACCAAAAGGAAGGTGCGGGCAGTGAAGAACCTTTTGAACCTTTTGAGCAATGCATTATAGCATGTTGGGCATGGCTTGAGCAAGGGAAAAATCCACCATGAAAGTTGTAGAGAGATGACAACCACATTTACAGGAGGATATGCAAATTTCCGAGCAAATGAAGAAAAGAGAAGTTAGGGAAACAGTGAGGAACAAGATGGAGATTGACGACAAAGATATGAGGGTACATATGTAGTAACATCTCCACCACTTCCCACCAAATTACGATCTCAAGCTGCTCACTCTTTAAAACCCATGAAATAGCGAGGTTCAAACACATGGAAATGGTGGTCCCATCAAAACACTTGCCCAATGCTTTCACTTTTAAGGAGCGTTAGTTTTGTAAAATCAAAGTATTTCAAAGCCTTTGGTAAATATCAATGGGTGCCAATGAGAGCAGGTTTGGTGGGCCCAACATTTTAACCTTTAAAAGCCTTCGGTTAAATATTTAAAAGTTTTAACTTGCCCGATGGAATATTTTAAAAGCTATTGCATTTTAAATGGGTGGAGCATTTTAAAATGTGAAAACATAAAAGGTGAGCCTAGCATGTGAAATGTTTTATCTGCCCGACAAGTTTTTGAGAAAGGGGTTTTCACTTGGTAAAGTGAAATAAGATATTACTGGGCAAAATATTTTAAATTCACAGTGAAGGTCAAGTGAGCACAAGTAAATATTTTATTTTCCCAAGTTGATGTAAAGTGAATTCAATATTCACTTTGTGATTAAATATCATGTGCTGGGAAATAATATTTTTCCAAGTTTTTTAGGTGAAATAATAAAAGTGAAATCAAGGCATAAATATTAAAGTTATAAAACTTTAATATTTAAAAGGAAAAGCAAAAATATGAAATTTTCACGGGCAAAATATTTCATACAACAAGTGAAAATGGTGAATTTCTCCACATGAGCATATTTTCTGTTGAAGAACAACTTGGTACAAAGGTAGATTTGGAGGCAAATTCAGTTTGTTGCAAAGAGAGGAGAGAGGATTTTTATTTTGTTGATCAATAGTGAAGAGGATTCCAGATGGCATCTCTAGATCAACTTTATGGCTTCTTCTGGATCCTTCTCTTCTGCTTTTTATTCTCTTCTCTTCTCATTATTCAGGGTTTTGAGGTTTTGTATGGGGTTGAGTAGATAGAAAATGCTAAGTCTGAGTCATTTCTTGAGTCTATAAGCTGTAATTTTTTATTTCATGAGCAAATACAACCAGTTTATGAAAATAAATCATTAAAGTGTGTGCACATTCATGAATATCTTCAAATTGTCTCCATACTTGTACAAGTTTAATCATATGAATTCAAGAATACAAGGTATCTTTGAGTTTGTCATCTCAAATTTCAAGTGTGTAGGTTGGATTTGGTAAGGAGAATTTGATTGATAATAGGAGTGGGATTGTTGGTGTAAGGAACTAACAGTTGATGCAAGGCATTAACAATTTAAATCCACTGGTTGATTGTCATTTGCTGATGAATTCTTTTTATGTTTTTGACTCCATGGCCCAGAATTAGGCACCGATTTATCTTGCAGCTTAGTGCATCTTAGAAACATTTTATAAATTCAAAATCATTTTAAATCCCTATGTTTTGTAGTTATCTCATGCTCCAAATATTTGATATTATTGATGAACAACCAATTCTATTCAGTGTTATCCTATTATGTTGAGCTATTGAATGAGATTATCTGTTGTTGTTAACGTTGTTTATGATAATGGTGCAAAGGTTGTAAATGCACTAAGGGATTGCCCTCCTAGGTCTTGCAGAGCCCAAAGTGTAGGAGGTCTTTAAAATCCTTGTCAGTTGGTCTAGGTCCTTCGAGCTACCCTTGATTGGAATTGGCAATTCCATAGGTAGATTAGAAGACCAACCTAGTTACAGTAAAAAAAACCAACAAAATGGTGACTCTGCTGGGGAAAATTATCATTCTCCAGTTGTAGCCGGTTATCTCATAGAGTCATATTATTGTTTTCCATTTTGAATTTAGTTCAAATATTGAAGAATTTCAAGCTTGGAGAAATATTTGTTGCAGTGAACCTAAAGATTTCAAGATCTATGGTGCTCTGCTGGTGAAAGGAACTCATAAAGAAAATTACATGTGAAATAAATTCGTGCTATTCAAAGTTTAGTCATCTACAAAGAGAGGTGGTGACTCTGTTACAAGAACCTGATGAAGAGGTGAATACAGTTCTAGATCTACAATCAGCAGACAATTTGCAGCAGCTACAACATTTCTAGGTATTCTTCATTCTTGGTTTTCAAGAAAATTGTATATGAAAACCATATTTGAACATCTTAGAATAAACCTTGCTTCCCTATTGAGTGATTAACACTAAGAGAGGGAAAGGAACAGTACATTTAGTTTGCATAACAGTACATTTAGTTTGCATACTTCTGAATTGTAATTTGCAGCTTATGTATTATGCTGGAAAAGTATACTAGTTTTTAAGTTTTCCTATTAAATAGATCTTAGGCATAGATGCATTTGCATTATGTATTGTAACATTCTAATATCATGATAAAATATAGACATAGGGAAAATGAATGATCAACTTTAGAGTTGATATGTGAATTGTGAAAGAGGCATGTTACAATGCTTCAATATATGCATCCTAGTATGGTTCTAGATGGAACCATGGTTTGTGATCAGTCCCAACTAGATGGTCAAAGAAGTTTCAGCACTGGAAGGTATAGAGCCATCAATTTTAGTGGAATTATTGGTTACCCAAATGACATTCCAGCTAAAGTCAGAAATAAGTTACCAAGATTCACGAGTGACAAGTATGAATTAGCAAATAGACATCTCCAAGAATTCAGTAATGTGATGGAAGATTATGAGGATGTGATCATGAGACTATTTGTTCAGTCCTTAGGAGGAGATGCAAGGGAATGCTTTTCCTATCTTCTAGCTTCCTCCATTTATTCATGGGAAGATTTTAAGGTAGTATTCTTGGAGCAATTTGGAGAAAGGATTGACCCTATTCTGATAAGGAAAAGGTTCTTAAACATGGAGAAAGGAAAAGATGAATTAGTCCCATCTTTTAACCTCAGATTTTCAAATATCATAAGAGATATCCCATAATACATAAGGCCAAATGATGTTGAATGTTTGGTTGTGTATTTAGGAGAATTTGATAGTAATATGGGTTTATTTTTTAGAGATAAAGAGCCTACAATCCTACACGAAGAATATTAGATTGCTATGGATATTGAGAAAAATTTGAGATACTTAATGATGAAAGGATGTAGGGTTGTGAGTGATGGTCATCTTAGCACATCTCATGCAGATAGAATTCATGGATCAGATAATGGAAATGATTGTCAAGATGACAATGCTCTTGTTGTTGTGATTTCTCCATCATCAAAGTATGAAGATCATAGTGAGTTCCAAGTTGAATGTCAACAAAATTTGAGCACTATTGATTAAAAGTCTTCTATGCAAGTTTTGTATGAAATAAAGAGACAAGAGGGAGAATCACCATATAAGCTGTTTTTGAATTTTTAGATGCTTTGATAGAAGTCCCAAAGATTTCAGACTTGAGGATTCTACGTGCATTGATTTGTTTTGTGAGATTTATGAACCTGGGCTGAGTACTTTGCTAGAGGAACTGAAGCCCCATAACTTTGATCAAGTTCCTGATTGGATAAAGATCATAAAATCAGCCAAGTGTGGTTATGCACAAAATGTAGATTCTCAAAATGAAGACAACAACTGTCCTCTTGAGGAAAATCAAACAACAATGCAAATAAGTGAAAAGAGCATGTCAGAGGATGAACATTTCAATCAACTCACACTCAGCACATGTGTAAATCCTTGCAGCGGTGAGGAAAATGATGAAACATGGAATGATGACAGAGTAGATATGCAAGAATTCTTCTCTTGTGATATCTCAGATGATGGAAAATTAAATGAAAAATAGAATGCTATCCCATGTCATGATGTGATTAGTGATTACAATGTATGTGTTGCTGATACACTACAAAGTAGTGATTATGATCTTGAAAGTGTAGCCTCAGGCATTTATTCTGAAGATTTTGAACATGGTTCAAGTAGTGATAATTTGTCTTGTGATGAAAATCATGATGAGACTGATATCTTTGACTGCTCCTCTGAAGATTGTGATTTCCTTCCTAAGGATGATATGGAAGTATATTCCTCACTTGAAGAATACAATGATATAAATGCTCATGGTGAATACACAAAATGTGATTCAGATTCACAATCAATTGAGCATGTTCATTGTGGGAGTGATGCAGGGTTTGAAGACAAACATGTGCATGATCAATATGTCAACTCAAAACATAATGTTGAATATGATGAAGATGTTGATAAGTGTGCTCATGCCTCTGCTCTTCATGGTTGTTTGTATGAAGAAAAAATAGAAAGGTTTGTGTTACATGAAGAGCATGATGATGAAATAATGGATTCCTTTTGGAATAATCAGGTGGCACACTGTGACATATATATGGATCTTAAATCAACATCATTATCCATTAATGGTATTGAAGAGCTTGTTGATCCATATGACCGTAAAGTTTCAAATTGTGTTGACATTACATAAACACTTGATCCATGTGTGGAGTAGCCAAGGAGTGAGAATAATGGTGAATTTCATGTTGATGAGTGTGAAGTTGAGTACAATTGTTTTTTGTTTGATGCTCTCGATCTTTAGAGTGTGAACAGTGATATGTTTCCATCCTATGTGAAAGATAATGAAGATTCTAGTCATATTGCTAATGAGGAGTTTTCAACTAGCAATGAATCTTTCACTTTTGAGTCAACACATATATCAACTAACATTGCACATGCAAAAACCAATGCACATAGTTGTATTCTTGTTGTCCCTGTTGATGTTGAATTACTTGAGCCTACTTTTGAAGTATTTGGTTTTGAGTTGAATAATGATGACATGAATGCATCAGAATATGTTCTCAAACCTGAGATGAGTGAATTTACTCATTCTTTGGAAGTTAATGTTGCATTTGATCCCTGTCTCCATGATGCCAAGGTATGTTTTGATATACCTGAACCGAAGTGTCAAAAGATGTGCCTATGTTGCATTGATTAGTATAAGGATGCTCCAGAATATGCATCTTTTGTCTTTGACATATGCCAAGATGGTTTGCATGATGAACAAGATCTTTTGTTCAGTTCTTGTGATGGTTTTACCATTGATGTGAAAACTAATGACCATATTGAACCTGATAGTTCCAGCCATATAGCAGATTGTGAGTGCTATTTTTGTCAGCTGGAAGGAGTTTTCATAAAATGTGGCAATGTGCAAGATATCAAGGAATGTTGTTTTCAGTTTGAGAATGATGCAAATGATGAATATGATATCTTGTTGCCACATAAAAATCAACATTTGGAAAGTATTTCTGACTTTCAAATGCATAGTGATTATGAACATGTTGATGATGTTGTATATGATGGCCTGTTGAGAGGTACCAACATGTTCAATTAGGAAAATGGTTGTGATCAGACTGTGCTTTCATATGGTCTTGATCCCCATTTTCTCATGTTGCCACTTGATACAAAATCAAAGAATGAAGAGAGTGGAAATGATGAAACCTATTTGATTTGGTTGCCAATTGATGACAAAGATGAATAGAGAGCAATTTCTCACTTGCACAAAGGAAGCCTAATCCTTGTGTTTGCATGGATGCAGTCACCCATGTTGTTATGGTTTGATAGAGGAAAAAATGATTTGAGGGAGATTAGTTCTTTTTACATAATTGTGTTTGACAGAGGTAAATGTTGACTCCCCTTTTTTGATTTGGTGGCCTGGTGTCACCAGATGAAGTTGAAAAAGAAGAATGAATAAAGGAGTAGTTTGAGGAAACCTAATGGACTCAATTTTTGGTCTACTCCCCAGAGATTTGGAATCTTGCTATGCCCACTAGGGGCATACATCCCTAGTTGGAGCCACTATTGGCACACTCAAATTTTGCAAATTTGAGATGCCCATTTCAAATTTTTGCTTTTGCACTTCCAGAAGTGCACCTAATGAACCTGCCTGAATGACCTATTTGGAGGGTCATAATTTGAAGACCAATGATTTCTAAGAAAAATACCTTTGTAGAAACACTCATGTGTCCTATGTGAATGTGCATGTCAATTTTTAGCTTCCCACGATGAGTTTTGTCAAGGTTTCAAAAAGTGAAGATGGAGGGTTTTGTCACTGTTCAACTATTTGCAAACATTCAGTTCTACAAAGTTGCCTCTCGTTTGAACTTGCATTTTGCAACTAGTTGACCGTCATGTCAGAAAGATTTTTTTTTTGCATTCTTTAGGCCAAAATGAGCTCACATGTTAGTTTTCAAGGCTTTATGAGCTGATTTGCTATTTTTAACAAGTCAAAACCAAATGCAATTTATTCAGTTTTGCATTTGTATTCCTGAAACCTTTTTGAGAGGTCAACTTTGACCGTCAATATCTATTGCTTAACAATTATTGAAGTTCATTCCTCTTGCACACATGTTCAATGCACCAAAATGAACTACTATGTCTAGTGGTAGCTCACCAGGAGTTGATTTGATATTTTAGCAACAAGGTGATCTCTTGCGTTTTAATTGGTTCTGAACAACTGTTTGTTGCAGAAAGTTCAAGCAACTTTGATAGTGAATATCCTTCACCTCGTGACTCCTTTTGTTGAGTTGTATTTTGCATTGCATTCTTAGGACCAATGGCTACATTTCTGCAAGTTTTGATGGCTTTAGGAGGTCATTTGACTAGTTTTTAAGGCCAATTCCTAAGCTAACTTAGCCAGTTTTGCACATTTTCCCAAATGTGCCAAAAAGCAGTTTCAATGAAAACCCAGTTTATGGTTTCACTCTAGATGCATTCAAAAGGAAATGTCCGATTAATTTGAGGATGATAGTGGTTTGAAAATAGATTTTTTTTTAGTCGGGTCCACAAGGGACCGAACATGAATTGCATAATGGAAGGTGGTTTCATTGAATTTAACATGGGATGAGGTCATATAATTTTTATCTTGTTGAGTTGTTTGATCAACTACATTGTAGGGAAAGAGAAATATTTCATCAAGCTAATATTGTGCAAGTTTCTTGACTGTGAGGATGCATATCTATAGTTTGCTGCTTGGACAAAGGTTTAGTTTGGATCTGGTTAAATGTAGATGTGATTGGAGATGCATTTTGAATCATTTATATTCACCAAATATTGTAGAATTGCTTGGAAATGTGAGATTTAAATGATGATTGGTTCAAAGAAAAAGGAAACATTTAAATCTACACTAGGAAAATCAAATACACAGTGCTCTCAATTATATGAGAATGCACACAAGGGATTGTCAAATACTTTAATTACAAATGCCCCTGTTAACGTGTGAGAAAACAATGTTGGAATCTATAGTGGATCAATGCCAAGATGGAAGAATCTGAATATTGAGAAACTATCAATATTTCATAAAGGCCAGTGCATGCTCCAGAAATGATTTGTTGAAAGTCTTTAGAAACTTTATGGTGAGTATATGGCATGCGAGTTGTTTTGAAGATCGTCAACAAATGTGATTTCATGGAAGGCCAACATTGCAACACATACATTTGGCCTTCATATTTTTAAGAGGGAAAGATATGTGCATGCATGGATTTGTTGAAAATGCTTTAGAAACTTTCAAAATAAAACAAAGGAGGTTGCCCCATTGACAGGAGTCAAGAAGACTCAAACAAATGCAAAGCCCTCAACAAATTTCAAGTAAGTGCATTGGAAATAGGTAGTGCCTGAAGCATGGAAGCAAAAGTGAACAGCGGTCAGCCATTGGAGCATGAGCACAAAATGATTTGTTGAGATGCCCTCAGAAAAAAAAAAAGAAAAAAAAAAGCACTAGATGGGATTGAACCATGTTTGTACGTAATGAAATCCATCAATACGTATAAAGCATTATGCTAACTTAGCCTATGCACAAAAAAAAGCACACATCTTGAAAGGGACTTGTACTAGTTGAACAAGCACAACCCACACATTGAAAGTGAGAAGCAGACAGGCCAGGTCAATGAGGATGCCATCACAAAAAAGGATAATGTTCTTTGGCGTAGCAGTAGGGTCCACACACCTATCAAAGCGTAGAGAAAAGAAATGCCAAATGCTTTAGAAGCTCCAAGCATGGAGATGTGGAACACAATAGATGAATATAATGGATTTGTTAAAATTCTTGAGACTTTCGAGCCAATGCAACTAATGCCATTGTTTAGTGTAGTTAGCAGGTAAGAGGCATGAAAGCTCGCCCCACAGTGGCTGGAGGCACACAATATTTGTTGAATAGGATTTAGAAACCTTGCAGTGCCCTGTAAGGTAGCTTGGGGCTACATAAAAAAGAGAGGGTAGCCAAAAATGAATGTTTGTTCATAATACTTTTGAATCCACCAAAGCAGGGTGTGAGAAGAGGGGTGCACCGATGTGTGTCAAATGAATACAGAGTACCAAAAGGAAGGAACAACTAGTGAAGAACCTTTTGAAGCTTTTGAGAAATGCATTATAGCATGCTGGGAATGGCTTGAGCAAGGGAAAAAGCCACCATGAAAGTTGTAGAGAGATGACAACCACATTTACAAGAAGATTTGCAGATTACCAAGGAAACAAAGAAAAGAGAAGTTAGGAAAATAATGAGGAACAAGATGGAGATTGACGACAAAGATATGAGGGTAAATATGCAACAACATCTCCACCACTACCTGCCAAATCACGATCTCAAGATGCTCACTCTTTAAAACTCACGAAATAACGAGGTTCAAACACGTGGTAATGGTGGTCCCATCAAAACACTTGCCCGATGCTTTCACTTTTAAGGAGCATTAGTTTTGTAAAATCAAAGTATTTCAAAGCCTTTGGTAAATATCAAGGGGTGCCAATGAGAGCAGGTTTGGTGGGCCTAGTGTTTTAACCTTTAAAAGCCTTCGGTTAAATATTTCAAAGTTAGAACTTGCCCGATGAAATATTTTAAAAGCTATTGCATTTTAAATGGGCGGAGCATTTTAAAATATGAAAACATAAAAGGTGAGCATGACATGTGAAATGTTTTATCTTCCGGACAAGTTTTTGAGAAAGGGGTTTTCACTTGGTAAAGAGAAATAAGATATTACTAGGAAAAATATTTTAAATTCACAGTGAAGGTCAAGTGAGCATAAGTAAATATTTTATTTGCCTAGGTTGATGTAAAGTGAATTCAATATTCATTTTGTGATTAAATATCATGTGCTGGGAAATAATATTTTTCCAAGCTGTTCAGTTGAAATAATAAAAGTGAAATCAAGGCATAAATATTAAAGTTATAAGACTTTAATATTTAAAAGGAAGAGCAGAAATATGGAATTTTCACAGGAAAAATATTTCATACAACAAGTGAAAATGGTGAATTTCTCCACATGAGCATATTTTCTATTGAAGAACAACTTGGTACAAAGGCAGATTTGGAGGAAAATTCAGTTTGTTGCAGAGAGAGGAGAGAGGAATTTTCTTTTGTTGATCAATTGTGAAGAGGATTCCAGATGGCATCTCTAGATCAGCTTTATGGCTTCTTCTAGATCCTTCTCTTCTTTTTCTTCTCTTCTCTTCTCATTATTCAGGGTTTTGAGGTTTTGTATGGGGCTGGGTAGATAGAAAATGCTAAGTCTGAGTCATTTCTTGGGTCTGTAAGCTGTAATTTTTGATTTCATGAGCAAATACAACAAATTTATTCAGATAAATCATGAAAGTGTGTGCACATTCATGAATATATTTAAATTGTCTCCATACTTGTACAAGTTTAATCATATGAATTCAATAATACAAGGTATCTTTGAGTTTTTCATCTCAAATTTCATGAGATTGTATTATTTGTTTATGGGTCTATTTCAAGGAAATGGTTAAATACTTTGAGTAGATAATAGTGATTTCAAGTGTGCAGGTTGGATTTGGTAAGGAGAATTTGATCGATAATAGGAGTGGGATTGTTGGTGTAAGGCACTAACAGTTGATGCAAGGAATTAACAATTTAAATTCACTGGTTGATTGTCATTTGCTGATGAATTATTTTTATATGTTTGACTCCATGGCCCAAAATTAGGCCCTGATTTATCTTGCAACTTAGTGCATCTCAGAAACATTTTATAAATTCAAAATCATTTTAAATCCCTATGTGTTGTAGTTATCTCATGCTCCAAATAGTTGATATTACTGATGAACAACCAATTCTATTTGGTATTATCCTATTATGTTGAGCTATTAAATGAGATTATATGTTGTTGTTAATGTTGTTTATGATAATGGTGCAAAGGTTGTAAATGCATTAAGGGATCACCCTCCCGGGTCTTGCAGAGCCCAAAGTGTAGGAGGTCTTTAAAATCCTCGTCAGTTGGTCTAGGTCCTTCGAGCTACCCTTGATTGGAATTGGAAATTCCATAGGTAGATTAGAAGACCAACCTGGTTGCAGTAAGAAAAACCAACACCTTTAATTATGATATATTCAGATTTCTGAAGTCCACAGACAACCTTATATCACCACTCTTTTTTCTAACTGGAACCAAATTAGACACCCATGAGGAATGCCTTAAATCTTTTCTGATGCCAACGTCTATTAGCTTTATCAAATCCTCTTGCATCTTAGGAGCTAAGGTAGGATTAATGGGCCTTTGCTTTTGTTTAAAAGGCTTAGAACTTTCTTTTAGAAGAATCTCATGCTGAAATAATTCCTCTCTATATGCTTTTAGGCCATCATCTGACCAAGCAAAGATATGTCTATATTTTCTTAGTAAGGCAATCAACATTGACTTAACCTTAGGTTTCATCTTCCTTCCCATGTATACTTTCTTAGGGGAATTTTCAGTCCCCAAATTCACTTCTTCCAGGTCCTCTAGATGGGCAATAGTTGTTTTAACCTTGTTCTTATCTTGACTGTCAAAAACCCTTTCTAATGCTACAAGGCCCTTGGGTATTTTGTTTATCTTTAGTTGGATGACCTCATTACTAAAAATTGTATCCTTACCATCTATACTTTACACAAATACCACAAAGTCAATCTTCTGACCTTCATATTCATCTACACATCTCAAAAACTTTAGAATAGCTTCATCATCACTAAAGATCTACCAATTATGTATATTGTGATGGTTGGATGACCTTGATTGTATCTCAACTTTAGAGATACCTACAAAGGTTATATCATTAGGCCTTAATGCAATATTATCAAGTATGTCTACCACTCAGTTCTATCCTCTCTCCATTCAATCAATTCCAAAAGCATCAAACTGCTCAATGGAATCCCAGACAACATTTCTATACTATTTCAGTCTATTTTTTTTGTAAGTATACCTGGATCTTACTTGGGATATCACAAGCTCAGAATCACAAATTACCATCAACTTTTGTATTCCATACTTTTCATCCAACCTCAATCCCAATAACAATGTTTCATATTCTGCTACATTATTCCAAGTTGAAGTCATTGATATCTATGACTATAAAGAGAATTATATCATCTTTAGGAGCATGTTCCAACATATGTGGCACCTATGACTCTCATACCACTTGCACATCCTTACCATCAATAGGGAAGGTGGCATAAGACATGTCACACTACAGACTACCTCGCATGGATGCACTCCATTTCCTAGACAACAACATTCCATAATTACGTGTGATATCTACTACCACTACACTCATCTTAAACTCCTCTAGACATGCTATCAAATTTTAGCCCCAATGGCTCCATAATCTTGTCTAGCATTATGTTGTTGGATGCTTTAGAATCAATAATACATTTTTTTCAGAAAATCTCCCTCAAAAATCAACGTGAGGAAGAATGGGTCTATCTTTCTAGGATAAGTAGTTACTCAATTTCCTAGAAAGATATGAGGGATCTCAGTGATTACTCCCTCGAATTCTTCTTTTGTTTTATCCTTTTCACTCACTTTGGGTGGAGTGGGAACCACTAAATCATTATAGGCTATAGTACCACCATAGATAAGGGCTACTTCCTTTTGTTTATGTTCATCTATTCTCATCATTTCAAGAAGGGGAAAAAAGAATACTTAGGTAATTCAATTGGAATCATACCTTGTTCTGCATTGCTTTCCCTTTGTTGATTTTTTGTCTTTTCAGCTCTAGGATTGACCTCTTTTCTTGTTGATTCAGAAGTCTACTTCTATTCCTTTACCTTCGTAGTAGAGGATTTGAGCTCTACATCCATCTTTGATTTATCTACCCTTTCATCCCAAATCTTATCTCCCTCACTTTCCTTATCTTTAATTGATTCTACTTTTCCATTAGACTTTTACTCTTTGCTTTTGGTATTTTTCTCCTTGATGAAAAGACCAACAAGAATACCTTGCTCACCACCAACTGTTATGTTTCTTAAGTGATATGAGCTTCTGGATTGGGTAGCCAAATTCATAGTAAATCTCACAATCTCTTCATCTGAAGGTCTTCTTAGGGACACACCATCTTCAATTGCTTCCAAATTGTATACTTTAGTATGACTATCAATATCCTCATCAGAGAGAACTTGTTGGTGATATGCACTAGAAATTTTCCTTTGGTCATCTACATCCATTTCATGAGACTCAATTTTGGATGAAAATTCATTATCAACAAAGTCAAAATCATTCAAAATCATATTTATATCAATATCATCCTCACTTGACTAATCATAATCCTTAGGAACATCTTCCTCTACTTCAACCATCTGTGCAACTACACATTAATGAGGGGAATGAGGCATCTAGAAAACCATACACCAAGGAGTGTCATCAAAAAAATTCCCTATGTTCTTTTGCAAAGGATTAGGAGGAACTTTGTTCTGAGCATTTCTTTGATTATTGGGGATAGGCTTCCCATTGTGACATTTTGCATTATAGGGAAAATCCTACAACCAAGGAGTTATTTCATTCTTATGATAATTTTTTTTACTAAACCTTGTCTTGCCTTTCCATTTTGTCATTCACAATCTTCATGAAATTATCAACATTATCTTCAAGAGTGTCTCCTTTAGCACTATAATTTTTTTCCTCCTTTTTTGGATTTATGAGAATCTTTTCATCATCTCTTCTTCCAACATTACTATTCTCTTGACTGGTGTTATCAATATGGATAGCCACCTTATAATCCTCCCTCAATGTTTGAGGATTCTTATCAAGTAAATGGTCGCTAATCTTCATATCAAAAGCATTGCAGTAATTTACCAATCAAACATTATCATTCAATTGTAAATGGGGAGGCAATCTCTTCATAGCCTTTTGGAACCTTGTATTAAAGTTAGTGACATAATCATTTGAACCTTCAACAATGGTATTGAATTGATTCAAAAAATACCTTGAATCTATCGCATCACTATATTTCTCTCTAAACAACCTTTTAAATTCTTTCCAAGAGCAAATACTTTCAGTAGTAAAACTCTGATACCACTCCCTAGCATCCTCAGTCAAGGACTACATGAATAATTTCACCATAACATCCTCTTCTTCTACCTCAAAATCATCCATGACATTGGCAAAGGATTTGAGCTGATCTTCACCACTCACAACATTATTTCTACAGAATCTAACTAGAGTAGGTATAAAATATTTAGGAAATTGGTAATGATATCTAGGTATTCCAGTGAAACACAACTGTTCTACCTTTCTACTTGTAGTGGTTTTCTAGTGTTTCTATCCCTATGAGAATTTCTAGGATCATCATCCTTTTGGTTTTCAGATTGATTTATATCCCTACCCTTTCCACTTCCATCATTACCACCACCTCCCTTCTTGTTCTCCTCATCATCTTTGAGATATGAGTTCTTATTTCTATTATTTCCTCCACCTCCTCCACCCTGATCTCCACCACCACCTCCACTGCTAGTGTGTCCTTTAAAATTCTTCTTCTTTTGTGGCTCGCTATGATTATGTCTAGAGCTCAAAGCCTTTGGAGTTGTTTAAGAAAAGAAATCTTTCTAGCTATTTTTGCATTAGCAACTTTTATTTCATCTTTCTTCAAATCTTCTTGCAGTTTATCATTTTCCAACTGCAATTTCAAGATCTTAGGATTTGGGGGTGTAGTGGATGGAGCAAGATCAATTTTTACATTATTGGTGGGGTTTTTGAAAGTATTGAAGGTAGTATTTTTTTTTTTTGATCAATAGGATTCTTCCCATGATCTATAAATGATGATTCCTTAGCAGCAATAGGGTCTGAGGCTCTGATAGTTACAATAGATGTTGTATAGGTATTAGTAGCAGAGATTCCCATTTGGACAATTACTTTGGGAATTTTAGGAGTAATCTCAGTAGTCAAGTTGGAAACATTTTCAGTGAAGGCGTTCTACCTAGTAGCATCTTCTCTCATCTTCTCTATTTTTTGTTTCTAAGCATCTCTCTCAAGTTGCTTAGCTCTGATCCTATCTTCCTTCTCCTTCAACCACTTCTATCTATTCTCTTCTTCTTCCTTAAGCCTAAGTTATTATTCTTCTAAGGCTTGCATGTCTTTGTCTATGTCTTCTTCATTTTCTAAGATATTTCCCACCTCACTAGCCATAGGAGTATAATAGGCTTGATCATCTAGGTCTTCCTCAAGGGAGATGTGCACTTATATATTAGGAGATTCTCCTCTTGGTTTGAAATTCTATCCATTGAAGACAAATCCAACACCAGTGGTTAAAGGCTCTGATAACTTCTCATTCTTATCCCAAAACTCCCACCTATCCTCCTCTCTTGACACATCAAATTCATTTTCAAATGCTTTCTCAATAGGAAAAATCCCTTGATCTACATTAATATCTTCAACTTCATGTGCTTTTCTCGAGATGTTTGCGCTATTTACTTCATTATTAAAAGAAAGACATGCTTCAACAAGGGATTCAACATACTTACCTGATTTAGTAGTTTTCTTCACCCATGTTGGTTGCTTTTCCTTTGCAAGCTTGGGCTCCAGCTTCTACTCTAGATGCTTCTTCATGTAGCTTTTGGTCTTCTTCATGGTGTCAAATGTATCAAAACCCTTCTTCTCATGTTCTTTTTGAGAATTTATCTTTACATTGGTATATGAGACCTCAGAGTCACCACCTAGAATCTTGGGAAATAGGAAGTGATTGCACTTCAACTTGGTATTTGTAATTTTAGAAAATAATCTAAACATAATGTTGGAACTTTCAAAATTTTCAAATTTGAAGTGCCCATATTGAAAATTTTTCCTTTGCACACTCAAAAGTGCACCTAAAAAATCTGCCCAAGTGACCTACTTTGGAGGGTCATAATTTAGTGCATGTTGATTTTCATGCCAAACCCCTTGGTAGACATGCGCATGTGACAAATTTTAACATGCATTTCAGTTTTCAACTTCCCATGATGAGTTTTGACAGTGTTTTGAAAATTGAAGCTAGAGGGTTCTGGGACTATTTTGTTGTTTGCAAACTCTTTGTCCTGCGAAGTGGCCTCTTGTTTGAGCTAATACTTCATAGCTAGATGATTGTTAAGATAAGAGGATTAATACTCTCCATTCTCCCCACATTCATATGCTCCCTGGTCTAGTTTTAGAGCCTCATAAGCTGATTTGCTATTTTTTCAAGCTCAAAAGAAAATGCAGTTTGTTCTAATTTTACATCTACATTTTTGACATGTTTCAAGGTGGTAAACTTTGACCCCTAATATGTCGTGAAAAATTATGATTGAAGGAAAATCCTCTTGTGCACATACTCATTGGACCTAAATGACCTTGTGCTTCTAGTAGAAGCTTCTCAAAAGTTCATTTGGTATTTTTTCAAGGAGGTGACTGGGTAAGTTTTAATTGGTTTTGAACAGATACAATTACATAAAAGTCTAATTGAGCAACTTTTACATTGAATATCTTTCACCTCAGGATCTGTTTTGTTGAGCTATTTGTTGCACTACATTCTTGGGTCAAATTTCTACATGCATGTGAATTTAGTGGCTCCACGAGGTTGCTTGATTGGTTTTACAGAGTGATTCTAGAGCCCACTTGACCTATTTGGTTCACTGTTCAAATATGCCAGAAAGAAAGTTTTAATGAAAACCTAGTTCATCTTTTCACCTCAGATGAATTCATAGGCTATGTTAGATCAATTCAGGATGAAACTTCTTTGAAAATGATTTTGTTTTAGCTGGACACACATGGGACCTAACATGCTTTACACAATCATGAGGTTGTAAGTGTTGCATTGCAACCTGTTGGAGGAAAATTTGGTTATGAAAGGCATGAATGT
Organism: Sequoia sempervirens; assembly: GCA_007258455.2. Taxonomy (NCBI): domain Eukaryota; kingdom Viridiplantae; phylum Streptophyta; class Pinopsida; order Cupressales; family Cupressaceae; genus Sequoia; species Sequoia sempervirens. Next base: position 778,103,281 of record VDFB02281492.1, read on the forward strand.
CAAAGCCATGTTCCATTGGTGGATTTTCATTTTTCATTGTCACAAGTTTCTTCCATAGCTAGTTGAAGATGGTGTTTCACTTGAGTTCCCTTGGGATAAAGTCATGACCTTGTTTAATCTTGCTTGGTTATTTGAAAATTTGCATGATACTGAGAAACCAAATCAAGTATACATGCTAATATGGTCAAGTTTCTTGATTTTGTAAGCCTGGAAATGATATGGGACACTTTTAGGGTAAAAAAAACTTAGCAAATGCAAGTTATCTATGCTTAGTGAAATGGAATTTCAAACAAATGATTGTTTTAGAAGCAAAAGAAACTTTCAAAATCTACATAAAATGAATAAGATGCTAAGAATCACACTTGGAGGTTGGTGTTATTATGGATCTTTCACCAAAGAATGGAATTTCATGAAACCAATGTGTCAATGACTTAGAGCCACCTACTTTTGAAGTGTTAACATCTCTATAAAAAATTAAAAGCACTAAATGCTTGGTAGCATGGAGGAATCTAGAGAAGTGACTAAAGGTGGATGAAAATATTTCAAATGTTACAAGGGCTTAGTAGCATGAAGCTGAAAACATTGACTGATGCCAAGAAAAGGAGACCATTGAAGCTACACAAAGGATCTCACACTTGCAGTGAAAGGGTATCAATGTTAGGTGAATTTTAAGATGCCATGACCGAGAGCTGCAAAATAGATTTGTTGAAAAAGGATTTAGATATTTTCAAGCAAACACAGTAAGAAGAAAGTGGTATTTAATTCAAGGTTACCATGGGATAAAGGCACAACACTACATAATATTGTGTGGCTGTGTAAACTACATGATACTGAATGAAGCAACAATCTCTGGGGAACATGGAGCAAAAAATTGATTTGTTGAAAAGGCTTCAATTTTTTTTCTAGCAAATGCAATGGGAGGGAACTGTGCCTTATGTCATTCTTCATCTTTGATTACTAAAGAGAATAGAACAAATTGTAAAAAAGGGTCGTCCTCAACAACTATTGGAGGAGGAATTTAGAGAACATAGGACAAATAGAAGAAAATAATTAAAAGATGCCCCAAGTGAATGAGTTTGATGTTGTTGATGTTGCACTCATAAATGGGGATCTGTAGGACATGGAAAATGAACCATTTAATAGAATGCCTCTAAGAGATGTCATCTCAAGGAATGTTAAAAGGTTGTGACTAGCTAGCTGAAGTGGAACATTTTGATATGGAAAATTAAATTTTAACACAAGGAAGAGGTTGTGCTACCAGTGAAAATGTATCAAAATTGTTTGAGGAAATTCTATTCTGATAGAGGGACATGGGAATGTTGCACTAAAGGGAAGTCGCCATCATTGCTAGTTGAAAGGGGTCAATGTGAAGGCATCATGGAGGATGTCACCGCACCAAGGGAGAAGGAATCATTCATCCACATGGAAAAGAACCTTCATTTGGATGTGGCTCAAACATACTAAGTCGTGAATGATGTCAATTTTGTAATAGAATATGAATGCATGAAAACCCGCATTAATTGCTAACAATGGTGAGGTTATAAAGGAACATTAATATGGGAATTTGGTTTGGTGCCCTCAAATCACCTATTTCTTTGATGTTGCATTGAAAGGAAAAAATTCTCATCTCCAGTGCTTTGTGCAATGAATGTAGGCACAATTTTGATAAGAAGAAGATACTGTAGCATGTTGACTATTGTAAATACTTGCTCATTTTCACCATGGTGGAGACTTTCAAAAAGAGGAATGCAGGAGGTGAGAAGTTAGGGAAAATAGAACAAGAAAACAAGATCAATGTTCAAGAGAAAACAAGAGATGATGCAACCAAATCTTGACCCTACCCCACTGTCTTGCAGTTTCAAGGTGCATGCTTGTTAAAAACCATGAGGTCTACGAATCACTTCCACATGGCTTGTGGTGAGCCTAAAAATTTTGAAGGAAAAATATTAAAGTATGAAGTGCTACCCAATAAAGGTGTGGAGTTTTCATTTTTTTAAATAGGATTAAATATTAAAAATTGGGTGAGTAGGGAAAAGATTGAAGTGGGCACCATAAGTTGTTTTTAAAGCTCGATGGTTTGAATTTTTAAAAATATTTCATTTGTTTTAAAAGGAAAAACTTTTAGAAATTAAAACATTGCCTATTGGAATATTTAAAATGCCCCCAAATGTTAAATTAAAAGTATTTTAAGTGTAGGGTGAAGTATAATGCACGGGAAGATGTTTTAAAGGCTTGGCATAAAATATTTAGAGCCTTCATAATTTTGGTTCTGAGTGGAAATTGGAAAAGGGGAAAAGATTATAGTGTGCATAAAAATACTTTCATATTTTGTGGATTAATTGAAAAATGCTCGATAAATCATTTCAAAATTTTCACAATGTGAAGATAAAAACTTCAACTGGGAAAGTTATTAAAGTGAAAGCTCATGGTTTCAAAGGTAAATTATTTTTATTGCTGGGAAATAAAGTGAAGTGCATAGGTGAATAATGCAAAGTGAAGCAAAACAAAGACTTGGGATGAAGTTTTTATTTTATCTGGAGGAGTGAGTGAAATATTCACTTTGGGTAAAGTGAATTTAGTATTCACTTTATAAAAAAAGGTCATTATTTGTTGGGAAGTAAAAATACAGCAAAGCAAAAGGAATAAAAATATTTTCACAGGAGAACAAAGTCATTTTCAACTATAGGGTGAAATGGAAGAGGAGTGAATGACTTTCATGGGAAAGCAAACCAATTTCTCACTACAGGGCAAAATACAGAGGAAAAGTTTTTCATTGCAAAGGGAAGAGAGAAGAGAGAGGCTTTTCCACTTCTTGTTGTTGATTAATGGAAGATGAAGCTTCTAGGTGTCTTCAATAGATTAATTCTTGGGCTCTTCTTCCTTCTATATCTTCTCATTCTTTTCTCATTGTAAAGGGTTCTGAATTTATGTATGGGTTGGGTAGATAGAGAAATGTTGAGTCTGAGTCACAAACAAAATATGTGATTGTAATGTTTCAATTTCATGAGTAAATATTAGTTAGTTTGTGCAAGCAAAGCATGAATTTCATCAACTTGTCTCCAGATTTGTACATTTTAAGTCATATAAATTCAATAATACAAAGTATTTAGAATTTGTCATCTCAATTTCCCTAAGATTGTATTATTTGTTCATGGTTCTATTTCAAAGAAATGGTTAAATTACTTTGAGCAGATAATTGTGATTTTAAGTGTGCAAGGTGGATCTGTAAGAAGAATTTGGATGATAATAAGAGTGGATATGTTGGTGTAATGCATTAGTAGTTTTGAATCCACTGGGTGAAGTCTATTTGCTGATGAGATTTTCTTTGCAATTCCATATTTGACTCCATGGCCCAGAATTAGGCACTAATTTGTCATTTAGCTTAATGCATTTCAAAAACAAGTTATAGATTCAAAATCATTTTAATTCATGTTGTTTGGTTTAGGTTTAGAGTTAAATTCTACTTCCCAATTATTGAGTGAGTGTTGAGATATGAAAAATATAGCCAGATTTGAAGTTGTTAATGCTTTCCTTGGTATATTTTCATTGGGAATTATCTGCTATAAAATACAATGTCTATTTATAATTGAATTAAGTCTTTAGGTATTGTGAAGGGAGACCCACCTTGGTCTTGTAGAGAGAAAAGTGTAGGAGATTTTTGTCTTTGAATGAATCTTTTTAGTTGGCCAAATCCATCTTTGAGTCTAAGCATAAGAAACTGGCTATTCTTTAGGACTCATTAGACTAGTTGATTTGAACACCAACAAAATGGTGACTCTACTAGGGAGAAGTGGATTATTTTGTTAATTTTTTCCTAGAATATCTAGTGCAATTTTTTTGAAGTCCATTGGAATGAGTCAAAAAAGTGAATAACTAGTTTAGGTGTTGAAGAAGTTTTAGATTTGTAAATTGATGTGTAGCAGCCCAAATTCAAAAGACTATGAAGAGACTCCATTGGAAGAACTCAGAGAATTTATTTTCATTGAAGATATCCTTTCTTCAAAGGTTTTCATCTTGTTGAAGAGGTGGCAACTCTTCTCTACAATTTATGCACATGAAGGGTTGTTGTTTGTTATTGTGACTTGAAAATGCTCTATTCAAAGTTGCAGCAGCTAGAGATGGAAGGTACATGGTTCTCTGCATACTTTAATTTGTTGGCTCTGTCATATTGAATGAAATTGTTGTTCCATTTAAATATTTTTTTCTAGAATTCAAATATTTGCTAGTGTGGATGGTTAGAATGAATTTGTATATCTTAGGGATTTCCATCCATTTGCACTGTCATATGTTTCAAGCCCAAGTTACCACCATGTTAGCAACTATCTTAGTGATACTTCATATTGTCATGGCTATGATTATGCACAATTAGTTAAGCCTTGATTTTCAAGTATATATGGATCACCAAAATGAAATATCCATACCATTAGAAACCTTAATATATATTTTCATGAAGCTTTAAAAGTCTGATAATCCTCAAACATTTGACACCCCAAAGTACAAGAACCCAACTCTGAAAAATCCTACGTTTAGCCTGGAATGGAAAACTATGTTTGAAGGGGGAATTAAAGAGATGAACAAAAGGAACCTGATGTCTCTACAAGCCCAATTAAGAGATAATCATATTGTACCTACTAGCCAAATTACTACGCCTTTTTTCAATTTCTTTGATCCATTATATACTAAATTAGACTTGTCATGGATTGATTACAAGGCTGAAAGTATGTCAAATCAATTCTATAAGATGATGCTTACATTTAATGGATACAATGTGTGTAAAAGAGATGCACATGTCCAAAAAATTTCAAGCTTCATGGAGAAACACTCATTTGGAGATTAGGATTTGTGAATGATATTTTTTATTAGATCTCTAGAAGAAAAACCTAAGGACTGGTACTTAAGTTTTCCTGAGAAGTCCTTTTCCTATTGGGATAAAATAGTGGATGCTTATAGAAAAGAATTTGCAAGAGAACCTTTTGAACTTGTCACAAGGTTAAAGAAGATTAAAAAAAAAGATGAAGAGTCAAGCATTGATTTCAATCACAAATGTGTTGTTGCTCCTTCACTAATCCTTGAAAATTTTAGACCTAGTACTCTAGATTGCATTCATATGTATTTTGAAGCCTTTGAGGAGGGATCTAGTGCACTGTTAAAGGATTATAAAATATTGAGTATGCAGATGGCTTACACATTTTTAGATAATTTGGAAAAAAAAGGGGAATGAATATGTGCAAAGTTTGTTGTCTTCAATTGTGGGTAAACATGCTAATGAAATTAGCAGCTGTGTGAATACAAATGATCAAATGTCTTCAATTTTAAATATAGAAAAATGCATACTTGAGAAGGTAGAAGACAAGAATGATGCATCATCAGGTGATGAGGAGGTTGTCTTTGAACAAACTATAGAAGAAATATACCTAGATCAAAATTGCAGCCATAATTATGAAAGACATGATGAGATAAATGAAACATTTTAAGTTTCTTCTATCTGCTCTAAAAATGCAAAAAAAGAGCAAATTTTCTATAGACATTGAAGGTTGCAATGACAGATAATTCCCTAAATGATCATCTCAGTTCAAAATGTGTTGATGATACTTTCCCTTCAAGCAATGAGTGTGATGTTGTGAAGAACAATGGGATTCCGAGTTTTCTGAGCCAAGAATATGATGATGGATATGAATTGGATTTATTTTTTGAAGAGTATATGTGTAATTAGTAATATTATGATACACTTTGTCATACCAATCCTATAAGTGTGTGTAGCATTAATGAAAATTTTCATGATGATGAGACAAAGGAGCCCACTGATTTGAGAAATGCTTATGAGAATGTCAATATATCAATTGCAAGTGACAAAGTGTGTAATGAATTTCAGTTGGCAAGATAAACCACAAGCAACTACAATGAAGAAGCCATTGATGTTCATGACAATGAAATGTTTGTGTCTATCCTCAAGAGGAGGTAAATGACCAACTCAATGACAACACCCAGTCTAATGATGAAAGGTAGAAAGATGTAGATTGTTGTCATGACAGACCAAAAGTAAGCAAGAATGAAAAAATGGATAACCTATTCTCCGTGATGGATTGTGACCATGTTATTGATAAGGTTGTTGGAAATTCAATCTCCTATGATTAGGGAAATATAATTTATGATCAGTCCATTGAGTTTTCATATTTTTTTGATGGCGATATCATGGTATATCTTGATTTACAATTTGATAATGCATGCAATTCTAATGGAGGTCAAGAAGAGGAAGTGGTTGAAATAATAGGTTAGATAAATAATCTATTAAGCAGTAAAAAAAATTTAAATTTGTTGACTACTAAATATCAAAAATGTACATATCTGAATAACCCTCAGTTGTTGTGTGCTTCCCATATTGATTTTGACAATGATGATAATTTTCACTATGCAAGGTATGATGCATGTGTTTTTTTATCCTCCTTCCATTTATGAACTAGTTGGTCAGTATGATGATAATGTGGATGAAGACAAGGAACCATTTGATTGTAATGGTGCATTGTATGATGAATATGAATGTGTGCATGTTGATGTAAGTTCATAAATCTATTTTGATGAATTAGAAACAATAGATGACCATGAGGTTGCATACCTAATGAACCAAGTTTTGAAGATTTTGATGAAAATTTGGACAAGTGCCCATCTACTAGTTTAGATGAGCCTAGCCATGGGTTTTTTCATGTGGATGTGGATGTTGATTTAAAAAAAAATTAGATTATCTTTCTGAACCGGAATTGCTCATTTTGGGGCAAGCTTGGGATGTTGAAGATGTTGATATTTTATGTTCAGAGGATAACAAAGTGACTACAAATGAGGACAAGTCATAAATATTTGATGATTCTCTATACAAACATGATGGAGGATAGTTATAGAGTGTGCCAATGTATGACTATATCTCTTTACACACACTTAGAGATATTTTGCATGATGTGCAAGAACTTTTGGTAAGTTCTTGTGATAGTTTCACCTTTGACATGCAACCTAGTAATTAGATTGAGCTTAACAGTAACAACCATGTGGTAGAATGTGAGTGTTATTTTTGTCAGCTAGAGGAAGTCTTCATGAAATGTGGCAATGTGCAATACATTGAAGAATGTTGTTTTCAACTTGAGAATGATTTATATGATGAATATGATAAGTTGTTGCAACATGATAATCAACATTTTAAGAGTGTGCCTGACTTTCAGATGCATAGTGACTATGAATATGTTGATAATGTTTTATATGATGGGTGGTTGGGAGATGCCAACATGTTTAATCAAGAAGATGGCAGTGATATGGTCTATGTGATTTGGTTTCCATGTGATAACAAGCCAAATAGATACCAAGTTTCCACTTGGACAAAGGTAGCTTGATACTTCTATTTGAAAAAGTGTAGTCACTTATGTTGTTGTGGTGTGACAGATGCAAGTGTGGGTTGAGGGAGATCAAATATTTTAATATATTGGTGTTTGATAGAGGTAATAATTGACTCCCCTTTTTCATTTGGTGGCTTGGGGTCACCAAGTGAAGTTGAAAAATAAGGTTGAATAAAGGAGAAATTTGAGAGAACCCAATGGACTCAGCATTTGGTCTACTTCATAGAGATCTAAATACATCCCCAGTCAAAGCCACTATTGGAACTTAAAAAATTTGCAAATTTGAAGTGCCCATATTGAAAATTTTTCCTTTGCACACTTAGAAGTGCACCTGAAAAATCTGCCCAAGTGACCTACTTTGGAGGGTCATATTTTGGTGTCTATTGATTTTCATGCCAAACCCCTTGGTAGACATGCTCATGTGACATAGGTGAACATGCATGCTAGTTGTCAGCTTCCCTTGATGAGTTTTGATAGTGTTTTGAAAAGTGAAGCTGAAGGGTTTTGGGACTATTTTATTATTTGCAAACTCTTTGTCCTGCGCAGTGGCCTCTTGTTCGAGATGATATTTCAAAACTAGATGATTTTCAAGAAAAATAGATTGCATCTCTCCATTCTCCCCACGTTCATATGCTCCCTGGTCTAGTTTTAGAGCCTTATGAGCTGATTTGCTATTTTTTTGAGCTCAAAAGCAAATGCAGTTTGTTCTAATTTTTCTAAGTGGTCTAGGAGCATTATACATCCAATTTTGTGAATTTTTAAGCATAAATTTTTTTGTTTCTTAATTACGTAACCTCTATGGTTAATCTCTTGAATTGAGCTATGATTTCTATCATGTATTCCTTTTCGTTTGAAATTTTGATATTTTGGTTTTCTTGAGTTTTCAAAAAAAAAGAATTTTCATTAGGATGTAGCTCTGTGATAGTTGGAGCAGGGTGAGGGACTAAAGCTTGACTATTTCCTGGTTGAAAGAAATTATTTTGAGGAAATTTTCCATTTTGGACCACTAAAGGATAAACATTAGGGGCTATAGGATGACTTAGAGGGACTCCATTTACGCTTGGGATAGGGTAATTGTTCAATCCATTTCCACCATTTGTGAACAATCCATTTCTTAGGTGTTTCATTTCTAAATTCACACTCATGACTTCAGCATAGGTTTCAAGTAAAGTAGTAGGAGGATTTTCTCTTTGCTTCACAAACATAGCAGTTAAAGGATCTACTGTTGTATAATAAACTATGATAGTAGAAAAATTATATATTACGTAAGGTGCTTGCAACCTAGAATATTCCTTTTGAAACCTATCATTAAAAGTAGTTATAGGTTCTCCTTTGAACCTCTTGATTTGAGCAAATTGATTATATAACAAAGTGGGGTCAGTCAGTGTTCTAAATATGGCTAAGAATTGACTTTCCATATCCTACCATGATTTGATAGAATTATGAGGTAGGTTGATATACAACTGGTAAACTTCATCTCTTAAGGTGTATGGGAACAACCTACTTACGACATCTTTTTGTTGAATCCTGGCTCTAAAAAATGTATCCTTGAAGATACTAATATGTTCTTCTACATCTTTATGGAGATAATATTTGGGACACAACTTATTAGGATTTTTTGGTAAATCATTGTACACAAAAAATTCAATCAGTGATTCTACGCTAAAGAATGACATTGCTATGGAGGGCAGTGGTACAACAATAGTCAGATTCTGCAAACTCGCATTCACACTTCCAAAATTTTGAGGTCTAGATGATGTTCAACCACTAAGCTCGACTAAATTCATACAAGGATCACTAGATCTAGATCTAGTGAATCTATGAAAATCAAGTTTAAAACTTAACAAAGCCAAAAAAATAACAATAGGCCCTCCTTCTAGTGTGAGTTCTTATTGATGACAATTTTACTTGCATCAACATGGAAAATAAATTCTTCACAGATAAACTGCAAAGAGCCTATCCTTCTTGAAAGATATGGAACAAAGACAATCTAAAAGGGGAATTTTCTTTTAACAAGAAAATATAGACTCAGTTCAATCCCAAGTCTCTAGTAGCCAAGTCTTGACTGTACTAGGTTCACTCTCGTGTATAATGTGATATTGTTGTTAATCTCAAAGGGAATATGGTTATTTTTGGTTTCATTAAGAATCATAAGCATTTTACACAAGATTTCCAATTCATTCATAAAAATAACATCATGAAATAGAAAGATTTGAAATAATATTCCATGAACATCAACAATTTCTTTACTATCACTTAAGTAGATTTAGCATTAAGCATTCAACAATTTCATAGAAAAATGAAATATTTTCAATAAATTTCCATTCATTCATCTATTTGTTGAAACATTTTTAAAAGAAATTAAACATCTATTCTAAAAGAAAGCATAAAAAATATTGAAAATTAAAATTTCTCCTAGTTATTCTCCATGCATGCCCCAAAGAATCAACCAAATCAAAGTAAACCACTTTATACTTAACTAGACTGCTTCACAACTAGATATAAAATAGTGCAAGCTTTTAAAGAGAGGGGTTTTAGTTTGGACATCGAGTAGGTTTTGTATGCACCCTTAAACAACACAACACATAGTCTTGTTCGACTGAACTAAAAAAACTAGCTAGAAAAGATTCATGAAATAGGTAGCTATAAAATTGGCTCTGGTATTGATCAGTGTCTATGTGCATACAAGTTTTTAGACCAAAATGATTTAGAAAACAAGAAAATAGAACAAAACTTAAAGAAGTTTTTGCTCTTTCGACATCCACAAATTCTAAACTTAAAATGAAAATAAAGCAATAAATGGCCTTTTATAGGAACAAGGCCCCAAGAGTTAAAACTTAAATTTTATCCAGAGAATCAAAAATAAAAATCAAAATGCAACACGTGGCATACGCCAACTATCATCAGAATATTCTAGATGAAGTCAAAGCTTTGACTTCGTCAGCAACAACACTTTTCACTTCTTACTTCGATTCACAATACTTCACATAAATCAAGGCTATTGGCATCCTTCAAAATAATAGATAGGAAACATCTATCAAGATTGGGAACCACCTACAAAACTCAAAAAAAAAATTCTGCCACACCTCTGATATCTAGTATCCAGTTCTTCCTTTCATCATTCAGGGCTCGAGCTCCAGGATCTTTTCTTCACCTTTATTTAATTGATATTGTTGGAAAACACTCAATGTTTGATGCATATGTTCTTTTGAAATCCTTTGCATTGCCTTCCAAGTGAGTTTGAGCCTGGTGTATTCTTCTAATACTAGGAGTATAATATTATTCCTCTGCACTTTGTTTGTTTCATATCTAGCTATAGTGTTCCTGCACTATATAATCTTGTCAATGACCTCCTGAGTTAATAGCTAAATAGGGTATTTATTTATTCTTTCAATCCATTATTTTAAGGCTTTAGCTTCTTTACCTTCCTATCCTAGTATTTGAGGATCACAACCTTGATGTGCTAGCATTTTAATGAAGTCTTGATCTTTATCAAGCAATTTTCTACATTCCAAGGTGACCTTTTCAAATCCTTCAATACATTGCATCAGCATGTCACCTTCCCATCTCAATTGTTTCTTCCATTTTTTTGGGAATGGAACTTCTCACTTTGAAATTACATTTCCTTGTATATTAATTCTTGGACATCCATTTTTATGAGAATTTCAACACTTTTCCTTTCATCATTAACTTGTTCCTGGTGAAACTTACATTCACTTTCAAAAAAATTTAATTTCTCTGATTGATGGTATGCTTCCCTATTGCATCTATAATGAATTATTCTCCCTGCCTTACCTAGTACTCAATCCATTCTTCAAATACATTCCTTTTGTGGTGAACTGCTACAATTGCATCCACACATTCTTGTGAAATTAGTACTAGATGTTGGGGCAATTCAGTTTATGCTTGACCAAATAGGGTTAGTTATTTTATAAAATGTTCCAAGGTTGCAACTAGTTCTTTCAATTCTCTTTTCTTCTTTTTATACTTTTGTACTCTGGAAATAATGGCATCCAGGTTCATCTTTATTTCTTCCAACTCTTGCCTCCAAGATGAGTGTCCAAGATTAATACTTGTTATCTTGTATTCCTTAGGCATTATTTCATGTCTATTTTTGTCAGTTGTTGGAGTAGCTATATGGAAGGTTCTTTCACCATTTGCTTTTCTTTGTATGACATGTTTTGCTTTAGCTATATGCCTAGGCTTAGGAGTATCTACTTCCTATATGAAACTATTAAGATCTAGAGGCAATACTTCTACTTCATTTAGGGAAGCCAATTCCCTAATCAAAAAGTTAGGTGCATCTTCATCATGCTCTACCTCTACAACCTTACTTTGTTCCTAGTTTCCACTTGATTTAGGAACATATTTTCTTACTTCTTCAGTCTTATCTATCATGTCCTATGAAATAGGAATTTCCTCAGTAATTTATGGCATAGATTCGGGATTACTAGGATTTGGCACTATCTCCTCTATTTGAAGACTTACATTTTCCTATCTATCTAGATGTTCAACCTCAATTTTCTGGATGTTACTTTCTTTATTCTCTATTATGCCAAGATTTTCCTCATTTCCAACTCCATCACCTGAAACCTATGTAGCTTCTCCTTTCTCAATATCAACTTCAACATGGTCCTTTTCTGATTCTTTAAAGACCTGAAGTTGTTCATTATCATTTGGAACATTCCCAAGTGAAGGTTGGGAATCAAAAGTATCTTCAATAATTATTTCATCAATAGGATCATGCTCTACAATCTCCCCTATTTCCATCTCAATAATATCAGGGTTCCCAGCTTTTGAGGCGAGTGTTCCTTTCTAGATTACTAGGATTACTAGGATTTGGAACTATCTCCTCTATTTGAAGACTTACATTTTCCTATCTTTCTAGATGTTCAACCTCTATTTCCTATATGTTACTTTCTTTATTCTTTGCTATGCCAGGATTTTCCTCATTTCCAACTCCATCACCTAAAACCTATGTAACTTCTCCTTTCTCAATCTCAACTTTAACCCAGTCCTTTTCTGATTCTTCAAAGACCTATGACTATTCATTATCATTTGGAACATTCCCAATTGAATACTAGGAATCAAAAGTATCTTCAATAATTATTTCATCAATATGATCCTGCTCTACAGTCTCCCCTATTTCCATCTCAAGAATATTAGGGTTCCCTACTTCTAAGGTGAGTGTTCCTTGTATAAATTATTCTTCAACATTTATAAGAGTGGACCCTATATCTAAAATTTCTTCGATCATTGGTTGTACCATGGGTTTATCTTTAAACTTCTTTTCTTTTACCTTCTCCCACATGGCACCCCATTTATCCATCTATTCTTTAATTCTAGCTTCATTTGTCTAAAAAATTTCATCCAAAACCATAGGAGTTCCTCCTAGTGCTTGTTTCATACGAGCCATGTTAATAGAAGGAGGAGAAGTAAATAGTGCTATAACCCTTTAAGATGCAGATATGGTCTATGTACCAACATTTTCTATTGCTCCTACTTCTTCATCAATAACCAGTTTGGTCCTTTGTTTTGTTGTAGAGGAAGATGCACCTTTAGGTATTTCTTTTGATTTATCTTTTCTTGATTTTGCATCTTTCTGCTTATCAAATGGATATACTGGAACTTCTTGTTTTGAAGCTTCAGGAGTTCTCTCTTCAATCCTTATACTAGGATTTGCCTTACTAGTTTTCCTTTTCTTCCTAGTAGGTTCCCCACTCTCAAATGTAGTTTCATTTCTTCATTTTCTTCTTTTTTCCTCTGATAACATGGGTTCAATTCCTCTTTCTCTTAAAGCTTTACAAAAAAAATTTATCCAGTGTCGAGTGTGTGACAGAACTGGTGCAGAGAACCCATCAAATGATGTCATTTCTTCACCTTCATAATCTAGGTCTAGGATGGGTTCGTCATACACTCTGTCTTCATTATAAGCTTTATTCAACACTTCTCCATTATCCTCTTCTAATTGATTTGGAATACCATGAAGCATAAGAATCCAAGCATATTTTAAAGACAATCTTTCATACTTTCTTATTCTTACTCTATGCTCATAATCACAATTAAGCCAATAATCTTCTAGGTGTTGGACATGAGCATGGTAACCAACTATGGCCTTGGCAATATTCCCTTCAAGATCATAATACATTCTTTGAAGTGGAAAATTTTCAAAATTATATGTTCTCAGTTCTTCTTCACACAAGTCAAACACCCTAATTGCATTGCACTTATAATTCCCTATCACAATAGGAAATCTAAAAGAGGCCTTCTTGTGAGCCTTGTTATAAAGAGCCTAAGATGGTTTCAACTATCTCAACAATTCTAATAAAACAATTTTGTCTATTGGATACCTAGGCAGCATGAAACGATGTCCATAAAATCCTTTCACCCTAATTCAAGAGTAAGTGGGGAATTGAACATACCAGCCTCCCATTGGTCTAATGACACTTTTTTCCTCTAAGGAAAATATTTTTGATTTATCACCTTCCATCATTTCAACCAGCTCCATCAAGAACACATCATTAACTCTCCTACAATTCTCCTTGTATCCATGGATAGTTATCTAGGGTAAATGAGCATATATCAAACTGTTTACAACTTTCCTGTCTAGAGTACCAATCTTTTTCAGCCCTTGTTTGCTTGCCCTCATGGTGCAGGAATACATCACATATGAAGACATATAGAAACATTTGGTTTTGGGAAATTTCATTATCTCTTCATATAATCTATCACTATTAAACTTTCCCAAATGAATTTGCATGGGATTTTCCATCAATCTGGATATTATTACAAACAAACAGGGTTCAAATTTACTGGCATCTAGTAAACCATTCATTCTGCTCAACAAATTTATTATATCTTGAATTTCTTGGTTGAACATAAACCTTTGAATTCCTTTGGTCTATGGTGTAATTAGCTCTTGGCATCATTGGGTACTCATAATTTCTCTATTGCGTGCTTCAACATTCCAATATGTTTTGGCCTTTTCTTTCATATCAACATTATACATTTGAGTGAATATAGGAAGCCAAAATTTGTATGTAATTCCTTTCTGTGAGAGGTCTACATAGATTCTCCCATCTTTTTCAACAACTCTTTTATCTCTAGAGGTTATAATAATTCATCCATTCCATCACACTAAGAAGCATTTTCTCATCATACCCGAGTGTAAATTTCAACATCAGAAGACCACACCATATGAGTATCTATAACTACCACATTGATTGGTATGGCTTACAAACTATAATATTTAAATTCATCTTTTTCCCTTGCATCAGAAGTAATCATTTTTGCTGATGTGTTCTAAATTTTCAAATGTGTGTCTTGTGTGCGAGTTAGGGTTAAATTTAGCCAAATTTCTTGCAATTTATAAAACTTTCAATTCACCTTTTGGCTAAATTCAAAATCAAAGAATAATCAATATTTCAATTTCTAAAGGGAAATACCATCTTTCAAGATTTTCATGGATGAAAATAATTAACAAAATATCAATTATCTAAAACATACTTGGTTTTGGTTGATAATGACAATATTTTTAGAATGGAACTCCAAAACCCTTGGTAGGAGTTTTCTCAATTTCTTGAAAATTACCTTTCCTTGCACGCCAACATTATTTTGTTCTTTCAATGTCCTTTGTAAATTTGTAGCATGATGTGAAGTGGAGTGTTACAAAAGCAACTGCATGCTTAAGGTGGTGTTGAGTACATGGGTAGTTCACCACCTTCATTAATTAAATGTTATAATGCATTAATTTCTTGAATAAAGGTGCAATCATTATGAATTAGTGTTCAAATTATGAATGCTTAGATTTTTGTGCGGGCTCGCTACTAGAGGAGAAAGACTGTGTGATGATCATACATGGCACTCTGGTGTCACTTTGATATTTGTGAGGCATAATCCATTAAAGATACATGATCAATTTGTGATCATCGAGATTAAAACCTTTAGTATCAACTTTTAGGAGAAATATTAGGATCCAAGGCACTTACCTCTAGGCTTAAGAAAAAACTAGAACAAAAGAGAAGACTAAGAACTGGATTCAAGAGAGATTAAAACATTTCAAAACATACTCTCTAATTTTCGAGTTCTGAAAAAAAGGAATGAAATAAAACTATTGGACTTTGATACAAGAAAAAAAATGATATCACTGGGATTGATACCTCTGGTAAATGACTTATTGGGCGGGGCTAGGACCAACTGAAGATACAATTCACTTTGATGCAACTCCACAACCCTGGGATTCTAGTTTTTGGTAATGCATTAAACTTCATGACAAGATTGAAACACCAAATCTGAGAAAGAAATGAGAAAAAAAAAGGACCAAGCAAAATTGAAAATGAGACCAGCAACTGACCAAACCGCAGAATGACGCCAAAGCAAATGAAAGCCAAAGGGAACAAAAGAAAGGGGTCCACATTTTTCCAAAGGGAAAAATGGGGTGTGTTGTGAGACTACACAATAGTATCTTTTCTTCAAGAAATAATGTTTAGTTCCTAGGGAGAATGTGTTTGTAGATGACCTTTAATTGTGTGAGTGTAGTGTCCCATTTTTACTTTGCTTTTTGTAGGACTTTGATGTGTCTTGGGTGCTTATATGTGTTGCCTTTGCCTCTATAAGAATACTAGGTATTTTGATCTATTGTGTTGTGTTCCTTTCTTTTCCCAAAAATTTCTATAGATGTGCTAACTTTATACTAATTTTCCCCTTTATCTATTTGATTTGTATCTTTATTTGCTACCTTTTCTCCTAGATTTATAGTTTATTATGTATATTCTTTTTCTATTCCCTTACCATGCCATCCATATCTTTTAGTGGGTTATATGTGGAGGTGATATTCACTATTTGGGCCTCTAGTTGAGTGATATGATCATTAAGACTCTTGGTGATGTTGGGCCATTGAAGAAAAATTGGTGGAGTACATTTTTCTCTACAATTCTTCTATATTATTTATTTGTATTTATAATTGAGAGTGTTATGGTGCAAACTTCTTTGTTTCCTCATTATCTTTCTTCTCAAAAAATTCCTACTAGGCATCCTATTGTATCTTGGTCTTCTATGACTACAAATGTGATTGTAGGACATCCACCAATTTTTTGAGTTGTTGAGGTAGGGGAAGGGAAGTTCCATATGTATGTGCAGTTTGCTATTTTCTAATATAATCATTACTTATTGCAATTTATTTTCACTTTCAACATGTTGTTATTGTATTTCATCCCTTATTGTGGCATGGAATATATCCCAAAGGTATAGTTTTTGGAGTAGCAAGATGTTGGATAGGTTCACTTGGGAACCTAATATTGGCAATTGGAGAAGTTGTGGTGTTGGTACTAATTGTAGCTACTTTTGTTATGTGAGAAAGTATTTGATTGATTGTATAGGAGGGGTGGGTGTATATTCTTTTAGTTTATTTACCTCTTTTCCCCCATCTTATTTTGTACTTGGTTGGTTTCTTTCCAAAGGATTTGTTGTTTGTTGTCTTATTTTTTCTTCCTCTAGGAGGGAATCATGGAGATTTTTAGTGAGCTTTGTTCTTTCCTTCTGTACCTAATATATAATTTATATTTTTTCTCCCTCCATTAGGGTATCCACCCTCTTGTTTTTATAGAGCTCCTTTTCTTGTGCTTGTGCAAATTTCTCCTTTTGTTGTGTTGTCAAGTCAGGTCCCACCTCTTGTAGTTCCTTATCCCTTATTTCTTCTTTCTTTTTGAGGGCTCTTTATCTCTTCTATCTTATTATAGAAATGATTGGTTTTGGGAACCCTTCAATCACTTCCTCCAAATTTTGTTAAATTTTTTGATGTATTTCACCACCTGCACTATAATATTTTCTCCTTATTTTTTGTCTACTTTTTCATGCATTTTAAGCACTTATGGTAACATTCCATGGTATATTATGGCATTTGTAGTGGCCATGACATGAGTTATTTATTTTGGTTGTTAAAAGACTTATTACTTTGCTATTTCAATAGTTTGATGCTTTTTCTTCTTCTATGATGGATTTTACACTTCTTCAACTTCTTCTTTCTCCTCCTCCTTGGAAATCTAGATTATCTTTATTTCTACCCATTGTTTGGGCCTTTCCTTCCTAGTATTTTTTACCACACTCATCAAAACTAGATTCTCTAAGACTTCTTGAATATTTGCAATGGATATTGTTTGTGAGGATGAGGTGGGTCCCTTTGATTATACATTGGTTGCTCCATATAATATTTGATACATTGTTTCCACCAGTGTGCCTATTTCTGAGAGTGGTGTGAAGGAATATGGTTGTGTTAGCCATTTTGGTGGGATGTCCCACTAGTTATGGATCCTTTTTATCTTTTCATTTACATGATTCTTGTATATACTGTTAGAAAACCAAGATCTGATTGCAAACCAGAATAGACCTTCCATAGAAGAGGAAAATGAAAAAGCAGAAGCTTTGCATAAAAACATGCAATTTGATATATTCGTAAAGACCAATAATTACAAGAGATAATTTTCTTTATAAAAGAAAAGATGCAACAACCTAATCTTATCTTGAGAAACAAGATAGCTCAATAAGATAAAGATAAGATCCTATAATTTAGGAATTAAATAAATCCTAAGTAAACTTATGCTAAGTGTAATTAATAATTAATTACACCAACACCCTCCCATAAGTGCAACTTAGGGAGAAGCAGATTATTATGCAAATATGAGTCCCAACAATAAGGCCTAATTAGGTACTCATGTACAAATGCAAAGAGAGAGAAACCCCCCTCAGTGAGATGAACTGCTATGAAGAATCACTGGAAGAACTCTGATGAAGCAACACTGGAACCCCAAATCTGGCAAGCAAGGAAAGATAGTTCTATTTTCAAAATACCAATCAGAATCAAAAATACAACAACAAACCTGATGCCAAGGAACACTGGAAACTCACATACTGGATCAACTCTGGAATCTATAAGCAACAGTAGATGAAGAATGAAAGGACCCATAATGATGACAAATCTGGAAGTTGTGTCTCGAAGCCAATGCCAAACTGAAACTAAAACTACCCATAGGACGAGTACCATCAAGATTATGGAACATTAACCATAAAACCATGGCCCTCAAACTGAGATGGATCCAATGTGGATCATTAACCATAGGCTCTCAATCTAAAGTGTGAACTGGATGTGAATCAACAATGTGTCTAGCTAAGCAAAGATATGGCTAGAAGGAGAATACAGAAACCAGACAAATTCATGCAAGTTGTCACCAAAATGAAAGGTGGATGCAAGAACCCCCCTTAATGGAACTTTATATCAGTTCATTATTACAATACCCAATGATTGCATAAGGAGATAATGCAAAACTATAGAAACATGAGTGAAAATGCAAACCTAAAGCACGAAACAAAAATGAATGCATGCATAAAATAAGTTACACATTTTCTATAAATGACCTCATATCTGCATAGAGGCTGAAACCAGCTTTCCAACGCCGCAAAAATCGCAAAAATCGGATAAGCGAGTCAAAAGATATGCATCCCGGAGTGAAAATGGCAACATCAGACTTCCGAGGCTGAAAAAAGCATCAAAAAAGAAAAACCAAAAAAATATCACCAGCACCATTGCATAGAGTGTCAAAACAACTTTCTAACGATATCTAGTTTGCAAAAAAATACCTTCGTTTGTGAAAGTTACGCCAAAATGAAAAAAAGCCCTGTAAAAGGGCATTTCCAGCACTAACAAGGAGCAAAATATAATCCCTTAGGCGCTAGCCCTCTGTCCACCATGTGACCGCGCGCACAGAGGGGGTAGGAAAAATGTTGGTGGGATTATGGGCGCAACCTCTAGTCATAGATGTGACCTAGGCGGGTGCTCGGAGCTGGCGGAGCTGAGTGCAGGAGCTCCCAAAGCCAATAGAACCACAGGCCCGGTGGTAGGGGGCTAAAATTCAGTGGAGTGGCGTGAGAGCGGAGAAATGGGGCGGCGGTGGCCCAATGGTGGTGCGCCGGTGATGCAGCAGAGGCCGCTGGGTAGTGGATGGGCGGTGCTGCCTTTTAAACCGGCAATGCCGAAAATCAAAAGGATTTTTGATTTTTTTAATATTTCTTTTAATTTTTCTTGAAAACGATGCCTCAGAATGTGTCTCTAGGGGCCATACGGCCTCCGGGTAAAAAAATTTTTCCTCCTCGGATGACTGTGTCCAAATTGGAAAAACTTTATATGAAAATGGGGGTTTTTGGGCACTGCGAATCCAACGGCGAGGTCTGTTTGGGCCCAAAGTGCTCTAAAAATTAGGCGACCCCCAGATCTATCAGAAAAATTTCCAAGCTTGAAACCCTCACAAATCTGGCAAGCGGTGATGAAAATGAATAAAATGAAAGTCATTTCTGACTTTTTCCAGCACTCTCAATCCAATGGAAAACCCCGATCTAATCCAAGATGTTGTATAATGATGCTCAAGGATTGAAACCCTCGAGGGACTCTGAACGAGCTCTGCAACGAAATCCTCCAAAAATGTTGAAAAGGGGTTGCGAATTGAGGCTCTGATACCATGTTAGAAAACCAAGATCTAATTGCAAACTAGAATAGACCTTCCATAGAAGAGGAAAATGAAAAAGCAGAAGCTTTGCATAAAAACATGAAATTTGATATATTCGAAAAGACCAATAATTACAAGAGATAATTTTCTTTATAAAAGCAAAGATGCAACAACCTAATCTTATCTTGAGCAACAAGATAGCTCGATAATATAAAGATAAGATCCTATAATTTGGAATTAAATAAATCCTAAGTAAACTTATGCTAAGTGTAATTAATAATTAATTTCACCAACATATACTACCCATGATTTCCTTCTATGTCCCTAATCTCTTTGCATTTGGGTCCTTTGTTTTGTTGAGGGTATTTATAGTATATGCATCTACTTCCCATTGTGTGACCTCATAGGGGGCTTGATAATCCATGTTGTTATTAGCTCCATGATATCCATGTATGTATAGTCCTTATCCACTAAGAAGGTTACGATATTGATACATTGTTTGACGAACTCATGGGTGAGTGCAAGATCATGGGGGTTCCAAAAAGTTGCGATATGACAAAAAAGTGGCTGATGACTTTTTTTTTCCAAATTTAATGAAATGAAAAGGGTTTATTGAGAAAATTTTCAGCTTTTCAAAAATATAAGATATGCATATAAGTATTTGAAATTAAATAGATAATTATTATTAATTTTCTACATACATTCTAACTAAAGTCCTGATTGGTAGGTTGATTGAAAAAAACCTATATTCCTTAAATGATTTCACATTTTTTAAATCCAAAAGATGCATCACATTCTATGCTTCCCATTCTATAGGATTAAAAAAGGAAAAAATGAATTTCATAAATTTTTGACCAAGTTATGGTGGTCAGACAAACACATTTTAATATTTTTTAAAAAGTTTAATAAAAAATTCATAACTAATTATTTAGTTACAAAAAAAATACAAAAAAAATTGTGGCACATTCGGCCATGCGTCCTCTACTCATATTGAAAGTTTCAAAACTTATATTATCTCTTCTTTTACTTTGGTTGGTCAAACATACATCTACTTTTTATTTTTTCCTAAAAAATTTAGTACTACTGCATTGAAATTTAAAATTTTCACCAAATAGATTTTTTTTTTCAAAAAGGGAATAGTATCTTAGAAACTACATCCAATTTACTACAAAATCTATTCTTACATATTTTTCAAATTATGTTAATAATTTATTCAAAAATTTATGTCAAATTGCCTAACTTTGTTTTTCTAAAATTTCATTGCCAATTAAGGGCCTAGTTTGGACCCCCATGATCCTGCGTTGACCCTCATATGGGATCCATTATCTAACCTATATTTGTTGTTGGAATATTTTTAAAAAGACCTAGTCTGTGGTAGTGTAGGTTGGTTTATCCTTAAATTGTAGAGCATGTTGCTACTATTAAATTTGTCTACCATAACTTCCTAATGAATGTAAGTAATTAATTAAGAAAATAGAAACCTAGGAAGATAAGAAATGTACCATACCTAAAATTATACTCAAAATTTTTAATCTTCTAGATATTCTCCATTAAATTATCCTTCATTTCCTCATATAGGTCAAAACCCTTCCCTTCCACCACAATTTGATATGTGGTATGTATGTCAATTGTTGTGGTTGATTCTTCTTGGTTTGCATAATTGATTTTATAGGTGATACCCTTGGTGGCATACCACATGATAGGGTTTATGATTTCCAAGACTCTCAAGTTATGTCCATTGGGTTTAGCTCAAATAAAATTTGTTACCTTATCATATTTAATGGATTTCTTTGCTAGTATTTATCCTACTATACTTAACCCCATGATGACATGAATATATTCCTTTATAATCTATAGGGTTTGTTAAAATTAACCTAACCTAGTTGTGTTCATCACATAAGTTTGGGTATTATTTCCATATATCCAAATTCTTCCACCCACATCTTGGTATTGTGGATGATATCTGCTCTAGTTTGGGGTTAGTAATATTTGTTGGAGCTCTTCAAATTAGGTTAGGTCAATTTCAACTATTAGCTCATGCATGTACTTCCTCACATCCTCTATATATATATACCATGTCTATTGGATTTATTGAAAATTCCCCATATTTATCCACTTCCATTTCCTTAAACAAGTACTTTTATTTTAGGTGTGACTTCTTAAAAATGTTTATGATAGTTGGTATTGACATATTTTACCTTTGTTGATTTTGAAATTAGTAGAGCTTAGTTTTCTTATTTTGCTAGAGTGTCCAAGTGCAAAGTGAGAGTGTAGTGAGAAAAGTAGGTATTTAAATAATTTTTGGGTTACTTGATAGTCATTAATTACCCTTTCTCATTGAGTTTTACAAGATTTTCTAGCCATTTTTATTTGTTAACTATTAATAGGTTGATTTTAATATCTATTATTTTATAATACATAATGCACAATATGTGTCTATTTTCCTTTATGTTATACATAATTTTGGTTGATGATAATTTTTTAATTCTTGCTCCATTTATTTACCCTATGATGTGATCTCCATCTAGTCTCCTTAGTCTTACTACAAATTTTACAATTTTATGTATGTAGTATGATCCTAGCCATCTTACTTTTAGTCTCGCTTTCTTTTTGAATTTGCTATCATATAATAGGATTAAATCACATATTTTAAAAATTTTGATATGGAGGTTTGTATCATGCCACACAATTTTTTCTTTTCTTTTTTAATTGTTGGCTATATAAGGCTACGACAATATTTCCATTCAATTTCTCTAATTCCTCTATTATTTGTGCTAGAGACTCGTCACCATCCAACCACAATGTTAGTGTGGTGCATAGGTTAGGGATTATGAAGTTTATGGGAATTGTGAAATTAGTTCCATATACTAGTTGGAGTGACATAAAATTGCTAGTTCTCTTATAGGATATGCAGTAGGCCTAGAGTACAAGATGTACTTTTATATCCCAATCAATCCTATTTCCATCACACACCTTAGTGAGTGTTCTCTATTATATGTTTAAGAGCTTCACTTGCTCCATTTTGTTGGGGATGTTAGGGTGAGATCTTATTATGTTTATTCATAATTTTTTTTAAGAGTGAGCTACAACTACTTTATTTACAATTTTTTTACCTTGATCACTTACAATGCTTAACGGGAAACCATATCTAGTAATTATATTTTCATATAAAAACCTTGCAACCATCTT
Organism: Sequoia sempervirens; assembly: GCA_007258455.2. Classification (NCBI taxonomy): domain Eukaryota; kingdom Viridiplantae; phylum Streptophyta; class Pinopsida; order Cupressales; family Cupressaceae; genus Sequoia; species Sequoia sempervirens. Next base: position 778,126,343 of record VDFB02281492.1, read on the forward strand.
TGCAATAAAATCCTTGGTAGGTTTTTCTTCTTCCCACTTTGTCAAATATCCTACCCTTATTATAATTTATTTTTTAAAATATCTGACTAGAGGATAAGTGGGTCCAATAAGGTTTATTCTCTATCTTTTAAATAGAATTTATTCTATTATATGTTTTAGGTGCATTTCATCTCTTGCGGTAGGTTTCACTAATCTTTGAAAAACATCACAACTCTTTGCATAATTATTTACATCTATTATGTCATTACAATTATGTCATCTAGCTATGGCCTTATGTGCCACTCTTAAATTGGATTCCCTTTCATTCTAATAGACAACCCCTCTTATAATATCATCTCATCCCATATGGTGTAGTTCTTTTTCTATTAATGTACAAGGCATAGACTTGTGTATTAGAGATTGTTTCTCTTGCAATGAAATACCTCTAGGAAATTCTCCTATTGACAAAAGTATGACATGCCATGTAACTATTTTGATACCACATTTATTCTAAATAGGTGTGTTCCAAGGAGATATTTTGGTTGATCCTCCAATTCTTCTCTTATTTTTATTTCAAACAAGTAATATGACCTGTGGTTGTTCTTTCCTAATTTCACCATCATTTTAAAATCAAATTCTTAAAAAAAGAGAATCCATCTACATATCTAACCTTGTATAATAGTTCTATTTAGTAGATATTTTAGTGGCTCATGATCTATTAAAAAAAGTAAAGGGTATAAATACAAGGTGATTTCTAAATTATTTAAGTGTATAAACCCTAGCTAATTCCTCTCATTCTATTATTGTGTAGTTTTTCTCTTCTTTTGATATTTTCCTAGTTAAAAATGCTATGGGGTTATCCTTGTTTCCTTTAGGTTGAGCTAGAGTACTACTCCTATTGCTATTCCATAAAGAAGTCAATTAATTCTTCATTTTCCTCATCTCGCATCACATATCCTCCATCTTTTTGGAAACATTAGCCATCACAAGTGTTGGTTGTTTCTTTAAGAACCAAGTTGATCTTCAAAGAAGCCTATGGAATTTCCATTTCAAATTCTTAGCAACTTGAAGTGATGAGGGCACAACCCGAGACACAAAAAATAACCCAAAAATAAGAGATTAATTTTATTATTCAGAAAATGGAACTTCTTACATGCAGAGGATCTCAATCCCCAAGTTCTACAACACATGCAAGTTACAGATAGCTACAGAATAACCCTTTTGCAATATGCGAGCTTGTCCCCAAAAATTAGAAAACCCGCCCATAAATATAACTCCTCAAAATTTTGGAGCCAAAACAACATTCAAATTGAGTTTAGGCGGTTTGGTGTCGAAAATTTACAACATGAGCTCAAATTTCAAAAGAGCATTTGCAATGGTATCTTCTAGAAAGTGCGCCAACTTCTCGGGGCCATAACTTTTGATCTGGGACTCCGATTCGCGAATTGTTTGAATCGTTGGAAAGGTCTCGAAGTCAAGAACGCGCTTGAAATTTGCTACATCAATTTCAGCAAGTTTCAAGGCCGATCTGGAAGCTCTAAGTGCCTCAAATCCCACTTAGAAGATTTTAGGTGCAAATATGAGAAACTAAAACTGCAATATCTTTCAACCTAGGAACATAAAATAAAAACCATAAATTGGGAATTTCATTATGACGAAATGGGTATCCAAAAATGTAAAAACATCTAAAAATTGAGAAACTTGAAATTTAACTATTTTTGGGTGATGCAAGATTGCCCTTACACCACTAGATGCTCCTGCATCAGACACCCAGGGTAATTTGAGAAGTGACCCTGTCACGTCTCAGATGGGGGAGGAAAAACCTAAACGGTCAACCTCTGCCTTAGGTAACCAAGATGAATCTTCAACAGGCCTTCCTTTCCATTTCACCAGATATTCTTCATACTGCTTGTTCCTGGTACTCCTTCCCACACGACTATATAGGATTTCTTCAATCTCCTCCTTTTCTAAAGTAGGTGCTAGAATCCCACACTGTTCCATCGTTGGTACTTCCTCTGCGCCACGTTCATGATACTCTATCAAATCTAAAATGTTGAACACAGGGGAAATGTTGAATCCATCCGACAACTCTACCTCATATGCATTCCCCGAATAATGCCTCTTCAAAATTTTACAGGGACCAAACTTCTTCATCTTCAATTTGTTATATCTTCCCACTGGAAACCTTTCTTTCCTCAAGTGGACCATCACTTCATCACCAATCTGAAACTCCTTATACCTCCTCTTCTGATATGCCTTAGCCTTATACTGCATATTCATCTTGTTAATATGTTCTCTTACCTTCTCATGTATATCCTTAATGTGTTCTAAAAAATCTTCAGCTTCAGCACTTATTTTCTTCTCTTGGTCCATCTTCCTCAATTCTGGAGCTGTTCTGGGCTACCTCCATACATAATCTGGAATGGTGATCTACCAAAGGCTTCTATTGACATAATTGTTGTAAGAAAATTCTTCCCGTGGTAGCATCAAGTCCCATCCCTTTGGGTTTATCTCCTACCAAAACATCTCAGAGGGTTACCTGCATCTCTATTAACAACCTCTGCCTACCCATCTATTTGTGGATGGTGTGTAGAACCTAACTTCAACTCGGCTCTTCAGCTTCTTCCATAAGGTCCTCCAAAAGTACCCTACAATTTGGTGTCACGATCTGAAACAATACTCTTTCGCAGACCATGTAGCCTCACCACCTCTTTGAAGAACAAGTCAGCAATGTGGACTGCATCATGGGTCTTCCGACATGGAATGAAATGTGCCATCTTCGAAAACCTATCAACCACTACAAAGACTGAATCATTCCCTTGTTGTGTCCTTGGCAAACCAAGAACAAAGTCCATACTTATATCCTCCCATGGCCTCTCTGGTATAGGTAAGGGCTGGTATAAGCCTGTATTTTGGCTCACTCTTTTAGCCATTTGACATACGCTGCAACTTTGTACAAACTTCTTCACATCCTGTGACAACTGAGGCCAATAATAATGCTCACTGATAATGGTAATGGTCTTATTCTGACCAAAATGTCCTACCATTCCTCCACTATGCTTCTCCTTTATTAGGTTCTCCCTCATGGAACTCCTTGGGATACACAATTGACTTCCCTTAAATAACATGCCATCCTAGATTATGAAATCTAACCACCTTGTCATGTCCACTGTAACAGGTTCCTTGCAAGTTTTCCAAGCCTCTACAAAATCAGGATCTTCTACATACAGTGTCTTGAGTTCATTGAACCCAACCACTTCAATCTGCATCTTTGTCATCAATGTATGCCTCCTACTTAAGGCATCTGCAACCCTATTCGACTTCCCACTCCTATGTTTCAAAACAAAGGTATAACTCTGCAAAAACTCTACCCATTTCAAATGCCTCCAATTTAATTTTCCCTGACTATTTAGGTACTGCAAGACCTGATGATCAGTATATAGAACAAATTCCTTCGACAACAAATAATGTCTCCATTTCTTTAATGCTTGAACTATTGTATAAAATTCTTGATCATATACAAAATACTTTCTCTTGGCATCATTTAACTTTTCACTGAAATAGGCAATGGGCCTACCTTCTTGGCTCAACACTGCTCCAATAGCACAACCACTGGCATCAGAATCCACCTGAAACACCTTGTTGAAATCTGGGAGGGCTAGAACAGGTTGCTCTGTCAACTTCTGCTTCAACAGTTCAAAACTTTTTGCCACTCCAGTGCTCCACTTGAATTATTTTCTATCCCCTCTCATTGTTTCAATCAGGGGTCCACAAATACTACTGAAGTTTCTAATGAACTTTCTATAAAAACTAGCCAAACCATGGAAAGATCTCACTCGGTAGTAGTTCTGGGGTAGGCCATTCAAATAGCCTTCACCTTCTCTGCGTCCATCTTGAGACCTTCTGCTGAGACAACAAACCCCAAGTACACTAACTCCCTCTTCACAAAACTGCACTTCTTCAAATTAATCAACAATTTCTCTTCTCTTAACTTCTCAAAGGCTCTCCGAATATGCATAAGATGTTCATCCAACGTCTTACTAAAAATCAAAATATCATCTAAATACACAATAACAAAACTTCCCAAAAATTCTTTTAGTACCTTGTTCATGAGTCGCATGAATGTGCTCGGTGCATTGGTTAGCCCAAAAGGTATGACTAACCACTCATGCAGGCCCTCTTTGGTCTTGAAGGCAGTTTTCCATTCATCTCCCTCTCAAATCCGAATCTAGTGATATCCACTCTTTAGATCAATCTTTGTGAAGTACTAAGCTCCACTCAAACAGTCCATCAGGTCATCCATCCTTGGCAGGGGAAATCTGTACTTGATTGTTATCTTGTTTATGGCTCGAGAATCTGTACACATCCTCCACTCCCCATCCTTCTTTAATTCTAGTACTGTAGGTACTGAACATGGACTCAAACTCTCTCGTATCAAACCCTTTCTCAACAACTCTTGAACTTGTCTGTTCAACTCCTTATTTTCTGCTGGAGTCATTCTATGAGCTGCCTTATTTGGCAAACTGGCTCCAGGAATCAAGTCAATCTGATAAGTGATCTTCCTTATTGGTGGTAAACCCTCAGGTACATTATCAGAAACAATATCCTGAAACTCATCCAACATCCCAGAAACTTCTTCTGGAACCTTCTCACTATCCTCCTTACTCACTCTAGGAATCAATGCATAACACACACGCTCATGCTTCATACCTTCTAAAAAATCTCTTCCATCTACATAACAAATTCTAGCACTACTAAATACCTTTTCTTCGGTCTCCTTCAGGGGTTTCAACTTGTGATCTAACCCCATCCTTTGTCATCATGAATAAGTGTTTGCATGGCCATCATGTATAGC
>VDFB02281492.1:778132946-778287050 GCA_007258455.2 Sequoia sempervirens
TAGAGTGGAGAATGGAGAACTTGACATGAAATACCATCAATTACAATTCAATAGAAAGTTTGATTATAAATTTATTTTTTTGATGAATGATCAAGAATCCCATCACAAATACAAAACCCAGGCCAATGCCATAACCTAGGAAACAAATTCAATCTCAACAAAAGAATAATTGGATAATATATTAATACTTAGCATTATAAAGCTTCTACAAAACTGCATTTCAGCATCACACCATTGTATCCTAGACCAAAAATTCTTATACAGATCCTAATACTCAAATTACATGAAACTATAGCTTGTTGAACAAGACAACTAAGAGGGGGGATGAATCAGTTGTCAAAAATTTAAACCTTAATTCATCCACCAAAACCAATCCTTAACACTACTTAAATGATTAAACATTAAATACTAGTACAAAAACTAAAAACCATCAGATAAAAACAATAACACCAGATTTATGTTGAAATACCAATAAGGGAAAAACCACAATGAGAATTAACTCACACTATAGAGAATATCAAGATTGATTACAAGAGGCTCACTACCTAAGAAACAAGGTTGGCTGCCAAAACAAGGACTCACTATCAAATAGGGCTAACAATCTGGAGGGCTCACTACCACAAAGATACAAAGAAGATAAACAATACTTGTTATAAAGAGAATACAATCTCAATGCAACAAATGATTCCACCACAATTTTCTCAATCCACTTGTAGACATTAATGAATGATAGAGTGCACCTTCAACTCACTACTTCTAGAAACTCAACATTTAGGCTTCACATTTATCTTCCATACTCGCATCATACACACACATTTATTTGCACTTATCTCTATTCTCTTTGCACTCTTACCTCTATTTCCTTTGTTCTTGATCTTCTTCTTCCCTAATGCATTATACATTTATACCATCTTTAACTTTGAAACATATCCAAAGTCGACCATCTAAATTCAAATTCAAATTAGGTTGGTGCTAAAACATCCTAGGATGGAATTAGAATGAGGGTGACCCAAAAAAATGCTTCATAAGGACCCAAATAGATCCAACATGCTTCATCAACTCCAAAGGTAGTATTTCACACAAGGTTGACCAAACTAGTGTAAAAAAATAAGAACAATTAAGCACAAACCTTCCAGATACCAAAATTATCTTCAATATAATAAAAACAACTCAACTCTAGAATTGCAATTTGTAAGACTTTAACAAAGAGAAATCTGGACCAACAATATTTCTCTCGAGCTTCAATCAAAAACACAGAAAACCATAGTTCACAACTAGTGAACACAATTCACATGGTACAAAAAATCAACAACCAAAAATCTAGATATAGTAGCTTCCAACAACCATGATCAACATATCTAAACCACACAAACATAAGAGAAAAACCTGGAGTAACCACTAAACATCTACAACATATCACCACTACAATTTTCTCAATATCCTCGACATATACAGCGAATGACATGTATGCATGATGTTACATTGGTGGTTGTTGCACCAAAAGATCAACCTATTAATGCTCAATACAACTGCTAGATTTATGTAAGATCCACAGGAGGTGGTTAAGCCATGTCACAAACTAAAGCACTATGCTGGACAAGGGATACCAAGGGACACACCATATTGCAACAATCCCCCCTAGTGCAAGCAGGGTTTGAACCTATGACCTCAAATCTAATACCAATTGTTACATTGGTGGTTGTCGTTGCACCAAAATATTGACCTGTTAATGCCTGATACAACCACTAGATTTATGTAAGTTCCATAGGAGGTGGTTAAGCCATGTCACAAACCCAAGTTCCATGTTGGATAGGGAGGAACCAGAGACACACCATCTTGCAACACATGACACTAATGACAACAATAATCAATTGATAACCAATTGACCAGTTGACATCAATGGAAACACCTTTATTATTTCCATTCTTGCAACAATCTCCCCCTTTTTCATTGATGGAAACGCATGATGTAAAAAACTATCAAAGACACCATACTATCTCTTAATAAACTTCTCAAGATTTTCTTTGTGTTCCTTTCTATTTCTCTCCCTTAGTAGATAGTCTTATATATTCTTCCTCTCCTTTTTTTGATTCCTCTCTTTTTCACATGCTTCCTCTCACTTCCTCTCCTTTTTCACTTGCTTCCTCTCCCCCTTTGACATCAATGGAAAAGGAAAAATATATTTTATATTGATTTCCCCTTTGAAATAGAAAATAAAATACTCACAATGACAACACCTAAGACTACCTATTCCCATTGAGAGGTAACCACCAAAACATCAGTCTAGAAGTAAAGATATATCTATAGATCCACCCAACTAATGCATCTCCATATGCATCTAGTTCAAGAAAGGAGGGGAAATGACCCCTAACTTCTCTCAGAGATACTCAAAATTATCTTTAGGAAGATCCTTCATAAATATATCAACCACTTGATCCTTCATCGAAACATACTCAAGCTTTACTTCGTTCTCCATGAGCTTCTCTCTTAAGAAATGATACCTGATTGATATATTCTTTGTACTTGAGTGCATCCCAAGATTCTTCAAAATGTTAATTGCACTTGTATTATCATAGAAGATAGAAATAGGATCATCATACTCCACTATGATGCCTTTCAATGTATATTTCATCTAGATAACTTGTGTACAACAAGATGTAGTAGCAATATACTCAACTTCAACATTAGAAAAGGAGATTGAATCTTGCTTTTTACTCAACCATGCCACCAATTTTCCACCAAGAAAGAATGCACCACCACTTGTACTCTTTCTGTCATCTACACATCCAACCCAACTTGCATCTATATAATAATTTAGACTAAATTCAATATCTCTAAGATACCATAATCCATAATCTAGAGTTCCATTCAAATATCTAAATTTTCTTTTAACAACAAAAAAATGTGTTTCCTTATTATCTTCTTGAAATCTAGCCACAAGACAAACAACATGCATAATATCTAGTCTAGTAGTAGTTAAATACAATAGTCCACCAATCATAGATCTATACTTTCTCTTATCAACCTTAGGTGAATCATCATCTTTTACCCAATTTGCAATGAGTTACCATAGGAGTACATATTGGTTTGGAACCATCCATCCCAAACTTCTTCAACATCTCTTCAATTCTTACATAATCAGGTTCATCAAATACATATCCATAAATGTCAATTTAATTCTTCACTGTCTCATCAACCTTGACATTTGCACTTTCTACAATATTTCTCAGTCTTTTATTGAAACATTTGTATGCTTTTATTTTAGTAGAGTATCCAAGAAAAATGACTTCATCACTTCTTGCATTAAACTTACCTAAGGTTTCTTCATCTCTTCTGATATAAAATTTTCTTCCAAATATCTTGAAATACTTAATACCTTGAGATACTTAATAGTAGGAATCCTTCCAAACCATAGCTCATAGGGGGTCTTTGTACCATTTTCTCTTGCTTGAACTTGATTGAATACATAAACAATATTATGAATAGATTCTCTCCAATAAACTTCTGGAAAACCGACCTTAGTAATCATTGATCTAGTAGCCTCTTCAACTATTTTGTTTATCCTTTCAACAACTCCATTATGCTGAGGAGTTCTCATAGCAGATAACTTTCTTCTTATTCCATGCACTTCAAAAAACATATTAAACTCATGGGAGGTGGATTTTCCACCTCTGTCAGACGTTAAGCATTTTATCTTCAAATTTACTTCATTTTTTATGTAGAGGGAGGTGGATACCTTCTCACAATGACTCAAAAATGAGCATCAGATCAATTTCAAAATGGGTTTCAAATAACTCATCAAAATTCCACCATATAGCATGTCCTCCCTTGTAGCATAGGCAACCTAGTTTAATCCACTTGACACTCAAGATTTCCAAAACACTTAACAAATAAAATGTGGATTTAGATACCCTTTTAGGGCCTACACAACATATCCAAAAACCAACAGTGATTCTTTTGGACCAACATATACTTTCAATACACCTACCCTGCTCAAGGCTACTCAATTAGCCTACTTTTACAAAGCAACCCCTCTCTAATTTTATCCCCTGACCTTGAAACTTTCAACAGTGTCTCAAATTGTCTCAAAACCAAGTATTTTCAAGGTCCTAACTTTCTATGACACCTCTAAGCTCCCTGATCACAAAACCCTCCATAAAATGTCTCAAAACTAGGGCTTCTTGTATCATGGCTTTGCACACACTTCCATAACTTTTTTATTGAACCTAAACCATTAGGAAAACATATTTGGTCTATTCCAACTCAAAAACATACCCCTCCTTCAGGTAGATCTTCTACTGCTATACCCTAGCCTCCATATTATGCTCTTTCCACTGTCAAACTTCGGTGTACACCCTAAGATTCCTCTTTTCTACAAATTAAACAGTTAGATTTGTATGATACATGTTAAATAAGATCCATTTCATAAGTTCTAGTCACAAAATCTCATGAAATGGATCATTACTTCATGATGACTCTCAAAATCAATGAAAAAAATAGAGTTTTCTTGAGGACAGTCAATATAATTTGCAAAGAAATTAATTCTTACTACTTTTAGAGCCTTCAATGGTGTTAAAACATGTAAACTCAAGTTACTGAAGCATCCTACTAGAGATAAATTCAATAGAGATCAAGTATTCATCAAAAGAACACCATAAAAATGCAAGAAAACTGTGTTTTTCACTATTTCCAGAAAATAGTCCATACAATACCTTCACCAGCTGATCAACCTCCATACAAATGATTATTTTGGGGTTATAGAACCATTCCCCAACTGAAAAAACTGTTTGGGATTGATTAGGCTACATTAAAATGGTTAAAACTCCTAAAACTCATTTACCCGCCCAAATTGAAATTCAAAAATTTGAATTTCCAATCTTGAAAATTATTGAACTCCACAAACTAAAACCTATTGGATCTTCAATATCCAACCTTATTTGACCTAATTAAAGCATTATATCCCTATTTAAATCCCTAGAACATGATAATTCCAATTACATAGCATTTTGGTCCTAGGGTCCCTATCAAGACCCTTAGGACAGTTAACTCTCTTATTACATTTATCCTTTCCAAATGCCATTATACGATTCAAAAGGTCATAGTTGATGTTTTGATATGCTGGATAGGTCCTCCCGACCCTTGCAAACTCCTAACCCCTGAAGTGTTCCTTGAAGGGCTTGGGTGCTCCTGCACCAATTTTCAACTATAGCTTTGAATGTCTTGAATCTATCTAATGCATCTAATTTATCTGTAAGAAATGTAACCCATGTATATCTAAAATAATCATCAATGAAAAGTATAAAGTACCTTTCACCTTGTAGAATTCTCACTCTTGTAGGATCATAGAGATCTATATGAATTAAATCCAATTGTCCAATAGTAGACTATTCCTTTGATCTGTAATGACTTCTTGCTTGCTTCCCAAACTGACAATTCCTATAGATACAATTAATAGGATTTGTAATCCTTGATAAATATCTCATGGCCTAAATTTCCCTAATCCTTGCCAAGTTATCAAAATTCATGTGACACATTCTCCTATTCCATAACCAAATGTCATTAATCTGAGTCATAAAGCATCATCCTTCAACATCCTTAAGTTGACAGATATTTCCTTCATATTTCTTTCATGCAACAATTAATGTTTAATATCCTTTTTGGATCTCACATATTTCATCCTTAAACACAAGATAATATCCCTTATTGCACATCTAACCAACACTCAAAATATTATTCCATAAACCCTTAACATAGTAGACATCATCAGTATTATGCTTGCCCTCAAAACTTACTCAACCTGTACCAGAATTTTTAGCACTAGTATCATCTCCAAACATAACCAAGCCTCCATATTTTTCAATTTTAACAAACTTAATAATAGAACGAGGTTTCGATTGAGAAAACACAATATCAATGCTCTGGGTCTCCGATAGATAACCCCTTGGTGATTCACTCCACCACTCAACCTATAGGTCCTAAAGGTTATTAGGCACCCCTGGTCACTTGCCAACCCTGCTATCTATTTCAGTTTGCTGCTGCTAAACGGTTCTTGGTGCTCATTTTCCAGGTTGCTGTCACTAATGAGTTCTTGGTGCTTTTCCTCACACACTAAATCTAGTCCTTAGTTCTTATAAAGACTAGTAATCTTCTAACATCTTCCAACTTACATACAGGGGTGTGCATGGGTTTTGAAGGCTTTAAAACAGTCAAGGGAAGGTTCTTGCACAAGCTCAAAACTCCTTTCTTCCATCACTTTCTTCATACCCTAGCTTAGGGCTTGGAGAGGCTACAAGAATTAGGCAAGGAAAATACTCCTCACTCCTCTCTCTCACCTTATCAAACCAAACCTGCTTTTGTAAACCTTTCTCAAATCTGGAACACTAACAAATTTTTGGGGTCTTGGACAGTTTACTATCTGTACAGATAGTGTACCATGTTCTTGCAAAAACTAGGGTTTTCCTTAATCTTTCCTTGGACTATTTTTTTTTTGTTTCTAGCCTCCAGATGGTAAACCAAAGGCTCTGCAGTCATTCCAACCTTGGTGAAGGCTCCTACAAACACTTCATACTCTACTCTATAAGAAATTTAACACCCCTGCCACATATGGTTAGTGCAAAGAAATTCTTTTCCCAACCGGGCACCTTTCGGTCTTGCCTAGGAAAAGATTTCAAGCATGCTCTGAGAACTCCAAATTCTTCCTACCATTAAGCTATGTAAAAATGAGGAGCTTGGCCACATTCCTGACGAGTCCATAATTGCTGGCATAGGGAGAATGTGGCCTAAGTCTCCATTATAACTAGCTTCAAACAAAACACCAATAAGGGAACAAATAGAGGATTTACAAGAACAGAAATCAACGATGAAATAACTACTTAAAATGCCACAAAACAAATTCAAAAGGCTAATCTACATGCTTGGTAAGCCCGCAAATGCTTTTCTTATTTCATATGTCTACTGTACAAAAAGCAAATAACAGAAATCTGTATATTCCATGCCAAAAAACACTATTTTTCCATTATTCACAAAAAAACTGCCACGCACCAAATTACCCAACCCCTTCAAAAGGTCGATAAATCACATTCTCAAAGCCAAGAAATAGTTAGGTTACTTTTTCTGAACCCACAAATGGCAAAAAACTTGCTGTTTGAAAACACAGTGTGTTTTCCAATTTATGCCAAAACTTAAAAAAATAACCCAAAGAAATAGTTCCTAGCTTATTCAACTTCTAACCACAGAGCCAAAAGGTCCTAAAACACTACCAAAATGGTGTAAAAGACCTTTCCTAGCTAAAACAAATTGATTTAAAAACAACACCTCAAAAATGTGCAAAATGTGCATGTATTTTGGTAGGTGCTCCTGCACCATTCTCCCCCTCTCAGCACAAAGATCAATGAATTGGAGGAGATATCAGTGATAATTTAATTTCGTGCTTCTTTAAATCTGCCACATTCCAAAATCTTTTACTGCTTTGATACCAATATGATAGAATGACGCTTGGATTGAGAAAACACAATCTCAATGCTCTGGGTCTCCGATAGATAACCCCTTGGTGATTCACTCCACCACTCAACCTATAGGTCCTAAAGGTTATTAGGAACCCCTGGTCACTTTCTAACCCTACTATCTATTTCAGTTTGCTGCTGCTAAACGGTTTTTGGTGCTCATTTTCCAGGTTGCTGTCACCAATGAGTTCTTGGTGCTTTTCCTCACACACTAAATCTAGTCCTTAGTTCTTATAAAGACTAGTAATCTTCTAAGATCTTCCAACTTACATATAGGGGTGTGCATGGGTTTTGAAGGCTTTAAAATAGTCAAGGGAAGGTTCTTGCACAAGCTCAAAACTCCTTTCTTCCATCGCTTTCTTCATGCCCTAGGTTAGGGCTTGGAGAGGCTACAAGAATTAGGCCTCTTCACACAAGGAAAATACTCCTCACTCCTCTCTCTCACCTTATCAAACCAAACTTGCTTCTGTAAAACTTGCTCAAATTTGGAACACTAACAAATTTTTGGGGTCTTGGACAGTTTACTATCCGTACAGATAGTCTACCCTGTTCTTGCAAAAACTAAGGTTTTCCTTAATCTTTCCTTGGACTATTTTTTTTTTGTTTCTAGCCTCCAGATGGTAAACCAAAGGCTCTGCACTCATTCCAACCTTGGTGAAGGCTCCTACAAACACTTCACACCCTTCTCTGTCAAAAATTTAACACCCCTGACACGTATGGTTAGTGCAAAGAAAGTATTTTCCCAACCGGGCACCTTTTGGTCTCGCCTAGGAAAAGATTTCAAGCATGCTCTGAGAACTCCAAATGCTTCCTACCATTAAGCTATGTACAAATTAGGAGCTTGGCCACATTCCTGATGAGTCCATAATTGCTGGCACAGGGAGAATGCGGCCTAAGTCTCCATTATAACTATCTTCAAACAAAAAAACAATAAGGGAACAAACAGAGGATTTACAAGAACAAAAACCAATGACGAAATAACTACTTAAAATGCCACAAAAAAAATTCAAAAGGCTACTCTACATGCTTGGTAAGCCCAAAAATTCTTTTCTTATTTCATATGTCTGTTGTACAAAAAGCAAATAACAAAAATATGTATATTCCATGCCAAAAATCACTGTTTTTCCATTATTCACAAAAAAATTGCCATGCACCAAATTACCCAACACCTTCAAAAGGTCGATAAATCACATTTTCAAAGCCAATAAATAGTTAGGTTACTTTTTCTGAGCCCACAAATGGCAAAAAACTTGCTGTTTGAAAACACAGTGTGTTTTCCAATTTTTGCCAAAACTTAAAAAATAACCCAAAGAAATAGTTCCTAGCTTATTCAACTTCTAACCACAGAGCCAAAAGTTCCTCAAACACTACCAAAATGGTGTAAAATACCTTTCCTAGATAAAAAAAATTGATTTAAAAACAACACCTCAAAAATGTGCAAAAATGTGCATGTATTTTGGTAGGTGCTCCTGCACCATTCTCCCCCTCTCAGCACAAATATCAATGAATTGGAGGAGATATCACTGATAAGTCAATTCCGTGCTTCTTTAAATCTGCTTCTTCAACCCAGGTAGCCTCAAATTCAGGTTTTCCTTTCCACTTGACAGGGTGTTCCATGTAGATTTTGTGCCTTGTAGACTTTTTCACCCTAGACTCTAAGATCTGCTCTACCTCAAGCTGCTCTAGATTGGGTAGGGGTAAATTATTGATGTCCTTGAAGACCTCATGACTGTTTAGAACCTCATCACTGATTGTATGCTTATATTTGATTAAATCAACAACATTGAACACTGGAGATATGCCCAAATCTGATGGTAACTCCACCTTGTAAGCATTCTTGCCATACTTGGCCAACACCTTGCATGGTACTATTCTCTTCATTTCAAACTTGGTGGACATCCCCTTCTATAATCTAGATTTGTTGAGGTGGACCATCACATAATCACCCACTTGAAAATGTACATCTCTCCTTGACTCATCAACTTTATCCTTCAATTTTTGTGTTGCTGCTGTGACTGTCTTCTTAACCTACTCATGAATCTCCTTCATGGTCTGACTAAAATATTCTGCATGTCCACTCCTATTCTCCATTGTTCCAAGGTCTTTGAGCTCACAAATTCCTCTTCGGTGCATCCCATACACAACTTCAAATGGACTTTTCCCTGTAGTTCTATTCACACTATCATTATATGCATATTCAGCTTGGGAAATCACCATATCCCAGGTCTGTCCATATTCCTTTGTCAAGCACCTCAATAGGTTACCTAACACTCTGTTAACCACCTCAGTTTGACCATCGGTCTGAGGATGGTATGCTGATCCAAATGAAAAATTTGTTCACAATCTGCTCCATAGTGTTTTCCAAAAATGGCTCATGAACTTCACATTCCTGTCTGAGACAATGCTCAATGGAAATCCATGGATTCTTAAAACTTCCCTAAAAAATAGATGGGCAATATAACTTGCATCATGTGTGGTCTTGCAAGGAATAAAGTGACGCATCTTGCTAAATATGTCCACAACTACAAAAACACTATCAAAACCAGTTTTAGTCTTGGGAAGACCCACCACAAAATCCATGCCCACACATTCCCATGGTCTGTTAGGAATAGGCAGGGGCTGATACAAACCAGCATTGCTAGCTCCCCCTTTGGATTTCATGCAAACAACACACTGTTCTACATACTTTCTGACATATCTTGCTAACTTAGGCCAGTAATAAAACCTTTGCACCAGCTCTAAAGTCTTATTTATTCCAAAATGCACACTAAGACTGCCATTGTGTTTCTCTTGGATCAGATTTTCCCACATTGATCCTCTTGGGACACATAACAGATTGCCCTTGAATAACAATCCATTTTGTAGTGTATACTCAGCATATTGACTATGAAAGTGATATGCAAAATCTTAACATACCTTGTAGGCTTCTGAGAAATCTTCATCCTCACCATAGAGATCTTTAAAACTTTCCAATCCAATGCTTTTCAGCTGTATCTCTTGGACTATAAACATCCTCCTGCTTAATGCATCTGCCATTTTGTTTTGCTGCCCCTTCTTGTGTTTAATGGTAAATGTAAAATATTGGATGTACTCCATCCATTTCAAGTGTCTATTGCTTAACTTCTCCTGGGTGTTGATGTAATTGAGTGCCTGGTTATCAGTGAAAACCACAAACTCTTTGGGCAACAAATAATGCCTCCATTTCCTAAGGGACTGCACTAAAGCATAAAGTTCCAGGTCATAGGTAGAGTATTTTTTCTTGGCTTCATTGAGTTTTTAACTAAAGAAGGCTATAGGCCTACCTTCTTGACTAAGGACACCTCCTACTGCTACTCCACTTGCATCACACTCAATTGTAAACAATTTATGAAAACTAGGCAATAACAGGATAGGTTGTGTTGCCACTTCATTTTTCAGCTTTTCAAACCCTTTATCAGCCTCTAGTGTCCACTTAAACTTTGTTTTCTGACCAACATTAATTGTATCTAACACTGGTGCACATATACCACTAAAATTCCTTATAAACTTCCTATAAAACTGAGCCAAACCATTAAAACTTCTTACCTCAGTTGTGGTTGGTGTAGGCCAGTTTAGGATGGCTTCTACCTTACTTGGATCCATCTTCAGCATTCCTTGGGATACCACAAAGCCTAGATACACAAGCTCTTGTTTGAAGAACTCACACTTCTCAAGGCTGATTGCCAACTGTTCTTCTTGCAACCTTTTGAGTACCATCTCTACATGCTTCAAATGTTCTACTGTCTTACCGAAAATCAGTAAGTCATCCAAGTAGAGTACCGCAAAAATCCCTATGAAATCCTTAATCACCTCATTCATTAGTCTCATGAACATGCTAGGGGCATTTGAGAGGCCAAATGGCATCACTTTCCACTCATACAAACCATCATTTGTCTTAAAAGTTGTCTTCCATTCATCACCCTCCTTAATTCTAATTTGGTGATACCCGCTCTTAAGATCTAGCTTAGTGTAAAATTTTGCACCTCCAAGGCAATCCATTAAATCTTTAATTCTAGGTATTGGAAATCTATACCTAATGGTGATCCTATTAATTGCTCTAGAATCAGTAAAAAGTCTCCATTTACCTCCTTTTTTTCTTGCCAAAACAACTGGGACTACACATGGGCTGATGCTCTTTTGAATTAGACCTTGATTCATGAATTCTTCCACTTGTCTTGCTACCTCTTGGTTCTGCTCAGGGGTAAGCTTGTATGCTGCTTTGTTTGGAAATGAGGCTCTAGGTATGAAGTCAATTTGATGACTTATTGCTCTCTTGCGTGGTAGAGTTGCTGGTGTTCCATCACTCACTATGCTCTTGTATTTGTCTAGCAAGTTCTGGACTGCTGCTGGTAACACTATCCTTTCAACCTTTTCCTCTTCTTTGGGCTGCATCATGATCACATACCCTTCATTCCCTTGGTGTAGATCCTTGATGAACTGTTTACCACTACTCAACATGATATTAGGAACCTTGGACTGCCCTTCATCATCCTCAATCAATGATTGCAGCTTGAAGGTTTTTCCATCCTTCTTGAATTCTATGGTGTTCTCCTTTCCATGATATACATAACCTCTGTCATATTTCCATGGCCTACCAAGAAGAATATGGCATGCATCCATGGCTAGCACATCACAAATCAGCTTGTCTTTGTAGCCTCCAATTGAGAATTCCATTGTAACCTGCTCATTCACCAAGACACTCTGCCCTTTATTCAGCCATGTGACTTTGTAAGGATTGGTATGAGGTACCTTCTACAATTTTAGGTTAGTTACTACCTCCTCAGAGATGATATTGTCTATAGAACCAGAATCTACAATGACCTTGCATACCTTTCCCAATATCTTGCACATTCCTCTAAACAAAGCTCTCCTTTGCTTGGGTTCTTCCTTGACCGGTTGCCTAATCAAAACCCTATTGAACATCATATTTTCACCTACTTCTAATTCTATATGACTGATCTTAGGTGTAATTACACACATAGTGTCCTCTTGTGCATAAGCTACTCTTTTCTCATTGCTAGATGAAGCTTTCTCCGGGCACCTATAAGCTGGATGACCTAGCTGATTACAGTGATATCACTTCATGGTGGCAAAATAGGAGTTACTTCTGCCTGCTCCTCTTCCTCTATTTGAACCCCCTTGAGGTCCTCTTCCTCTATTAAATCCTTCTCTTGATGATGTCTCACCTCCATGCTCAGTAAGCTTGGATTCTCCTTGGCTTCTTTGGTCACCACCTCTTCCTTGGTAACCTCCACGCTATCCTCTTTGATCTCTACCTCTTCCTCTGCCCTTAGTGGACTGATCATGCTTCCTTTTATTCCTTTCTTCAATCTTAATAGCTAGCTGATAACATTGGTGGATTGTCTTTGGGTTGAGCAAAGCCATCTCTTCCTGTATATTCCACTTCAAACCATTGAGGTATCTAGCCACTTTTAGGCTCTCATCTTCTACCACATTTGATCTCAAACAAAGCTTCTGGAACTCTTCAGTGTAGGTGTTGACATCT
This sequence comes from Sequoia sempervirens, assembly GCA_007258455.2. Lineage (NCBI taxonomy): Eukaryota > Viridiplantae > Streptophyta > Pinopsida > Cupressales > Cupressaceae > Sequoia > Sequoia sempervirens. Next base: position 778,145,973 of record VDFB02281492.1, read on the forward strand.
TGATCTTTTTGTCTTAAACTCTGCCTCCTCTTGTGGAGTTGAATTTCATAGTCATCTGGCATATAGGCTTCTTTCACTTTAGCAACTATTCCTTTACAGGTTTATATGGGCTGCTTGCCTTCTTTCTCCATTTCAGTCTGGACAAATTTCCACAAAGTCAAAGTTGATCCTCTCAACCTTGATTTTGCAACCTTCACTTTTTGTGCTTTAGTGACTCCATCACATTTGAAGTGATTCTCCATTCCATCTATCCAGTCCAAGACCAAATTAGGATCCATCTTTCCATGGAATAGTGGTACACCCTCAAGTCCTTTTCCACTTAGGGCTTTTAATACCTACAAGAAAGGCTCCTCCTCTAGTATAGGGTCAGGTTTAGGGACTTTATCCTCCTCTGCAACCTCTTTTTCTTTTAGCACTATCCCTTCTATCCTTGCATTATTCAATTCCTTCTCCAATTGCTCAATTCTTTCCTTCAGGGACTTGTTGTCCTCTTCTTGCTCTTCAACCTTTTTGGCTAACTGTGCATTTGTCACCATCTTGGGTAGTTCACTTGATTCAACTTTCTTTGACATATATGCTGCTTTCCCAAATCTTTTACTGCTCTGGTACCAATATGATAGAATGAGGGTTGGATTGAGAAAACACAATCTCAATGCTCTAGGTCTCTGATAGATAACCCCTTGGTGATTCACTCCACCACTCAACCTATAGGTCCTAAAGGTTATTAGGCACCCCTGGTCACTTTCCAACCCTGCTATCTATTTCAGTTTGCTGCTGCCAAAAAGTTCTTTGTGCTCATTTTCCAGGTTGCTGTCACCAATGAGTTCTTGGTGCTTTTCCTCACACACTAAATCTAGTCCTTAGTTCTTATAAAGACTAGTAATCTTCTAAGATCTTCCAACTTACATACAGGGGTGTGCATGGGTTTTGAAGGCTTTAAAATAGTCAAGGGAAGGTTCTTGCACAAGCTCAAAACTCCTTTCTTCCATCGCTTTCTTCATACCCTAGCTTAGGGCTTGGAGAGGCTACAAGAATTAGGCCTCTTCACACAAGGAAAATACTCCTCACTCCTCTCTCTCACCTTATCAAACAAAACTTGCTTCTGTAAACCTTGCTCAAATTTGGAACACTAACAAATTTTTGGGGTCTTGGATAGTTTACTATCCGTATAGATAGTGTACCCTGTTCTTGCAAAAACTAAGGTTTTCCTTAATCTTTCCTTGGACTATTTTTTTTTTGTTTCTAGCCTCTAGATGGTAAACCAAAGGCTCTGCACTCATTCCAACCTTGGTGAAGGCTCCTACAAACACTTCACACTCTTCTCTATCAAAAATTTAACACCCCTACCACGTATGGTTAGTGCAAAGAAAGTCTTTTCGCAACCGGGCACCTTTTGGTCTCGCCTAGGAAAAGATTTCAAGCATGCTCTGAGAACTCCAAATGATTCCTACCATTAAGCTATGTACAAATGAGGAGCTTGGCCACATTCCTGACAAGTCCATAATTGCTGGCATAGGGAGAATGCGGCCTAAGTCTCCATTATAACTAGCTTCAAACAAAACAACAATAAGGGAACAAACAGAGGATTTACAAGAATAGAAATCAATGATGAAATAACTACTTAAAATTCCACAAAACAAATTCAAAAGGCTACTCTACATGCTTGGTAAGCCCGCAAATGCTTTTCTTATTTCATATGTCTGCTGTACAAAAAGCAAATAATAGAAATCTGTATATTCCATGCCAAAAATCACTATTTTTCCATTATTCACAAATAAACTGCAACGCACCAAATTACCCAACCCCTTCAAAAGGTCGAGAAATCATATTTTCAAATACAAGAAATAGTTAGGTTACGTTTTTTGAGCCCACAAATGGCAAAAAACTTGCTGTTTGAAAACACAGTGTGTTTTCCAATTTTTGCCAAAACTTAAAAAATAACCCAAAGAAATAGTTTCTAGCTTATTCAACTTCTAACCACAGAGCCGAAAGGTCCTCAAACACTACCAAAATGGTGTAAAAGACCTTTCCTAGCTAAAACAAATTGATTTAAAAACAACACCTCAAAAATGTGAAAAAATGTGCATGTATTTTGGTAGGTGCTCCTGCACCATTCTCCCCCTCTCAGCACAAAGATCAATGAACTGGAGGAGATATCAGTGATAAGTCAATTTTGTGCTTCTTTAAATTTGCTTCTTCAACCCAGGTAGCCTCTAATTGAAGTTTTCCTTTCCACTTGACAAGGTGTTCCATGTAGATTTTGTGCCTTGTAGACTTTCTCACCCTGGACTCTAAGATCTGCTCTACCTCAAGCTGCTCTAGATTGGGTAGGGGTACATTACTCATGTCCTTGAAGACCTCATGACTATTTAGAACCTCATCACTGACTGTACACTTATATTTGATTAAATCAGCAACGTTGAACACTGGAGATATGCCCAAATCTGATGGTAACTCCACCTTGTAAGAATTCTTGCCATACTTGGCCAACACCTTGCATGGTCCTATTCTCTTAATTTGAAACTTGGTGGACATCCCCTTCTGCAATCTAGATTTGTTGAGGTGGACCATCACATAATCATCCACTTGAAAATGTACATCTCTCTGTGACTCATCAACTTTATCCTTCAATTTTTGTGTTGCTACTATGACTGTCTTCTTAACCTGCTCATGAATCTCCTTCATGGTCTGACTGAAATCTTCTGCATGTCCACTCCTATTCTCCATTGTTCCAAGGTCTTTGAGCTCACAAATTCCTCTTGGGTGCATCCCATACACAACTTCAAATGGACTTTTCCCTGTAGTTCTATTCACACTATCATTATATGCATATTCAGCTTGGGAAATCACCATATCCCAGGTCTGTCCATATTCCTTTGTCAAGCACCTCAATAGGTTACCTAACACTCTGTTAACCACCTCAGTTTGACCATCAGTCTGAGGATGGTATGCTGTTCCAAATGAATAATTTCTTCCCAATCTTCTCCATAGTGTTTTCCAAAAATGGCTCATGAACTTCACATCCCTGTCTGAGACAATGCTCAATGGCAATCCATGGATTCTTACAATTTCCCTAAAAAATAGATGGGCAATATAACTTGCATCATGTGTGGTCTTGCAAGGAATAAAGTGACTCATCTTGCTAAATCTGTCCACAACTACAAAAACACTGTCAAAACCAGTTTTACTCTTGGGAAGACCCACCATAAAATCCATGCTCACACACTCCCATGGTCTGTTAGGAATAGGCAGGGGCTGATACAAACCAACATTGCTAGCTCCCCCTTTGGATTTCATGCAAACAACACACTGTTCTACATACTTTCTGACATCTCTTGCTAACTTAGGCCAGTAATAAAACCTTTGCACCAACTCTAAAGTCTTATTTATTCCAAAATTCCCACTAAGACTGCCATTGTGTTTCTCTTGGATCAGATTTTAACTCATTGATCCTCTTGGGACACATAACAGATTGCCCTTGAATAACAATCCATTTTGTAGTGTATACTCAGCATATTGACTGTGAAAGTGATTTGCAAAATCTTAACATACCTTGTAGGCTCCTGAGAAATCTTCATCCTCACCATAGAGATCTTTAAAACTTTCCAATCCAATGCTTTTCAGCTGTATCTCTTGGACTGTCAACATTCTCCTACTTAATACATCTGCCACTTTGTTTTACTGCCCCTTTTTGTGTTTAATGGTAAATGTAAAATCGTGGATGTACTCCATCCATTTCAAGTGTCTGTTGCTTAAATTCTCTTGGGTGTTGATGTAATTGAGTGCCTGGTTATTTGTGAAAACCACAAACTCTTTGGGCAACAAATAATGCCTCCATTTCCTAAGGGACTGCACTAAGAAATAAAGTTTCGGGTCATAGGTGGAGTATTTTTGCTTGGCTTCATTGAGTTTTTCACTAAAGAAGGCTACAGGCCTACCTTCTTGACTAAGGACACCTCCTACTGCTACTCCACTTGCATCACACTCAACTATAAACAATTTATCAAAACTAGGCAATAACATGATAGGTTGTGTTGCCACTTCTTTTTTCATCTTTTCAAACCCTTTATCAGCCTCTAGTGTCCACTTAAACTTTGTTTTCTGACCACCCTTAATTGTATCTAACACTAGTGCACATATACCACTAAAATTCCTTATAAACTTCCTATAAAACGAAGCCAAACCATGAAAACTTCTTACCTCAGTTGCTGTGGTTGGTGTAGGCCAGTTTAGGATGGCTTCTACCTTACCTGGATCCATCTTCAGCATTCCTTGGGATACCACAAAGCCTAGATACACAAGCTCTTGTTTGAAGAACTCACAGTTCTCAAGGTTGATTGCCAACTGTTCTTCTTGCAACCTTTTGAGTACCATCTCTACATGCTTCAAATGTTCTTCTGCTGTCTTACTGAAAATCAATATGTCATCCAAGTAGACTACCACAAAAATCCCTATGAAATCCTTAAGCACCTCATTCATTAGTCTCATGAATGTGCTAGGGGAATTTGAGAGGCCAAATGGCATCACTTTCCACTCATACAAACCATGATTTGTCTAAAAAGATGTCTTCCATTCATCACCCTCCTTAATTCTAATTTGGTGAGACCCGCTCTTAAGATCTAGCTGAGTGTAAAATTTTGCACCTCCAAGGCAATCCATTAAATCTTTAATTCTAGGTATTGGAAATCTATACCTAATGATGATCCTATTAATTTCTCTAGAATCAATACAAAGTCTCCATTTACCTCATTTTTTTGTTGCTAAAACAACCGGGACTGCACATGGTTTGATGCTCTTTTGAATTAGACCTTGATTCAGCAATTCTTCTACTTGTCTTGCTACCTCTTGGTTCTGCTCAGGGGTAAGCTTGTATGATGCTTTGTTCAGAAATGAGGCATAGGTATGAATTCAATTTGATGACTTATTTCTCTCTTGGGTGGTAGAGTTGCTAGTGTTCCATCACTCACTATGCTCTTGTATTTAACTAGCAAGTTCTGGACTGCTACTGGTAACACTGTCCTTTCAGCCTTTTCCTCTTCTTTGGGCTGCATCATGATCACATACCCTTCATTCCCTTGGTGTATATCCTTGATGAACTCTTTACCACTACTCAACATGATATTAGGAACCTTGGACTACCTTTCATCATCCTCAATCAATTATTGCAGCTTGAAGGATTTTCCATCCTTCTTGAATTCTATGGTGTTCTCCTTTCCATGATATACAGCACCTCTGTCATATTTCCATGGCCTGCCAAGAAGAATATGGCATGCATCCATGGGTAGCACATCACAAATCAGCCTGTCTTTGTAGCCTCCAATTGAGAATTCCATTGTAACCTGCTCATTCACCAACACACTCTGCCCTTTATTCAGCCATGTGACTTTGTAAGGATTGGTATGAGGTACCTTCTACAATTTTAACTTAGTTACTGCCTCCTCAGAGATGATATTGTCTGTAGAACCAGAATCTAGAGTGACCTTGCATACATTTCCCAATATCTTGCACCTTGCTCTAAACAAAGCTCTCCTTTGCTTGGGTTCTTCCTTGATCGGTTTCCTAATCAAAACCCTGTTGAACATCATATTTTCACCTACTTTTGATTCTATATGACTGATCTTAGGTGTCTTTACACTAATAGTATCCTTTTGTGCATAAGCTACTCTTTTCTCATTGCTAGATGAAGCTTTCTCCGGGCACCTATAAGTTGGATGACCTAGCTGATTACAATGATAGCACTTCATGGTGGCAAAATAGGAGTTACTTCTGCCTGCTCCTCTTCCTCTATTTGAACCCCCTTGAGGTCCTCTTCCTCTATTAAATCCTCCTCTTGATGATGCCTCACCTCCATGCTCAGTAAGCTTGGATTCTCCTTGGCTTCTTTGGTCACCACCTCTTCCTTTGGTAACCTCCACGCTGTCCTCTTTGATCTCTTCCTCTTCCTCTGCCCTTAGTGGACTGATCATGCTTCCTTTTATTCCTTTCTTCAATCTTAATAGCTAGCTAATAACATTGGTGGACTGTCTTGGGGCTGAGCAAAGCTATCTCTTCCTGTATATTCCACTTCAAACCATTGAGGTATCTAGCCACTTTTAGGCTCTCATCTTCTGCCACATTTGATCTCAAACAAAGCTTCTAGAACTCTTTAGTGTAGGTGTTGACATCTTGATCTTTTTGTCTGAAACTCTGCCTCTTCTTGTGGAGTTGAATTTCATAGTCATCTGGCATATAGGCTTCTTTCACTTTAGCAACCATTCCTTTCCAAGTTGATATGGGCTGCTTGCCTTCTTTCTCCCTTTCAGTCTGGACAAATTTCCACCAAGTCAAAGCTAATCCTCTCAACCTTGATTTTGCAACCTTCAATTTTTGTGCTTCAGTGACTCCATCACATTTGAAGTGATTCTCCATTCCATCTATCCAGTCCAAGACCAAATTAGGATCCATCTTTCCATGGAATAGTGGTACACCCTCAAGTCCTTTTCCACTCAAGGCTTTTAATGCCTTCAAGAAAGGCTCCTCCTCCAGTACAAGGTCAGGTTCATGGACTTTGTCCTCCTCTGCAAACCTCTTCTTCTTTTGGCACTATCCCTTCCAGCCTTGCATTGTTCAATGCCTTCTCCAATTGCTCAATTCTTTCCTTCAGGGACTTGTTGTCCTCTTCTTGCTCTTCAACCTTTTTGGCTAACTATGCATTTGTCACCATCTTGGGTGGTTCACTTGATTCAACTTCCTCTGACATATAAGCTTCTTTCCCAAATCTTTTACTGCTCTGATACCAATATGATAGAATGAGAGTTGGATTGAGAAAACACAATCTCAATGCTCTGGGTCTCTGATAGATAACCCCTTGCTGATTCGCTCCACCACTCAACCTATAGGTACTAAAGGTTATTAGGCACCCCTGGTCACCTGCCAACCCAACTATCTATTTTAGTTTGCTGCTGCCAAACGGTTCTTGGTGCTCATTTTCTAGGTTGTTGTCACCAGTGAGTTCTTGGTGCTTTTCCTCGCACACTAAATCTAGTCCTTAGTTCTTATAAAGACTAGTAATCTTCTAATGTCTTCCAACTTACATACAGGGGTGTGCATGGGTTTTGAAGGCTTTAAAACAGTCAAGGGAAGGTTCTTGCACAAGCTCAAAACTTCTTTCTTCCATCGCTTTCTTCATACCCTAGCTTAGGGCTTGGAGAGGCTCCAAGAATTAGGCCTCTTCACACAAGGAAAATACTCCTCACTCCTCTCTCTCACCTTATCAAACCAAACCTACTTCTGTAAACCTTTCTCATATCTGGAACACTAACAAATTTTTGGGGTCTTGGACAGTTTACTATCTGTACAGATAGTGTACCTTGTTCTTGCAAAAACTAAGGTTTTCCTTAATCTTTCCTTGGACTATTTTTTTTTGTTTCTAGCCTCCAAATGGTAAACCAAAGGCTTTGCACTCATTCCAACCTTGGTGAAGGATCCTACAAACACTTCACACTCTGCTATATCAGAAATTTAACACCCCTGCCACGTATGGTTAGTGCAAAGAAAGTCTTTTCCCAACCAGGCACCTTTTGGTCTCGCCTAGGAAAAGATTTCAAGCATGCTCTAAGAACTCCAAATTCTTCCTACCATTAAGCTATGTAAAAATGAGGAGCTTGGCCACATTCCCGATGAGTCCATAATTGCTGGCATAGGGAGAATGCAGCCTAAGTCTCCATTATTACTAGCTTCAAACAAAACAATAATAAGGGAACAAACAAAGGATTTACAAGAACATAAATCAACGATGAAATAACTAATTAAAATTCCACAAAAAAAATTCAAAATGCTACTCTACATGCTTGGTAAGCCCGCAAATGCTTTTCTTATTTCATATGTCTGCTATAAAAAAAGCAAATAACAGAAATCTGTATATTCCACGCCAAAAATCACTATTTTTTCATCATTCACAAAAAAACTGCCATGCACCAAAGTACCCAACCCCTTCAAAAGGTCGAGAAATCACATTTTCAAAGCCAAGAAATAGTTAAGTGACTTTTTTCGAGCCCACAAATGGCAAAAAACTTGCTGTTTGAAAACACAGTATGTTTTCTAATTTCTACCAAAACTTAAAAAAATAACCCAAAGAAATAGTTCCTAGCTTATTCAACTTCTAACCACAGAGCCAAAAGGTCCTCAAACACTACCAAAATGGTGTAAAAGACCTTTCCTAGCTAAAACAAATTGATTTAAAAACAACACCTCAAAAATGTGCAAAAATGTGCATGTATTTTGGTAGGTGCTCCTGCATCACTTACTTTTATTACCATTCATGTGATGGGAACAACCACTTTCAAAAACCAAATAGTTCTTTTCTTGTTTAGAATGTATGGTAGAGATAATAGTACCTTCATTTTTCTCCTTCTTTGAAGGGCTTTCCTTCTTGTATTTTTCAAAATTAGCAGAAATAGGTTCATCCTTTATAGCCAAGAACAAGCATTCATTGTCATCTAGATCTTCATCCTTAGAATATTCATCAAATATACTAGCATTTTCATTCACATAATGTGCTCTGTTTATCTTTTTTCCTTTCTTTTCTTTCTCATAACTTTGTTTATTCCTCTTAGCTCTTTTTGGACACTTTGCAGCATAATGACCTATTTCTCCACAACTAAATAATTTAAAGGGTGACTTACCTTCATACTTATGGGAGCATTTTCTCATCCTTCTCACAAAGTTAGCCTCTATTTTATCAAAAATTTCTTCATCTAGAACTTCAACTTTTGTAGCCTTAAAATTAGTTTTTGATTTGCATCCATTCCTTAGACTCGACTTCCTCATCTGATAAGATCCAAAAAATTCCAACAACAGATCTTTAGTGTAGGTCTTATAATCTATATTGTATTCAATAGAACACACCTTCTCACTGTAAGCATTAGGGAGAGTTCTAAGAATATTCTTTACAATTCTAGTTTCATCTATAGTAGCACCAATTCCTCACATTCTAGCCACTATCTCATCCAATCTGTGTACATAAAATTCTCATCTTCAAACATGTGTAGAAGCTCAAACTATGTCTCCAAATTCTATAATTTTTTGTCTTTAACTCTTTCATCACCTTTATGGACACTTTCCAAAGTATCCTAGACTACCTTAGCAGTCTTCAGATTCTAAACCTTAATCAACTCAAAGTGTATCGGTTTGTTCTTCAAAATGTACTTCACCTTATTGTTTGTGTCATGTGTTTTAATCTCATTATCTGTACTTGAACCATTTACAAGAGGAGTCTAAGGATTCTTTTAAGCTTTCTCCACATCATATCCAAAATACTCTAGATATTCTTCCATCAATATTTTCTAGATAACATAGTTAGTTCCATCAAAGCTTAGATAGTCATAAATCATTTTTCCGGCCATCCCATACCTTCCTCAAGCAGTTAATCTCTTCACCAAGAAACCAAGATCTGATACCAATTGTTGAATAAGACAAGTAAGAGGGGGATGTGAATTAGTTTTCACAAATTTAAACCTTAGTTCATTCACCGAAACCAATTCTTAACACTTCTTAAATGATTAAATATTAAATAGAAAACCATCACATAAACACAATAACACTAGATCTATGTGTAAAACCCAATAAGGGAAAAACCACAGTGAGGATTAACTCACACTATAGAGAATATTAAAATCAATTACAAGAGGCTCATTGCCTGAGAAACAAGGCTCAATGCCAAAATAAGGACTCATTGTCCAACAGGGTTAACAACCCAAAGGGCTCATTGCCACAAATATACAAAGAAGATAAATAAGACTTGTTAAAAAAAGAAGAAAATCTCAATGCAACAAAGGATTCCACCACAATTCGCTCAATCCACTTACAGAAATAAATGAATGGTAGAGTGCAGCTTGAGCTCACTACTTCTAGAAACTCAAAATTTAGGCTTCGCATTTATTTTCTATACTCACATCATACACACACACAAATTCACACTTATCTCAATTCTCTTTACACTCTTGTCTCTATTTCCTTTTTTCTCACTGTTCTTCTTCCCTAACTCATTCTTCATTTATACCATCTTCAACTTTGAAATATATCCAAAGTTAGCCATCCAAATTCAAATTCAAATTAGGTTGGCACCAAAATATCCTAGGGTGGAATTATAATGAGGGTGACCCAAATACATGATTCATAAGGAACCAAATAGATCCAACAGGTTTCATCAACTTTAAAGTTATCATTTCACACAAGGTCAACCAAACTAGTGTAAAACACATAGAACAATTAAGCATGAACCTTCTAGCTACCAAAATTATCTTCAATACAATCAAAACTACTTAATTCTAGAATCGTAAGTCATAAGACTTTAACAATGAGAAATCTAGACCAACAATATTTCTCCCAGGCCTCATCCAAAAACATAGAAAACCATAGTTCACAACTAGTGAACACAACTCACACTATACAATGAATCAAAAACCAAAAAATTGCATGTAGTAGCTTCAAACAACCATGATCAACATATCTGAACTACACAAACATAGGAGCACATCCCAAAGCAAAACAAAGAGCAACCACTAAACATCTATAACATATCACTATTACAATTTTCTCAATATCCTCGATATATACAACCATGACCTATATCCATGACACTAATGACAAAAACAATCAGTTGATAACCAATTAACCAATTGACATTAATGAAAAAACCTTTATTTTTTCCATTCTTGCAACACAACTTCATCCAAAAAATTTAATTAATTCTTTGAATTAAAACAAGGACATAACCACACATTCATTGAAACATAATGAAGATTAATGAAATAACTCTTGATAATTTTATTAATAACTCATGCAATGAATATACTAGAAGAGAAATGGATTCAAATTTGCACCATCTTCTATATTCAAAATGCTATTATTGTTATCAAAAATTACATTTGCATATCAAATAGACTCAAAACCTAAGACAAAACTCCAAACTGTTCTTTTTATCTTCTATTACAAAATTTTCCCTATGATCAATCAACAACCTATGCATCTAGTCATGAATTACTTCTTACAAAAATGAAGGAACAAACAAGATTTGGGCTAGAATGCATGCATGTCATAATCTCATTAGACCAATGCAAAAAATATCACCTAATGCAGTTACATTTGCAATTCAAGGAGGGAAAATATCAGGTGGGACAAAAAACATTTGCATTTGTCGATGAAGATTTGTCTCGCCTTGCAAAAGGAACCTTTAAGTTGTTGCAACAGTTTATCCACATGCTTCCAATTTTTTTCCATGTACACCGAGCCTTAGAGAAGAAAATAATAAAATAAAGAAAGAGAAGGAAACCAAAATACCTCCACATCTGCATCCTTTTCATGAAATTCAAACTAGTGAAAATACAATATTTTAACATTGTTGTATCTAAGACCTAATCTATATTAGTTATAGGCCATGTATTGTATTCTCCTTAATGTAACTTCCATTTGTTGTAGACCTATAACCAAAATTGCAAACACCACCTCACCTCAACAACTTATTCATCCAAGACATCAAGATATTTTCCCTTCCAAAGGTGAAGCTCCTCCTCATAAGGCCAATTGAAATCCATAAACTTATCATCTTTTACACTATATGGAGCATACTTGGTCTCTACTTGGTTTTCTTCCTTATCGAACTCCTCAAGGGAAATACCTACTTGGGTAAGCATATCTTTACTACTCCTCAATGTTAACCCCTTCACAAATTAAGGTTGCTTGGGTTGCAATCACCTCATTTTCCTAATCTTTCTAATCCTCTAGGGACTTGATCTCACCATTTTCATTTAGGATGTCAAGGAGAAGACCATAATTTAACTCACAAACCTTCTAACCAGTTCCCTTATTCTTGCCTCCAATGGCTTAATTTTTCCTTGGAATTCTTGAATTCCACTAACAAGCTTAAGGGTAGGCTAATGCCATCTGGATTATTAGCATCATGCTTAGACCCCATAGCCATGAGCCTAAGATCCTGGTATCTTGGAATTAATTTCTCCATGAGTGGGATAGCTTCTTCCTTGTCCTTATCAAAATTTATCACAACATAAAACATGTAAGAATAATTAGCATGGATGCTAATCAGTCTCTTATCAATCCCTCTATTGAGATGTTCCAACACCATTGTCTCAATCTTTAGATTGCTAGAAAGAATCAACATACCCTATTATTTGCACCTTTCTTCATAGGTATTCAACTTCTCAAGCAAGTCTTCCCTGCTAATTTCCTTTATCTAATGTGCACCTGAAGTGCTTGGTCCTTCAAATACTATAGGCACATTTCCCATATTGTAAGGCACAATTTCCAATGAAACTTCTAGGGAAGGAATGGAGGAAGATGATATTTGTTCTTGAGGTGAAGGGGAAGAAATAGATTATGATTGCATTGGCACATCTGTCTACATATTTTGCATCTTCTCTTTCAATAGTGTCATTTTAGTTTGTAATTTTAAATATTTTGTTGACCCTTGGTGTATTCAACTAGCAAGTAATTATACATTTTCCTAAACTTCTCCTTTTTTGCAGTTACTAACTCTACCATTGCCTTTGTAAATTTGGAAACATTCATGGACATTGTGGCTACTTCAATTACAGAGGTATCCAATACTCTCTTAATGATTAACCCTCCCTTATAATATGTAGATGGATCTGCAACTTATGGCTTCTTTTTGTTTGGGGCTAGAGCCCAAATTTCTAGTGTATCCCACTGCTCACTAAAAGCAGACCCCTGCAAAGAAATTTTTTCTTCTTCTTTTGTGGAGTATAAGGGCTTTTCACAAATCCTCACTATTTCAAAATCTATGGCATAGGAAAGATCCCAATCTGGAAGAAAGAGAAGACCACTCTTTCTAACCAGTTCTCCTCTCTCTTGTGTTGTAATGTTTTGGAAACTTTCCTTCATTTCCTACATAACTTGAGCTTGTATAACCTTATCAGGAAATTACGGGTTTAGGATTCTCTTCATGGAAATATTAACATATTCATCCTTTTTTTCTCCCCATGCAAATTCCATGAAAGTGGATGTCTTGAAAAATGAGTCATCATCCAGGAATTTTTTGCATGCCTCTTCTCTCACATCATCAATTTTATTCATGCCAGTCAGGTCCACTTTGCTCAGCCTGAGGCCCATTTGTTGTGGTACCATCTCCCTAGGGGGAGAAGGCATGCCTTGCTGAATTTCTTCCTTAGTAACAACAATATCATCCTTAGAGTCCTCAAGATAGTCCACCAAACCACTTGATTCTACCTTTTATTTATTTGGAGGTGGTTGTCTTGGTGGTGATGATTACCTAGGTGGTGAATCTAATTCAATAATTTTAGGATTGGTAGACCTTGGGGGAGACAATAGTGGCATCTCATGTACAGGTGAAGGAATTCTTGGCTCCTCTTGTTGGGAAGAGGTGGTTACTATTTTATTTTCCTTTTCCTTATCCTTTCTCCTTGTAAATACAATTATCCTCTTTAGGGGTTGGTAAGTAGGCCTTTCCTCCACCTCAGGGGCCTTCCCCTTACCATATTCCTCTCCAACCATAGCTTTACCCTTGTCTTGAGTTATCCTTTCTTCTTTCAACCTCGCCACCACTTGCTCAAAATTCTGGAATACATATTCAATCCTCTGAATTTCATCATTAATATTCTTGAGAGCTAAAAACTATGGATCATTTGCCTACATTTCCTTCTCCAACTTTTTAAATGCAATCCATTTCATTTTTTTATCATCTTATTTTTAAAATAAAAAATATTCTTGATTACATCCTCAAGAAAGTGGAAGTTTTGAATGAACCTAGAGATTCTAATCCTAGCCTTAATTCCTGCCATGAAACCCTCAAGATCATGATATCTTGCTCTGACCTTCTTCATTCCAAATGGTTTGAGTACATCAATGATATTTCTCCATCCTCCATCCTTCATGAAAAAGTGAAAGAAAATAGTATATGTAGGGAAAAAGGTTCCCTTCCTTTGATCTTTCAAGTGGTTATCTTCTACAACTCATAACTACCACACCACTTTAAGGAAAACAACTATCAATGGCACATATGTCAGAAGAATATGTGGTGCCACCCTTGTGCCATAAACTCTAAGAATTGTGTAGGTGGGGTATGGAATCACATCTCCCCAATTATACTAAATATTCAAATCAGGCCTCATGTCTTCAGGTCTCAATAAATCATTCAAAACTATAGGGATTCGTGACATATTAATAATCAGGTCCCTCCTCAATTTGGAAGAAAAAATATTCTTAAACACCACAAAACTATACCAGTGATCATTCTTATCCAAGAGCCTAGTCCAACATTGGATAGGTAAGTCCATATCACCCTCCTTTCTGAATAATGTCATATCCTTCCAAAGAAAGTAGCTCCCTTTTATAGAAACATGTGCATGAATAAATAATACACGTAGAATCTTACCCCATCCTTGAAATTTTTCAATACAATCAAGCCCTCATGTATCTTGTCAGCCAAATATGATCCAAAGTCATAAAGTGTATTGCAAGTAGGGTGTTGAATGTGGGCATCCATATACATCTTTTCCATGGGAATTCTTATAGGTGGGTCAAACCCTAAGATCTAGCATAAAGAATATAAATTGCTTTGGAAGTATGTCACAAAGTAATGTATACGAAAAGGCTCCTTATCAGATGTGCCTAAGATGAATTTCCCCTATCCCTTTATAGATGCTATAAAATGTTGCAATACTAAGATCTTAAAGGTGTGCTTGACTTTCTCATACTCAACTCTAAGTTCTTTTTCACCAATCCTAACCATATCTTCACTCCACTCAATTAGATTGAATACCTTAGCTATTTCATCCCAAGTGAACTTAACCATTTCTATGTCGTCATAGGTCATTACAACAGAGATTAGACCATAATTTATTGCCACTAATCTCATAATGTCAACATCCATGTATACATTCAGCACAACCAATTTTCCCATGGCTAAACTCCAAGGGTTTGTTGGTTATTTTTTGAAGAACCAAGCTGATCTTCAAAATTACCTATGGACTTTGCCACTTCTATTATTTAGTAATCTAAATGGATTGGCTGATGAACAAGTAAAAACTACAAAAATTTCACTCCTACACTTTGGGCACGATGAAACCTGGAAGGGTAATCCCACAATGTATACTCAAGAATTTATGCAACCAATATTTAATACATTGTAAATAATAGATAATTCTAATATAATCACTCAACAACGTAGTATATCAAAAGGTTGGCAAGTCTTTTAGTAATATACTACACTTGGAGTATGAGAATAATGGAACTCAACATTACTACAATGGTGACTAATTTGAAAATTTTGTAAATAAAGAGTGATTGGTTGATGAATTGACCCAATAACTATGTTATGAATACTTTACTCATACCAGTGCCTCATCCTAAACATGCAGTCAATATTAACCTTTGCAACCAGATAAAATTTTCACATATAGCATCACATAAGATAGGAATATACTACATTACAACACCTCCACATTATACTCTAGACCATTACTTCTTCTGGATATCCTAGCACCTAATTTATATGAAACAACAATTTCATTCAAGTGTTTACAATAATTAATTGAATTAACAAGCAAGAACGAAATCATACATCTGGAATTCAATAGAGATAAACAAAAATTTCCTTGATTATATTTATTCATAACTCATAGAACAAGTAGAGAGGAGAAAAAATGGCCATGAGATTGGCATCATTCTGTATTGTATTTTCTATATTTGCTATCAAATTTACATACGTAACAATAGACTCAAAACCTAAGACAAAAAATCAAAACACTCTTAGTATTCCTTTCTATAATTCACTATGTTAATTGAAATACAACGAAATCCTTTCTTTCTAGCATTGAATTCCTTCTTATAGAAAGAAGGAGCAAAACAAGCTTGAAGCTAGAAAGCACACATGTCACTATTTTATTGGAGCACTGTAATATAATTCCTTTTTTAGTTACATTTGAGCTCTCAGGTGGTGGGAAGATGTATGAGAATTTTTTTTTCCTCATTCATTGCTAGAGATCTAGTCCCACCTTCAAAATGCATCATTTTTTTGTTACAACAGCTCCCAAATATCTTCCATGTGATCAAAAAGTGTTTTCCTTGTGCACGTCCAATCAAAAAACATTAAAATGAAAGAAAAAACAATAAAATATATAAAATTGATATATCCACATTAGTATTTGTGTTTCCTTTCTCATGTTGATGAGGGAACAACATATTTTGCAATAATTTAATAAAAGTCTAATCTGTACTATTTTTCAGGCTATGCATTGTTTCCTTCCTATCCATTATTCACCATATCCATTATTATCCTACTACAAGATCATTTAGTATATTTCTCCAACCAGGTGATGCATTCCTCTTCAGTAGGCCACTTCACATCCAATAAAATCTGCACCTTTACAATATGTTGGATATATCTTGCATCAATTAAGGCTTCGACCTCTCTAACAAATGTATCCATTTTTGTTTCAATCTCCACCATCATGTCAACATTTGAATTTAGTATGGTGTAGTCAACCACAGTAAATGCAATCTTAGCCAATGTGAGCAGCTCTCCCAAATCATTCCTCCATGTATTAAATTGTTGTAACTCACCTTTGTGATTCAATATCACAGGCATACCATGTTCCTCCATTTCTTTGAATACATTCAACTTATTTTTGAGTTGCATACCTAGCTTTCTATGAAAGGTTGTTATCTCATTCACTAGGTCAATATTTTGCAATATTTCAAGGATATTAGTAGGTGCCTCAGGATCTTCCTTCATTTTAAGCATTATTTCTTTTAAAGTACCTACTCTATTACTCCATTTTCTCCATTCATTTTTGAAAGCTTCCTGAACTTGCAAGTACCTTGTATTTTCTTAATGAATACTCCTCTAGCTGCCCACACATCATCAGCTCTTTTGACAAATCTAGTCACTCTATGTTTCAATACATCCTCAAAGATGTCATTTTCCACCTTAACTATTTCCAACTTGGTCTTGTTTGTATTCTCCTTTTCCTTCTTTAGCGGATTTTTTAATTCATCAATCCTCAAGGCCAATGTATCCTTGTCTTGTGTAGGAAAGTTTGAAGGAGAAGATGATGGAAAAGAGATTTTCTTCATAGACTTGCTAGCCTAAATAGTGGATCTCATCTTGTTTATATCATCCAAGGCCTTATTATACTCCTTCACAAAGGAATCATACTTCTACGAAATTTATGTTGTGTCTACACTAAGATTGCAACATGGGTAGTTAACTGAGCTACTTGAACAAGTGTTATATCTATGGCCCTCTTTACCACCAAGGAACCCATGACCTCTTCCATAGGCCTAGCAACCACATGCTTTCTAGTATTGGGTGCCATGGACCATATTGCAATAATATGCAACTTCGAACTATATCCAGATCCAAACAACTTATTTTCATTCTCCTCCTCAGATATAGAAGCTTGAGGGTATCTTCTTATTACATCAAATGTAATGGATGAAGTGATAGTGCACCCTACTAGTAACATCATTCCACTATCTGATACAATTTTCCTAACTTCAACAGGAGTAATAGTTGTAATCTCAGCCATAATGTTTTCTTCCTCTACCTTTTTAGCATCTTCTTATTCAAAAGGATCAACATTAGCCCTTGCTAGTTCAAGCCTCTCCTTTATTTCCTAAATTCTCTACTGAACCATAAATTCCTTGAATTCCCTAGATTTCACGAACTCACCGTCTACAAGGAATTCATTACAATCCTTGATCCTAGGATCATCATCATTCTTCTCATCATACTATCATTGGATAATTCTATCTTAGGGAGTCTCTGAATCAAGAGTATCTTCAATATTAGGGGGAGGGAACTTCTTCTCCACCTCCTCATCCTCAGGAACATGTTCATCCATTTGTTCTACCTTAGCTACTTGGACATCTTCTTCTTTCATCTCTGCAAGATGCTTTGGAATATCCATAGCCTAAGGTTGTTGTTCTAAGAGAGATTGTGCTCTCTCAGCATTCTCCTTCACCTTTACCTTGAAATCACCATTTTGGTAATCCTTTAGTTTTGTAAAATATTTTTCAAAAGGATCTTCAATTTCATCATAAGGGCTCTCATAGAAGGCATTCCTTTTCATAATAGTCTCTTCAATGCCCATTCCTTGTTTCTAGATATAACAGCATCATTACTTGTCAAGTTTCATAATACATCATATGTGTACAAGAACTGATGGCAGATCCTTGATAAGCTTTTATCCCTTCTCCTTGTGGTCACAAATCCTTTTCAGTCAAACAACCTAACCTCATCAATAGGTAACCCATGGTTTGTTGTGTACTTTTTGCACACACGCCCCACCTGAGGTAGGGACCCTCTTTTGCTCACTTTTGTTCTTTGGTTTTTCTTTAGGTTTTTCCTTTTCCCCTTAAGGAATAGGTTCCTTTGAATTTTTTCTTTTGCTTCACTTGATTGAACTAACACTTTATCCACACTTGAGGTGCCTTTGGTTACAACATTTTAGTCTTGAAGTACTCTTAAGGCCCAAAGATTTTACCAAAATTCCACTTCAAGGTGAAATTGGCTAAGTCATGAAGATTTTTAGAGATTTCTCCCCTTGGAGGATTTTTCAAATGGATTGACCTTCGGAGATTCCACCTTCAGGAAATTTTTTTGAGGAATGTTGCTTTTTAGAGAATCTAGGATGCTCTATATTTTCTGAAGTCCAATCCTTTCGGAGAATCTGACCCTTGCCACGTTTCCTAAAATTTGTCCCCCTTTCATATTTCTAAGGATTGAAAAAGGTCTTCTCACTACATTTATACCTTGTTACTAGTCGTACTTGAGGGTAATTTATGATAGTTTTAAGGGCCTTTTATGTGTTATTTTTTACTTTCTTTCCTCATTTTCACATTGTGTTTTAAGTTTGGTGACCTCCATTCTCTCATTGCTATTCATATTGGTGATCTAATCAAATGCATTCAAGGATTTAATTGGGTTTGAGGGTGTTCTATGTTAGTTGCCTTTGATCTTCTCCCTCATTCAAAAGGTATGTGCATTGAACCTATTGAGATTTCAATACTATTTTATGGGGGTTTCAATGATTTGAAGATGTGTGCCATCAGGGTTTATTTTCTCACATTTGATTTTATGATATGAAGTATTAATTGCTTGGGTCTATTTATTGATGCTTGGTTTTCCTATACAATTTGATGTTGAGGTGTTGATTTTAACAGTGTTCATATTTCTTGTGTGTGATTTCTCAGGCATCCATTTGTGTATTATTCAAACTAGGGTATCATTCCTCCATTTGAGTTTGTCTTTTAGGTTTTCTGCAATGGAAAGTTAGGGCATGCAAGTTTTTATGCAAACTAGGGTTTGCATTCATGGTTTTGTTTTTGACTATTGAAATTCAAATTGGTTTATAACAATCGACTAGTTGAGCCCTAGCTATATTCACCTTTTGCATAATTTTGTCAAATTCATGTGTTGTTGTTGTTCGAGGTTCAAATTCTTAGATAAATTTGTTCGATTTGTGCTCAGACTCATATGTAGGGTTTGAATTTGAATTGGTTTGAGAAAAAGGGAATGCATTAAACTTGGGTTTTTTGAAGGGCTAAAGAAATACAAGACAAATGAAGAACTTTGAAAAATCTATCTCATAGTGGATTCTACGATAGTTAGTCACTTCAGAAAATACATCCCATTGTGAATTCTCTATGAGTTAGTCTCTTTGGAAAATCCACCCCTAGGTGGATTCTCCAAAAGGTGGTCCCTTCAAAAAATCCATATCTTCATGGATTCCCTGAGTTTGTCTATCCTTCAAAATTTATGAGCAGTGTTTGGCTTTTGCTAGTACATCAAGTAAACTTTAAATGACATAGGAGTAGTTTGAGGGTGAATGTTGAATGTTCTAAGCTGAGTCTTAGTAAGTGAGAATCCTTTAAAAATTCCATTGGTGGATGGAT
The DNA here is from genome assembly GCA_007258455.2 of Sequoia sempervirens. Lineage (NCBI taxonomy): Eukaryota > Viridiplantae > Streptophyta > Pinopsida > Cupressales > Cupressaceae > Sequoia > Sequoia sempervirens. The sequence continues at coordinate 778,165,905 of VDFB02281492.1, forward strand.
CTTGAGTGTCTTGAAATTTAGAGAATCCCTCTCTCCATGGATTCTCTAAAATCATCTAAAGGCTTTAAAACCCAAACTGCCCATTAAAAGGAACATACACAAAAATTTGGTTTGAACCTCTAAGTAAGATGATTGTATAAAATTAGTGAGGGATAATTACTTAAGTTTCAGGATTGAACTGATATCATTAGGAAATCATCCTAGCTTTAGATTCCCTGAACGTCTAAGAGTTCGAAGAATTTGCCCCTCTTTGGATTTTTTGAAATCCTTTGAGCCCCTAAAATTTTGAACTCTTTTAGATGGCAATAAATTTTCCAACTTAGTGTTTGCATGGAAATTGAAATGTTTGAATGATGATCATGATTGAATCTTGACACAAGGTTGTGCTAAATTGGTACCTTTTTAGATAATTCATTTCTCCTTGGATTCCCTAATCTTCTAAGCCTTCGGCGAATCTTCCAAGGGGTGGATTCCCTGAAATCCTTCTCTGTCTAAAATCCCCAAACAGGCTAAAATCTTGAGGTTTTGTAATGTTCCATCTTATGATTTTGTGATGAGATTCCATGGTTTCTATGATGCTCTGAATATTGATTATATCATGATTTATGGTTCCTCATTATGATTTTGGTAATCTAATTAGATGTGATGTACATATGTTCAATGCCTTGGTAATTATTATTTTTTTCCAATAGATGTAGACAAAAGTTAATCTAGCAAAAGGATCCAAAGAAAAATCATCAAAAGTTGGTCCCAAGGAACCTACACCAGAGCTGAGAAGATGAAATATGACTTCAAGAGCATCTGGCCTGAGTCCAAGATAATCTCTACCTAGAGTAAGATTGTTGACACAAACATGTGGCTTATACATTATAATGACTTCAAGCAGAGGATGTTTGGGGATAAACCATCTCAACTCTCGCAAAGAATCATCAACACAAGATTGGCCCAAGCACAGGATTTCCTCCCACATTGTTATATCCAGAGCTGGATTTGGAATGTGCAAAACATTATGACTTGGATAGAAGAGTTATTGTTGACCTCGGGGTAGGATTATGTCTAACCTAATAGAGGAATCCATAGAAAAGACCTTCAACATTGGGTCACATCATAAGCTAGTGAAGATTAATATTAAGGAGGTTAAGGATTTCTATGCAAAGGACCCTAACAAGGCCCTGATGATGATGAACAACAACTAGATTGCCAAACCCAAATCACACTACTCAAAATTGCTCAAAAAAATATATAGAGCTGATTTCAAAATAGAGTATAGTGATATGATAACTCTTTTGGGTAGAGTAATGGAGCTTTAGGATGCCTTTATATTTAGAAATTAGATGTTCTACATCATTTCTCAGATTGTAAAAGGAACACATTACCACTAGGTAGGCATAATTAGTGATAATTTATATGAGAAATTGAGAAGTGTACAAGACACCAAGAAGTTCACCATGACATCCTATTTGGTGTATATGCTTGATAGAAAGAAAAATTACAAAGGCTTGAGCTATAGAGGATCCCTCAGTTAGGATAGAATTTGTGATGTTTTCCCTCAGCTTCAATTCAATACAACCAGTTACAGGAGGGTAAATTATGCTTTCTTTATGTATATTACAAGACTGCTACAAGATGCATTACATGCAAGTATCTCTGCTAAGGCTATGGAGCTAATAAAAAAGTATCATCAGTGGGTCATCCAATTTTAGAAGTTCTCCTATATTAGGATACATCGATCACTAGCAGTACCATTTAGATTACCAAGGTATCCAACAAACAAACTTATTTTACTGGAAGTGGCAAGGAAAATGGAGGCCTTTGATGCAGTGATAAAGGATATGCATAAACCAACACTGGGATTTGAATTCCCCTTGAGAATTGAATTCTTGGAGTCTAGTCCCTAAATTTAGAATGCTTAATATGTTGAGAAAGATATGGTGCATTACAATTTTTATTCACATACAAACAGGGATAACTTTGACCCTTATGGTGTTGCCTAGAGGCAAGAAACATAGGGAATACATATATAAGATACATAGATTGCACAAAATTTCTAAAGTTCTAGATCAAGTAGATGATGATGAGGAGTTATTGCAACATCATGACTATGAGCTATAAAAAGATAGGCCACTACCTCCAGTCAAATGGTTTAAGGAAGACGTAGTAGACCTTAATGTAATTAATGCCCCTATTTTGAGATACTCTATGTTGTGGGTGAAACACAAGATTCTGGAGGCAGAAGATAATGGCAAAAAGTTCACATATGACCTAATGGGGTTTCTTGAATCACATTTAGAGAAAGACATAAAAGCAACAAAGGATGATACAACATAGCATCCTTCTAAGGAGGAAGGAGATAAATCACAATTTATCATTAGAAGAAGGGAAAAGATAAAATTTAAAAGGAAAAGAGGTAGCCAGTGGCTAAGGTATGAAAGCCTTGAAAGGAAATTACTGAAGAAGTGGATAAAGGATCCCAACCATCTAAGAAAAGTAAGATAATTATTGAGGGCCATAATTTAGTAGAGGTCAAAATAGAAAAGGTCACTGGAGAAGAGACCACTCAACCTAAGGTGGCTGATGTTGAAAGCTTTGGAGAGAAGTAGCAGGTATATGTGAGGAGAAATTATCCTAAGCCTAGGACCCCTCAAGCAAAAAATGTGGAAAAAGAGGAGGTGACCACTGAAGAGGAAGCTATTGATGATCTTATAGAAAATATAGAGAAGATAGTCGCCAAGGATAATCCTCCTGTTCCATCTCCAACCCATAGTGTACCAAAAGGTAATGTTTCTAGTGCTCCTGATCAGCCAAGAGAAGGAGAAGGAAATCTTATGAATAATCTAGAGGAAAATATATTAGATGAAGAGGTTCCCACACCCAAAGGTGGGTAATTAAGAAATTTTGAAAAGCAATTGGAAGAACATGAAGTGCAGAATAAAGAAACAACCTCTAAAGTTACAGTAAAAATGCCATCTTAGCCTCCATAGAAGGAACACATTGATCAACCACATGTTGAGGTTGGAGATGATGATAATTCAAATGATGATAAACTTGATAAAGATGGAGATGAGCTTGATAAAGATAAGGAGCAACAAAATCAAGAAAAAAGGTGAGGAGAATATGGAAGTTGTTGAAGAAATTTCTCCCCATGATCAATCAAAATAGGACACTTCTTAGAAGAACATAGAAAATTTGAAACCAACTACTCTTGAATGGTTAGAACATGGATTGAAGCAAAATGCAGTGGTTGTGGAGGATGAAACTCTAGATTGGGATAAGTTCTTGGAGAGTTGCAAAAAACCCAAGGAGAGAAAGAGAGTAAGGACTATTCCCAAGTTTTCCAAAGATGCATTAAATAATATATTTGTACATGTTGTTGTTCTTGTAGAGAAGAAATATAAATATGAGGTGAGACCTTTAGATTATAAGGTTCAAACAATTAACTTGGGTCCCACCATAATGGAACAAGAAAAAGAAGAATTTTAGGAGTCATCTTAGACAATTCTAAGGAGGTTGGATAAGAAGAATGAAGAAAAGGAGAAGTTTCAAAAGCAACTTAAGTATATAAATATGTTCAACATCTTGTGAAGCCACTACAGGCATAATGCGGTGAGGGGTCTTCATTTTTTGAAGTATTTTTATCAAAAGAGACTATGCCAGAGATTGAGAGGTTGAAGTTATCTATAAAAAAAACACATGAATGGTTGCATAATATGTGCAAGAAGGGTGATACCACGATTGAAAAGGTATAAAAAATGTATGAGAAAGCATCTTTCCTTTCTAAAAACATCACATAATTCCTCCTTGACTGCAAGAACCTAGACGATGCCATTATTAAGGAGTTAGAAAAAATACTTTAGGTCCCTACAGATGTGTTGGTTAAAGAAGGTTCCATCACAATGGAGAATACTCACAAGGTCATGGAGTGGATTGAGGCCTTTAGATTCAAGAATGAGCTCAAGACTAAGGCACCAAAGAAGATCTCCAAGGCATAGAATAAAGTGAAATAAATTTTTGATAGCTACATCAATTTTCTGGAGATAGTTATTGGAAGGGAGAAGCCTAGAAAAAAGAACTTGAATGTTGGGCAGTTGTAGAAATGGTGGCATTAGATCTATTCACATGGAGATAGTGGACCAATAGTTAAAGACCAACTCAAATATGTTGTAATTTATATTTCTAGCTTGGATAGATATTAGGGATTTTATTCTGATTGGAAAAAGGCCTTAACTAAGTAGATTGGAGAGCTAAATTCAATTAAGGAAAGGATTAATTTAATTTCATTCCCAACCCAGGCTGACTTAGCTCCATTTCTTAAAAAAGTTAAAGAGATTTCTAGAAGAAAAGCAGAAAATTATAAGGAGGACCATCAGGCTAGACAACCCTAAGATATGTGCCCACTTCATCAAGCTTGAAAGGAGATGTGAATTAGCTATGCCTTGGATTTCATGCTAGGGAATATTTATTGTAAAAGTTGACTTTTGAGGCTAACTTCTAATATTCTAGTGTAAATTTGAATTAGGGAAATTTAAAATATGTTTGGGCCAGCCTAAGTTGTAAACCCTAATTTGGGCTGACCTAAAGATTTAATTCTATAAATGGAGGTTTTCTCTTCATTTGTTAAGCTTAGACAGTTAGAAAAAGTTGGAATTCTAGCTGAGATCTTTGAAAAGTGTTATAACACTTGAGATACTTGAATTGTTGCAATTTTTTGGTGAATTAAATACAATTGAAGACATTGTTCCTTGGTGTTCTTCCTTGTGTTACTCATCTATGCATGGTTCTTGTGTTTCATATTTAGATATATTGCTCTAAGTTATTTATGAATTATCTTATAAATAGTTGCAGTTCAATTGTGTTTATAATATAGCATTTTAAGTGTTTTAACAACTCTTGGTCTATACTTTTAGAAACTTGTTGATTGTAAGTTGTGTAAAGTTAGGCTGGGCTTATATCTTATTGTGTTGAGTTCAATTGTGGGTATTTAAATTTATTTCAATACCAAATTTGTGTTGATGTGTGAATGCTTCATGATCTAAAAATATTTACATCTTAGGAGATTGCACTTTTTTTGTGATATTGTAGATTTAATCTAGGTTTAACAGGAATTGGTTTGAAGGGTTGGTCCATTTTAAATGCTATGTTTTCTTCATAATTGATCCTAGGATTTATTTTTAGAATCTCTCTTAAACACTTTTCTCTTTTTCTATTTCATTTAAATCTGGGTTAGTTTTAAGACTAAAAGGAATCATTACATTGTCATATTTGGTGAGCTTGAGAGCTTCTATAATTTGTTTATAAGGCCCCTTGTGTTTACCAACATTTTCATATTATCATTAAGTTGTTTTATTGCATTATCAAGACTTGACATTAGAGACCTTGGGGTTATCTATTGAGGCTTGCTAATAGAGATTTACCTTTCAAGAGAGATAGGAAATTATATTTTGTTTGAATCCATTGAGCCCCCATCTCCTACCATTACATCTACCAAATCCATTGAACACCCACCTCCTACTTCAAGAGTCGTCAAACCCATCGACGACACCCAAAATCCAATCCACTAAAATTCTCCATCTTCCCCACTTGAAGAGTCCCTCCAAGACTCCATTATCATGTCTCCCATATATGATGATTCATGCCAAGAGCCTAATCCAAAGCATGCAATATTCCCTCCTCCACATCAAGATCCTACCATCCCATCTAGTCCATCTCAAGATCATAGTCTCCCATTTGTTCCATCCTAGGATCCCCTTATCATTCAAGATCCCACCGCTCCATCTCCATTGCATGAGCCCACTACCAAAAATATAGATCCTATCATATCCCCTAATCCCTCTCCTAATACCACCCATCCAAATGTTTCTATCCCATCATCTCCCTCTCATGATCCCCCATCAAGGCCTAAAACTGCTATCCCCACACTGCTTGCATATCCCCTTGGTACTCTCACATTCTTCCATGGTGGCCTCCTCGCAGAAGAAAAACATAGCATATATACCACCCATCATCCTCCACCTAATAATGGACTCGCATCATTTTTTTAGAATAACACAAATCTTATCATGGATTGCATACTCAAGAACATGAACTATCAAGGAAAAGGTTTAGGCCTTCATGAGCAAGGTATTTTAGAGCCCATCCAAGTCAAATAACAAATCTGCATGCAAGGTATTAGACCTATTTCCCATGAATCACAATCTAAAGATATTGGTACAACCTCTAGATGTCCTCAATGAGCCTTTTCCAAAAGAAATGTTGGCTCTTCCCATCACTCCACCAAATCATATGTTGCCATCCCTCCTCCTCTATCGTATAGCCTCAAAAAAACCATCCATATTCCTCCTTCATTTGCTCCATCCATTTTGGGTCCTTACATCCCTCCATCCACCATCTCCCATCCTTCATCTACTCCATCCATCTTGGGTTCTTATGTCCCTCCACCCACTCTATCTGCTTTGGGTCTACATATCCCAAAATCGCCTCCTTCATCTCATCCTTTCATCCATCTAACACCTATCCTTGTCATCCATCATAAACATCCCTCTCGCATGCCCCCTAATCAGGATCAACAAAGGAACATACCTACACATTCTCCATCTACATGTAATCCTCATAATCCTACCTCCATCACTCCACATCATCCATCTCCTTGCACCCATCCCATTGCTACTAAAAACACTTTGGATGCTGAAGTGAAAATACATAAATCCAAAAATCCACATGAATCTAAAGCTCCCCATGTCCCCTCTAAATGAGATGGTGAAGAGAAGAAAAATATAAATCCAAATCAAATCCATAGGCCACAAAGGCCCACCAAAGAAAAGATCAAAACCATGTGGATCCCAAAGAATAAAGATGCAATGCCTTCAAATGAAAAATATGTAACAACATCTAACATTACTCATCCGAAGGCTAATCATTTTCATCCACCCTTTCCTAAATCTATTTTGGGTCCCTATGTCCCAAAATTCACCATTCCAACTCCTCCATTATCCCCACATTCTCCATCCATTAATCCTCTTATCTTTTCACATCCACCACCACATGTGCCAATGTTGGTCCTGAACACATCTCCCCATCACATATCCACCCCATCATTCCATCCATACACTTTCCAACATCCCACCCATTATCCCTTGTATCTCCCCTCTCAAATCCCTCGAATTCATCCTCTTGCATAATCTATTTCTCCTAATAAGATTATACCAACATCCAACAATCGGTTTGAACATGGGCTCTTAATACCTCATATAGAAATTGATGCTTGAGTCCTTCATCCATATCCTTATCATGCATCTTATAAATTCCCTTATCCATTTCATCCCCCTGCTATCCAAAAAAGTCAAAAAAATCCAAAAAAGTCAAAAAATAAAAATAAATAAAAATAAAATAAAAATCAAACAAATTAAAAAAAGAAAAATCACAAACCAAAAAAGAAAAATAGTAAAGAGAAATAATTTTTCCAATGGTGAAAACTTGGAAAACAAGCGCCTTGGATAAGTACATGATGAAAACCTGGCAAACAGGCGTCATGTGTAAATCCCCATCTCCACTTGAGAGAAAGTTCCTGATATGTGTTCCCTCCATCCACTATGCTACCTGCTATGCTTCTAGTTAGGCACCCATCTTACTCCTATATGTCATTTTCATTCATCCCCTCCATCCTACCTATCTTACACATCATGCTTGGCATATCTCATTTATCCCAATCCTTCCATCCTCCTTGTGATCTTGATAATGATAGGGGAAAACATATAAACATGCTTTGGACACCTCTTAGCATACATTCCCCTCATCCGCACACTATCCTAATCCTCATTCACACTCGTCTACCTTCCTTATCCACCCATCATGCTACCTTCAATCTCACTCCTTTATTTGCTTATCCTTCTATATTGTATCCTTCATGTCTCCTCACACATGACATATCTAGAGTGGGGGCATCTATCTTCCTTTGGGATATAGTCCTTGGAGACATCATTCCATCCATCATAGCATCCCTTCCATCTCTCCATCCTTATCTTCCTATCCTTCCATCATAGCATCCCTTTTCATCTATCCATATGGTAACCTTTTCCTCATCCAAATCCTTATCCCTCTATCAAATCCATCCAAACAATAATTTTCCTCCCCCATCCTCTATCCTCATCCCATCTCATAATCCCTTGTCATTGGTATCTAGCCATAGGCTACTCCCCACGTAACCCAATGCCATCTATCTTATCGTCAACACTTCTGCTTCTTTTTGCATATTTTTTCAATCTCCTCTCCTTTTTCATCCCTCATCTCTCCATCATATCATCCTCCCAATTTATCTTTTGATGATTTGGATAACTATCCCATCCTTGAGTTGCATGACCACCATCATCCTATCCAATCTGACAGGTCTATCTTGTCTCATCGCATCGGTCCAATCATTTTATCCCCTTATCTAGGGTTGTCTCATCATCTTTTATCCATCATTTTTCTTTGTCCTTTCGTCGAACTACATTGCCCCTATGCTTTCACGTAGGCAAGGTTAATCATTTAATCTACCCCCGGGGCTTTTCCCATCTGCTCTTTTATCATCTATCATCCATCGAAGTCTCCATCATGGTCTATCACCAGCCTTTTATCGAACTACAAGGGCTCTGCACTTTCACGTAGGCAAGGCTATTCTTTGATCGACCCTCGAGCCCCTAGGTCCTTAGGATGTGTCAGTCTCCTATCTTGTGTCATCTCTCTTATGTCGCACTATTGATCTATGCCCTTATCTAGCTAGTTCTTAACAAACAAGATCCACCTGTATCAGTAGATCCAATTGGTTCTTAATATCTTGCATCATATCAATCTTTTAGCTTAGTATCCATCATTGGTTTTCATAGAATGCATCTTTCCTAAGACCTCATCAATCCCATCCATCCCCTTGATCCTATGGCAAAGGACGTTTGAAATTGATTGCAATCTTTCGATACTTTTGGCTTTTGTTTATCATTTGAGCTCCCTATCATCACTTGTCAAGGCCGCCATGATCCATCATACTATGGTGTGTTTTGATTGGTCAACATAGGGGGATATCTTGATCTTTTTATGTCTATTTTTATCTTCTTAGTTGTCCCATGTAGTACCCACCAAGATCCCAGAGGTCTTGTGTTACGCTGGGGCATGCTTTTGTGCTTGTGGTTATCTCAATACCTTGCCCGACCAAGGTCTTTGTGACTTTGGGGTCTTGGGATAGCCTTCTTGTCTGTTGTGTGTGTTTTATTCATTGAACATGAATTGGCCTTAGTTTTTTATACCTTGGCATTTTGTGTCTTATGCTATAGCAAAAAATAGTGTTCCAAATATGGCAAATTGCATTAGGATTGCGTCTCATTTTTCATTCCATCATCTTGCATATATCCCCCATCCTCTTATCCATCACAATTCCCCCATCCCTTCATCCTTCCTTGTTCTCCCTCCTCTATCCATCCAATCTCTTATCATCATTTCTTCAATCTTCTTAGAATAATATAGATTGGTTATTCTAAGCATCTTGTCCATTTTCATTTTCATTTTTATTCCTTTCATCTATCTCACATCCCAATCCAATCCTCCTCTTTTCAATCTAGCACAAATCATCTAATCATATCCTTGGTCTTGTTCCCAGTCTTGTTACAAGCCTTGATCCAATCATCCTCATCATCATCATCCAGCTGTATTCTTCCATATCCCTTAGGTGTTGTTTTGGGATGTATCCTTCCCTCATCAACAACACTTTCATCATCATCATTAGGAGGTATTCTTCCTTATCCTTTAGTGGTGTTTTTGGATGTATCCTTCCCTTATCAATACCACTCATTTGGATGTATCCTTCCCTATCCTCATGTTGTTTTAGGATCTCTCATTCCCTCATTGACAACACTCCATCCATCGTCAACCCCTTTTGGCTTGTACCTTGACTAGGGAAACATCATTATTTTCCTCAAATCTATTTGTGCTTCATCCATCTCCTATCGCTTATCCTCCTATCTTGTCCATCACTTTGCATCATCTTCCTCATATACCCCTTGCATCATCCCCTCCATTTTGAGAGCACAACCATTTTCTCTTGAACCCACATGTCCTCTTGAGGGGGCATCCTCAATCCCTAACTTTCATCTTCACCCCCATCATCTTCCTTCCTAGTCACTCCTTTGAATGACTGGGCATCTTTCCCAATCTAACCATCTTCTTCTAGATTCTATGTTTTAATATTCTTTGAAATGATGCTACTTCATAACACCATTTCAAAGAGGGGAAAAATGTAGACACCTAAATTTGGACACTTAATTTATCCAAAATTTTTCCCTTTCATCTAAGCTTCCCCTTATTTGCATTAATTAAGTAATATCACTATTATTTAATTAATATCCTTAATTCTGCCAAATCCCTAAAGTATTTAATTAATAAATAAATACCTTATATTTTTAAATCCTCATTTTCATAAAATGAATTAAATAAATATGACATTTATTTAATTCCTCACATGTCACATCCTCCATCATTTTTATCTAATCCTAATCCACCTTCTAATCTCATCATTAGAGATGTGCACATGCCTAATCCTTGATTAGGATGTGTCACATCCTCCAACTTTTGCAAGTTGGCCTCTAATCTCTCTTATCGACCTAACCCTCCTCTAATCCTTTATTAACTAGCATAATCAACCTCTCAAAGAGTTTTTAATTCTTTTTATCCTTCCAAGGAATATTAAATTCCTTTTTCTCTTCCCTATGTGATCTTTGACTTGTCACATCAAGTGACATATGAAATCTTCTTAATTTCCCACTTGCCTCTAAAATGACATTAATTTGTCTAATAAAGTACTTGCACAACTTTAATCACTTAATTAGGTCAACCTAATCTCCATGTCATTTATGGAATGTGTCCTAAGTCAACCTTATTAAAGGCTTTCTCCTTTTGGAGAAGGAACTCCATTCCCCATGTGAATTTTTAATTCACATTTAATGCCCCAATGCATTCCAAAGAATTTTAAATTCTTTCTCTAACTCCCATGTGGATATTTGTGGAATTTTTAATTCCTCACATGTCCTTTCACATACATGGGGAGAAGGACCTCCTTTATGAGGAGATCTTGTCCCAATCCCAAGGTACTATGTACTACCTCCATGTCATCTACTCTCCTTCCAACTCATGTAGACATCATCCTTTTCAAGCCACATCACATGCCACATGTTAATATGTGAGGGCTTGTGAGTTCTCAACTCACCTTAGCCCTACATCTTGATCTTGGTGGCTCAATCTCAACTGTTCATTTCTCTAGAGAATTCCAAATTCTCTATAAATACCCCTCTTTTCTCTCATTTTGGGGAGAGATCATTCATGCTAGCCAAACTCTTACAAAATTTTCTCTTGAGCCATACTTAGCCAAATTCTTGCATTTCCATCCATTTTCACCTATTTTTTGTCCCCATTGCATCTCACAATTTGCATTTTTTGCCATCAAAGGAGCATACAACATCAAATATCGAAGAGCCAACCAAAGGATCAATTCAAGAAAAGGTGAATCAACTTCATTTGTTATCTTTACTTTGTTTTTGAATCCAACTAGGCCAATATTGAGGTGTAGGGTGTTTATAGTTGTTATTTGCACTTTTTTATTTGTTGTTCATTCCCTAACATGTATTTTTTCCCTATCACACTATCTACAAAGGTCACTTACTTGAGGAACCAGATTAGCCAAATGTAGGCTACTCAAAGAAGCATTCAATCTAGCTATAATAGAGATAACAAAGATAATAGAGAGTCTAGCCATAAAAAAGATAGTAGGGAATCTCTACAAGGTCATGGCCAAGGCTATGATAGAGGTTAGTCATTAGGACAAAACTTTGACATAATACCACCACTATGACATAATAGGGCATGGAACACTAGACCTAACAATAGGGGAGTTCCTACACCATTGGATCAGCCTGCTAGTATAGTCATCCTAGCAGAGGGTGCTTTGAAGGTATATTGTCAACTCCAAAAGACAACCCAACATTTTGAATTCAAGTGTCTTGAATTCCAAACAACTAAAGCCATATTCCAAATGGAGGTACAAGATGCTACAAGAGGTTCTTCATATGGTCAATAAATTGTACCCTCAGATCCTTATGATTTGATGGTGTTGGTGTTCAACCATTCTCGTTTCCCAAGAGAAGAGAATGGGCCTGAAGAAGAGTCCATAGAGAAAAGTGCAAAACTAGAACAAGTATATAATGAAGATTCAATATCAAAGTTACTTGAAAATAATGGATATGTTGACAATGGTCCTTTGGATGAAGAAGAACAAAGAGTAGATGAAGTTCACATGTTTCACCAAAGAACTAGGCCATATGATTTAAGGAATAGGAAAGCTAGTGGACCATTTACCACATACACACCCCCAAACAATTTCAGTACTCCCCCTAATCCTAATGCTAGTAATAATCCTTTATATCCTCATGTTCCAAAGCAATATTTATCTAGAGGAGGTTCTTATGATGCTTCAAAAGGGGAGGCTACCAAGGATCAACAAAGAACATCATCAAAAGGTAAACAATCTAACATGACTATGTTCCATATGGAAGAGCATGTAGCAAAGGAACTCAAGAAAGTGAAGGTGAGCCTTTCAGCCTTTGAGTTGCTAAGAATTCCAGCTTTTTAGAGTGTTGTATTGGTTTCTTTAAATGATCATGCATCTACAAAGTTGGTTTTGTTGATCCAGTGGTCAAAGAAATAGCTGAAAGAATGCAAAATTATCAATCAGCTCCAAGTCAGAATACCCAACCTACTAAGGAGAAATCACCAGCATAGATGAAGGATAGAAGTAAAGAAAAGGAAAAGAGTCAAGTATTTAATGTTTATTCTCCAATAATTTTATACCAAACCAAGCAAGATACTCCTTTTCTGATTTCTATTCGGATATTTGAAAAAAAAAATTATAACTATTTGTTAGATTTTGGTGCATCAAAAAATGTAATGCCATTCTCAGTCTATAAATATCTTGGAATCACTCCTACTCCTTTCCAACATAAAATAACTCAATTGGATAAGACTGAGGTGAGTTTAGTGGGAGAGTTAAACATGATCCCAATGTAGGTAGCATCAGACTCACATGTGCAATAAGTTATTGATATCCATGTGGCTGACATACCTAATGCCTATGAAATGATCCTTGGAAGAGATTTCATGAGAGTCCTCAATGGGTATACTTCAACAGATCACTCTCATAGATGGTTGTCATGGAAGGGAGTTCCAAACTAGATTAGGATTGAGAGACAACCTAGATTGAGGTACCTAATTATTGAATATTAGAAAACCTCTAAGAAAGTGCTAATTTTTAAAACAAGCTTAGGAAAATATGTCCTAGCAGCTGCTACTAGGGAATCAAAAGTGGAGGAGGTGCTAATGATGTAGGATATACCTAATAACTTAGCTTATTCTTCTAGTAGCATTGAGACATTCATAGAAACTAATGAATATTTTGAGTTGGGTGATGGTAATCTTGGACTATTTGATAATTTTTAGGAATTTATTCAGAAGTGCATCAAGGACTAGACAAGTTTAGGAAGACAAATGAACTTTGAGGAGTTGTTGCTTCTAAATTGGTGTAGAGTCCAAAATACCTCTCATCCTGAGCTTGAGTTTTTTCTCTGTCAAGTTGTTGTGGAGCAGATTAAAAGATACATTGATCCACCCCAACAATTAGATTTGAAATGCAAGAAGTTCACAGAGACCGAAAAGGGAAAGAACCAATCATGCAAGATGACCCTTCATCTAGTAGAAGTGGGAGTACCAGAGGTTTTAAAATTATTTCTTATACTAAAATCTGGACTCTACGATTTGATGGTTCAAAGTGTAAGAAAATTGTAGGAGCTAGATTTGAATTGATAAGTCCAGTAGGTAAAACCTTTTTTGCTGCTCATAGATTGCAATTTTAGTGCACTAATAATGTTGCTGATTATGAGGTACTGATCCATGGATTTCTCATTGTTCTAAGGAAGAATGTCAAAATACTGCAAGCATTTGGAGACTCTAAGTTAGTGGTAAAGTAGGTTAGAAGGAAATATTCTTTTCATGATAGGAGGATGACTAACTACTGGCACAAAGTATGGGACTTGATTGAAGATTTTGATGCATTTAAAATCCAGCTGATTTCTAGGGCCAAAAATGACACTGTAGATTTTCTGGCCCAAGTAGTCAGTACATTGGAGCCTCTATCCTTATCTAGATTAAAGAAATTCATTTTTGAAAAAATACCAGTTCCTTTTGTACCTGACAATGTTACAAATTTCCAAGTTTCTGAGGATGACAAGCATATCCTAGTTTTCATAACCAGCTCTGATGTGTTCACTTCCTAAGTAATTGATGAGATGGAGCCTAGGAAGTAGAGCTAGATATGGAAGGAGTTCTCAATCTGAAAATGAACACAATCCCAAGAGGGATTGTATAGCTAGAGAGTATCTTTGACCTTGATAGGATAAAGGATCAAGATCAACAGACTAAGACAGATTCAATATATAGTTAGTGTGAGGAATACAACATGGGAACTCCCAATGATTTAAAAAATGTTTTCATTGGGAAGGTGTGTATTGTGGAAGAAAGGAAAGGTCTGATAGATGCATTACATGCCTATCAGGATGTCATAGCAAGGAGTTATGAAGATCTAAAGACTTATGAAAACTCTAGTATTACACACACCATTCCCTTGAAACTAAGAACAAGACCTTTCCAGCAGACATAAAGGCCTATTAATGTGCTTCTGGAACCTATTATTTAGATGGAGGTGTAGAAGTTGTTGTCTTCTCGAATAATCCTCCTGGTTAGACACACTACATGGGTATCCAATTTGGTTCCAGCCCATAAGAAGAATGGGTAAATAGTATTATGTATGGATTTTAGAAACCTCAATTGAGCTTCTGAAAAGGATCACTATCTAGTTCCTTCATTAGATGAGGTTCTCCATATTGTGAATGAATTTTAAATGATGTCACTCCTAGATAGATAATCTAGCTATAATTAGGTCATGGTCCAATACAAAGATAGGCATAAAAATTCCTTCACCACCAAGTGGGGCACATTTTCTTACAAGATAATTTTGTTTGGATTGATCAATGCAAGGGGCACATTCCAAAGGGAGATGGATATTCCTTTTAAGGACATCATAGGAAAGTGTATTATTATTTATATCATTGATCTGATGGTTTTCTCCAAGAACAAAGGTGACCACATTTTAGATTTATGCAAAGTATTCTAGAGATGCAGAGAATTTAAAATCTCCCTTAATCCTAAGAAGTGTATATTTTTAGTAACCGACGGGAAGCTCCTGGGACATGTTAGTTCTGAGCATGGCATTTCAATTGATCCTAACAAAATTCAAGATATCCTAAAAATTCAGCCACCTGCCAACAAAACAGATATGATGTCTTTCTTCAGAACGATTAACTTTGTTCAAACATTTATCGTAGGATTTGCAAAAATATTGAAGCCACTAAATGCAATGCTAAATTAGGATGCAAAAGTAGAGTGGACTATTGAAGCTAAGAAAATGTTTGATGAAATTAAGAGGGCCATAGTTGTTGCACCAGAATTAGTTAGTCCCAATTATTTGAAGCCATTTTACATATATTATTTTTCCTCTAATCATTCTTGTGCAAGCATGCTAACCTAGAAATTAGATGAGGGGAATAAGAGTCCCATAGCTTTCATG
The DNA here is from genome assembly GCA_007258455.2 of Sequoia sempervirens. Lineage (NCBI taxonomy): Eukaryota > Viridiplantae > Streptophyta > Pinopsida > Cupressales > Cupressaceae > Sequoia > Sequoia sempervirens. The sequence goes on from VDFB02281492.1 coordinate 778,181,593, forward strand.
AATGTTCCTCTTAGAGATGCAGAGCTTAGATATTCAAATGTAGAGAAGCAAGCTTATGCTTTGGTCTGTGGAGTCAAAAAATTCAGACATTACATCTTGAGGAATAACGTCTTTGCCATTGTACTTGACCCAACTGTAAAGCTCCTGTTGATGTAGAATGAGATAGGAGAAAGGTGGTCCAAGTGGGTCACCATGTTGTAGGAGTATGATATAGAAATTCAACCAATGAAGTTGGTAAGGGGACAAGCTTTAACACAGAAAATGGCTGAAATAGGACCAAAGATTATTGCACAACAGTATCACCTTCATGATGTGTCTCTTGATGAATAGTATGATGATATTGTTTATTATTTGCTTAATTAGGAATGTATGAATCATTTTAATATGGTACAAAAAAGGGTCTTGCACTTGAAAAGTGACAGTTACATTCTACAAGGATGCATTTTGTATAAGAAGAATCATGAGGGCATCTATTTTTGGTGCTTGGGAAAAGAAGCAGCTCATGTGATGACAAAATTTTATGAAAAATATGGCATAGGCCATGGTTCTGGACCTACCACTACACATCAAATCGTAAGGGTAGGATACTACTAGCCCACTTTATTTAAGGATGAATACAACCATGTGAGGGCTTATCATGTTTGTTAGATGTGTGCCACTAAAGAGAAGCATTCTTCTCTTCCACTACAACCAATCATCAAGGTAAAACCCTTTGCATAGTTGGGTATGAATTTCATTGGTCCAATCAACCCACCATCTTATGTGTGACATAGGTATATCCTTACTGTTATTGATTATTTCACTAAGTGGACTGAAGTTGTTGCTTGCAAACAATGTACCACATAGCTAGTGATCATTTTCCTTGAGTCAGGTATTATTAATCGCTTTGGTTTTCCATTTACTTTGGTATGCGACAATGGTCATGCACTTACTTCATTGAATTTTTGGGCTAGGAATTTGATCATGGTATCGTCATTTAGTGTGCTTTGAACTACTACCCCCAGGGGAATGGCCTAGTTGAGTTCACAAACAAGAATCTTCTAACTATGATTTGTAAGTTGCTTTATAAAAATCCTAAGGATTAGCATACCCAACTAAGATTTTCTCTATGGGCTGATCGTACCAAAATGAAGACATCCATAGGAACATCTTCGTATCACCTTGTGTATGGACTTGAGCTTGTGTTCCATATATAGTTGAGGATTCCCACTCTTCAGTTCATTAATAAGTATTACGATGAAGGGGAACATTTGGAAGCCTATCTAGCTAAATTGCTGCAATTGGAAGAGAAAAAAGGATGCAGCCTTGGAAAAATTTACTAAACATCAGGGTGTTGTTAAAAGGTTGTTTGATCGTAAGGCTAAGGTTAAGGCCTTCAGGATTTTAGACCTAGTCTTGTACTAGGATAAGGCACGTGAAAAGAAAGGGGAGCACAATAAGTTTGAAAAATTGTGGCTTGGCCCCTATCAGATTTTTGAAATACTAGGGGATAATGCTTTTCACCTTAAAACTCTCACTGGAAAAGATTTCCCATTGCCAATCAATGGGTAGCATTTAAAGTATTATTTCCTCACTTGAGTTGCTTCCAGCTCACCCTTGTAAATAGTTAGTGTAGGTGTTTTCTTTCTTTTAGTTTGTCTGGTTTTTTTTGCTTGGATTTTTGCTTTGGTTAGCTTAGGTGGTCTTGCTTGCTTTTTTTGCTTTGCCTTTGAGGTTTTTCTTCTCTATATTTTGGGGAAGTGTCAGAACAATTTCTTCTTCATTTGGGGTTGTTTTCAAGTATTTCCCTTACAAACTTTAATCATTCTTCCAAGATGAACTGGTGGAACCCCCTTATTCAGTGTCACATGTGTTAAGTGCTTAAAGTGGATAGGTCATTCGATTAAGCTAGTTCTAGAATGTTCTTGGATCTTAGATTTTAGACATGCCTTAAGAATCTTGAGGTTGTTGTAGGTTCCTTGTGAGATCCGGTTAAGTGAAAAATCTTATTTTTGCATCAGTGCCACTATGACTCTCAGCCTTGAGTGTGAACTTCACTGTTCACAAGTTCAAACAAAGTGAAAAGAAAAGAATATCAGAAAGAAGAGGAAAGAAAACATTGAATATCAAAAGGAAATTCAACTTATCAGGAGGATCTGAATATCTCTATTGAGGCTATGGACACCTGGCTTGTGGTAGAGCTATATTTAGGAGAATCACAGTGATAATCTTGTCAAGGCTATGAATGTCTAACTGACAGTGAGGCTCTATCGAGGTTGATTTTGAAGTTAGAACCCATATGTAGCTTAATCTGATTGAAACAAGTTTTTACAGTAACCAAGGGAGGGAAAGGAATAAATTTGCACACACTAGGATTCCTAACATAGAAATGACTCTTGTCCATTGATTTTGAGACTTTAGTTTAGGAGTTGCCCTGATGGAGGGATCGAAATGAGAGGTCCTAGTTTCTTGATTCTAGTTTGTCATCAAAATGCTCTAGAGCATTTCCCCAACAGAGTCACCATTTTTTGTACACTTTATCCACACACACCCCACTTGAGGTAGGGACCCTCTTTTGCTCACTTTCATTCTTTGGTTTTTCTTAAGGTTTGGCCTTTTTCCCTTAAGGGATGGGCTCATCTAAATTTTTGCTTTTGCTTCGCCTGATTGAACTAACACTTTATCCACACTTGAGGTGCCTTTGGTTGCAACATTTTGGTCTCAAAGTACTCTTAAGGCCTAGAGATTTTACCAAAATTCCACTTCGGGGTGAAATTGGCTAAGTCAGGAAGATTTTAAGAGATTTCTCCCCTTGGCAGATTTTTCGAATGGATTGACCTTGAAAGATTCTGCCTTTAGGAAAGTTTTCTAAAGAACGCTACTTTTTGGACAATCTAGGATGCTCTAGATCTTCTATAGTCCAATCCTTTCAGAGAATCCATCCCTTGCCAAATTTCTTGAAATTCATCCCCCTTTTGTATTTTTGAGGTTTGAAAAAGGTCTTGTCACTGCATTTATACCTTGTTAGTGGCCATACTTGAGGGTAATTTATGATAGTTTTAAGGGTTTTTTATGTGGTTTTTGGGACTTTCATTCCTCATTTGCGCATTTTTTTAAAGTTTTCTGACCTTCATTCTCTTGTTTCTATTCATATTGGCAATCTGAGCAGCTGCATTCAAGGATTTAATCAGGCTTGAGGGTGTTCTATGTTAGTTGGCTTTGATCTTCTCCCTCGTTCAAAAGGTATGTGCATTCAACCCATTGATATTTCAATCTTATTTTATGGGGGTATCAATTATTTGAAGATATGTGTCATCGGGGTTTATTTTCTCACATTTGATTTGATGATACGAAGTATTAATTACTTGGGTCTATTTATTAATGCTTGGTTTGCCTATATTTTATTTTGATGTGTTGATTTTAGCAGTGTTCATAGTTCTTGTTTGTGACTCCTCAGACATCCATTTGCATATTATTCAAGCTAGGGCATAATTACTTCATTTGAGTTTTTCTTTTAGGGTTTTTGCAATGGAAAGTTAGGGAATGTGAGTTTTTTTGCAAATTAGGGCTTGCATTCATGCTTGTGTTTTTGACTATTGGAATTCAAATCGATTTATAACATTTGACTGGTTGAGCCCTAGCTATATTCACCTTTTCCCTAATTTTGGTAGATTCATGTGTTGTTGTTCGACATTCAAATTCTTAGATAACTTTGTTTGATTTGTGCTCAGACTCATATCTAAGGTTTGAATTTGAATCAGTTTGAGATAAAGGGAATGAATTAAACTTGGGTTTTTTGAAGGGCTGAAGAAATGCAAGATAAATGAAGAACTTTGAAAATACGTCTGATGGTGTATTCTTCGAGAGTTAGTCACTTCAGAAAATCCATCTCATTGTAGATTCTTTGAGAGTTAGTCTCTTTGGAAAATTCGCCCCTAGGCGGATTCTCCAAAAGGTGGTCCCTTCGAAAAATCCACATCTTTGTTGATTCCTCGAGTTCGTCCATCCTTCAAAAATTTTGAGAGGTGTTTGGCTTGTGCTCGTAGATCAAGTAAACTTTGAATGACATAGGAGTGGTTTTAGGGTGAATGTTGAATGTTTTAAGCTAAGTCTTAGTAAGTGAGCATCCTTCAAAAATGTTGTTGGGGCATGGATTCCCTGAGTGTCTTGACATTCGAAGAATCCCTCTCTGCATGGATTCTCTGAAATCCTCTAAAGGCTTTAAAACCTAAACTTCCCATTAAAAGGCACACACACAAAAATTTGGTTTCAACCTCTGAGTAAGATGATTGCACAAAGTTAGCAAGGGATGATGACTTATGTTTTGGGGTTGAATTGATATCTTCGGGAAATCCTCCTAGCTCTGGATTCCCTAAACATCTAGGCATTTGCAAATCTGCCCCTCTTTAGATTTTCTAAAATCCTTTGAGCCACTAAAATTCTAAACTCTTTTAGATGGTGATGAATGTTTCAACTTAACATTTGCAAGGAAATGGAGATGTTTGAATGATAATCATGATTGAATCTTGAAACAAGTTTGTGCTAAATTGGTACCTTTTAGGAGAATCTAGTTCTCCAATTCCCCAAGCTTCTGAGCCTTTGAAGAATCCACCAAGGGGCAGATTCCCCAAAATTATTCTCTACCTAAAATACCTAAATAGGCTAAAATCTTGAGGTGTTGTAATGTTTCATCTTATGACTTTGTGATAAGATTCTATGGTTTTTATGATGCTCTCAATATTGGTTGTCATGATTTATGGTTCCTTATTGCGATTTTGGTAATTTGATTGGATGTGATGTACATGTGTTCAATGCCTTGGTAATTATTATTTGTTTCCAATAGATGTAGATAAAATTTGGTCTAGAACAAAAGGATCCAAAGAAAAATCATCAAAATATTGTCTCGAGGAACCTCACACTAGAGCTAAGAAGATGAAATATGACTTCAAGGGCATCTGGCTGAAGTTAAATACTATCTCTACCTAGAGTAAAATTGGTGACACAAACATGAGGCATATAGATTATGATGACTTTAGATAGATGATATTTTGGGATGCACCATCTAAGCTGGCCTAGATCATCACTAACACAAGATTGGCTCAAGCAATATGATTTCCTCCCACCTTGTTTTATCTAGAGCTGGTTTTGGAATGTGCAAAACATTATGACTTGGACAGGAGAGTTATTGTTGGACCTCAGGGCATGATTATGGCTAATATAACTAAGGAATCCATAGCAAATACCTTCAACATGGGGTCACATCATAAGCTAGTGAAGATTAATATTAAGAAGGCTAAGGATTTCTATGCAAAGGACCCCGACAAGGCCCGTTGATGATGAACAACAACTGAATTTCCAAACCCAAATCACACTACTCAAAATTTCCCAAACAACTATAGAGAGCTGATTTCAAAACATAGTATAATGATATGATAACTCTTTTGGGAAGAGTAATGGGGCTTGAGGATTCCTTTATATTCAGAAATTGGATGTTGTACATCATTTCTCAAATTGTAAAAGGACCACATTACCACTAGGAAGGCATAATTAGTGTTAATTTATATGAGAAATTGAGAAGTGTAAAAGACATCAAGAAGTTCACCATGACATCCTATTTGGTGTATATTCTTTCTAGAAACAACAAGTACAAAGGCTTGAGCTACAGAGAATCTCTTGGTTAGGATATAATCTATGATGTTTTCCCTCAATTTCAATTCAATACAACCAATTACATGAGGGTAAATGATTCTTTCTTTATGTATATTACAAGACTACTACAAGATGCATTGCATGTAAGAATCTTAGCTGAGGCTATGGAGATGATAAGAAAGTATAGTGAGTGGTTTAACAAATTTTAGTTCTCTTATACCGGGATACAAGGATCACCAGTAGTACCATTGAGACTACCAATGTATACAACAAACAAACTTATTCTACTAGAAGTGGCAAGGAAAATGGTGCCCTTTGATATAGTGATAAAGGATATGCATAAATGAACACTAGGATCTTAATTCCCCTTGAGAATTGAAGTCTCGGAGGCTTGTCCCTAAATTTAGAGTGCTCAATATGTTGAGAAAGAGATGGTGCATTACAATTTGTATTCACATAAAAATAGGGATAACTTTGATCCTGATAGTGTTGCCTAAAGGCAAGAAAATAGAGAATACATGCAAAAGATACATATAAAGGACTATTGGGCTAACCGCAGGGATGAATTTGAAGTAATTAGAAGAATGTACTCAAGGTTATCTTAAAAAATGATTAGATTGCATATAATTGCTCAAGTTATAGATCAAGTAGATGATGATGGGGAGTTATTGCAACATCATGACTATGACCAATACAAAGATAGGCCACTACCTCCAGTCAATTGGTCTGAGGAAGAGGTAGTATAACTTAATGTATTTAATGCCCCTATTTTGAGATAATCTAAGTTATGGGTGAAACACAAGATTCTAGAGATAGAAGCTGATGGCACAAATTTCACATATAACCTAATGGTCGATCTTGAATCCCATTTAGAGGAATAGATAAAAACATAAAAGGATGATACAACAAAGCTTCTTTTAGAGGAGGAAGGAGAGAAATCACAATTTATCATTAGAAGAAGGACAAGGAGCCAAGTTAAAAGTAAAGAAAAGAGGTAGCCATTGTCTAAGGCATGAAAAACTTGAAAGGAAATTACTAAAGAAGTGGTTGAAGGATCCCAAACATCTAAGAAAAGAAATATAATGACTAAGGGCTAGAAGTTAGTAGAGACAAAAAGGGCCAAGGTCACTAGAGAAGAGTCCACTCAACCTAATGTGGTTGATGTTGAAAGCTCTGGAGAGAAGCAACAGGTAAATGTGAGGGGAAATTCTCCTAAGCCTAGGGCCCCTCCAATAGAAAATGTGGACAAAGAGAAGGAGGTGACCAATAAAGAGAAACCTACTAATGATCTTATAGAAAATATGGAGAAGATACATGCAAAGGATAATCCTCTCATTCCATCTCCAATCCATAGTGTACCAGAAGCTAATGTTTGTAGTGCTCCTAATCAGCCACAACAAGGAGAAGGAAATCTTCCAAATAATCAAGGAGAAAAGATATCGGATGAAGAGGTTCTCAAACCAAAAGGTGGGCAGTTAAGCAATTTTGAAAAGCAATTGGAAGAACATGAAGTGCAAAATAAAGAAAAAACCTCTTAAGTTATAGTAGAAATTCCTTCTCAACCTCCACAAAAGGAAAACATTGATTAGCCACATGTTGAGGTTGAAGATGATGATAATTCTAATGATGATGAAATTGATAAAGATGGAGATGAGCCTGATAAAGATAAGGAGCAGAAAAATCAAGAAAAGGGTGAGGAGAATGTGGAAGTTTTTGAAAAAAGTCCTCCCCATGATCAGTCAGAACATGATACTTCTCAGAAGAACATAGAAATTGGGCAACCAACTGCTCCTAAATGGATAGAACAAATATTAAAGCAAAAGGAAATGGTTGTGGAGGATGAGACTCCATATTGGGATAAGTTCCTGGAGAGTTGGGGACATCCTAGGTAGAGAAAGAGAGCAAGGATGATTTCCAAGTTTTCTAGATATGCATTCAATAACATAGTTGTCCATGTTGTTGTTAATGTAGACATGAAATATATAGATGAGGTGAGACCTTCAAATTATAAGGTTCAAACAATTAAATTGGGTCCCACCACAAAGGAAAAAGAAAAAGAAGAATTTCAAGAGTCATCTTAGGCAGTTTTGAGGAGGTTGGATAAGGAGACTGAAGTTAAGGAGAAGTTGTAGAAGGAACTTAAAGAAGTATATAAATATGTTCAACATCTTGTTAAGACACTATAGGCACAAAGTAGTGAGGGTTCTTAATTTTCTGAAGTATTGTTATCAAAAGAGACTATCTTAGAGATTGAGAGGTTGAATTTGTATATAAAGGACACACAAGAATGGTTGCATGATGTGAGCAAGAGGGGTGATGCCATGATTGGAAAGGTATTACAAATGTATGAGAAAGCATCTTTCCTTTCTGAAAACATCACACAATTCCTTGACTGCAAGAACCCAGATGATGCCATTGTTAAGGAGTTAGAAAAAATACTCTAGGTCCCTATAGATGTGTTGGTTAAAGAAGGTTCCATTGCAATGGAAAATACTCTCAAGGTCATGGAGTGGATTGAGGCCTCTAATTTCAAGAATGAGCTCAAGACTTAGGCACCAAAGAAGATCTCCAAGGCATAGAATAAAGTGAAAGAATTTTTTGATAGCTGCATCACTTTTCTGGAGATAGTTACTAGAAGGAAGAAGCCTGGAAAGAAGAACTTAAATGTTGGGTAGTTGTAGAAATGGTGGCATGAGATCTATTCTCCTAGAGATAGTGGCCCAATAGTTAAATACCAACTGGAATATGCTACAATTTATATTTCAGCTTGGATAGATACTAGGATTTTATTTTGATTGGTAAAAGGCATTAACTAAGTACACTAGAGAGCAATTTCAATTAAGGAACAGATTAATTTAATTTCACTCCCAACCCAGGCTAACTTAGATCGAGTTCTTAAAAAAGTTAAAGAAAATTTTGGAAGAAAAGAAGGAGAAAATGATGAGGACCGCTAGGCTGGATAGACTTGAGATATGTTCCCACTTCATCAAACTTGCAAGGAGATATGAATCAACTACACCTTGGATTCTGTGCCAGGGAATATTTATTGTAAAAGTTGACTTTTGAGGCTGACCTCTAATATTTTAATGTAAATTTGAATTAGGGAAATTTAAAATATGTTTGGGTCGACCTCCTTGGCTGACCTAAGTTGTAAAACCTAATTTGGGCCAACCTAAAGATATAATGCTATAAATGGAGGTTTTCTCCTCATTTGTTAAGGTTAGACAGTTAAAAAAGTTGGAATTCTAGCTAAGCGCTCTGAAAAGTGTTGTAACACTTGAGATACTTGAATTGTTGCAAATTTTTGGTGAAGTAAATACAATTGAAGACATTGTTCCTTGGTGTCCTTCCTTGTGTTATTCAGCTATGCATATTTTGTGTGTTTCAGATTTAGATATATTACTCTAAGTAAGTTATTTATGAATGATGTTAGAAATAATTGAAGTTCAATTGTGTTTATAATATAGCATTTTAAGTGTTTGAGCAACCCTTTGTCCATACTTTTAGCAACTTTCTAATTGTAAGTTACTGTGTAAAGTTAGCTTTGGCCTATATGTTATTCTGTTGATTTGAATTGTGGGTATTTATTCATTTCAATGCCAAATTTGGGTTGATGTGTGAATGCTTCATGATTTGAAAATATTTATGCCTTAGGAGATTGCACTATTTCTGTTATATTGTGGATTTAATCTAGGTTTAGCAGGAATTGGTTTGAAGGGTTGGTCCATTTTGAATGCTATGTTTTCTTTATAATTGGTCTTAGGATTTAACTTTTAATCTCTCTTAAACCCTTTCTCATTTTCTATTTCTTTTAAATTTGGGTTAGTTTTAGGACTAAAAAGCATCATTACATTGTCATATTTGATGAAATTGAGAGCTTCCAGCATATGTTTGTAAGGCCCCTTGTGTTTACCAACATTTTTACATTATCCCTAAGTTGTTTTATTGCATTTTCAAGACATGACATTAGAGACCTTGGGGTTATCTCTTGATGCTTACTGATAGAGATTTACCTTTCAAGAGAGATAGGATATTATATTTTGTCTGAGTTGTTGTGCAAAAAACACCATCAATAGGGTTATTCACCATGATTCCAAATTTTTAATACCTTTAGGAGAAATGATTTTAAAGTAAGAAAAAGTACATTGGGGTCTTACCACAGTACCTTTCTTAACTCCAAGAATGCTATTCTGTTAGAGACATATAGGGGCAAGCAGTATGGTGCTACCTTAGATCCATAAGCCCTGATTATAGTATACTTTGAATGTAGGAACCAATCTGCCCAATTATGATTTTTGTTGACCATGTTATATCCTTTCGGTGCATGGTATTTCTAATTTCTAGAGAAAGCCTATGAATAGGTGCTGCACACAAACTCTCCAAGATACAAAATCTGACAACATTTACAAATTTCAAATAATTGGAATTGGGACAATCTTGGTCCAAAATATATGTCCACATTTGGACAAACAAAACATTATTTTGATCATCCCTCATTCTCAATTTTAACTTTCTTTTGCATCTCTATTCACCCTGAATAAAATCATATGCATTAATAGAGAATAATGTGGGAAATGCAGAGGGGGAATCTCTTTCCTTAGATTAATGAAACCTTCATACATCTACTCTACAAAAAAGGAAACATAATCAAAACCGACATTCTTATTGTGAGCCTGTATATCTGTTGCCATCACCAATAGGTCTAGGGCTATCCTTGCTTCAAAAATTTTAGCTAGAACTTGATTCAGGTAGTAATATGCATTCTTGAAATAATCCACAAATTCCTCACACTCAAAAGGATCAAAATATTTAGGAAGAAAACTCTCCTTGCTCTTTCTATATTGAACAAGCAACCTATTTATGTATGCAAATCTATTCTACTCATATTCCCCATATAGACCTATACACTTGATGTTTATAGTGTAATTGGGATTTAACCCAAATATCTCCATAATCTTATCCCCTTTCACCTCAAGAACTACATTTCCATTTTCACTCTTAATTCTTGTATATGGGATCATAATGCTTGGCTAACTACATTATTACATCCACCTCCACAAAGACATTAGGTACCACCAACTTTCTGAGGTTGAGTCCCCATAGATAACATGCCGACTTACTAGCATGCCTCCTATTAAAAGCATATAAGAACAATTTCCATCCACTCTGAGGCTATGCTACTTCTCTAATTTCACTAGCATTGTCAATTAAATTTCTTGTTACAACAACCTAGCTAGTAGGTCTCTTTCCAATTCATGACCCACCCTCTTCTACTTCTCTAGAGGCCTCTTCCATGAATTTCTCTTGATTCTTCTTTGTACTTCTAGACCTTGAAGACATCACAGGAGTAATTGGCATAGGGTTAGATGTTGTAGTTGGATTCGGCTTAACCATGCGTGAAAAAACCTAGGTTTTAATCCTTTTAACTCTCTTTTTCTTAGGTGTTCTCTTTGGCCTAATGTTGGACTCACTGGGCTCTGGGACACTCATATTTGCAATGTGCGAAGACCAGGGTTTACAATTTTCTTATTCAAAATGACCTACCTAGTTTTAAAACCCAAGACATAATTTACAAAACAAAACACTCCCAAACCTCACACAATGTTTATCACCCTAATAGAGGATACTCAATGAATAAGCCATAAGCAAATTATCTCCAAAATTCCCTACTATTTTTTAGAATAGCACAATTCAGCATTTTTAACAGGAAAAGATACAACACTTTGCTTACATGGGTGAAAAAATAGGATTAATGCTATTGTAATTCCTTGTTGGAGTCCTTGACACTATTTTCTTAGCTTCTTGCTTTCTTCTCCACTCTTGAGCAGTTCAAAATATGCAAGAAACAAGCTAGTCACCTTCTTTATGGTTGAGAAATGAGACATAACACCATTAATGTTTGATAGAAATCTCGTGTGAGAGAACTGACATTTAACCATTCATATTCAAACCAAGGTCATTCATCATTTTTTTTTAAAACCACATCAATGGTTCCTCTCCCAGTTTGCTACTTTCTTTTGTACTTTAATGATGTCCTTAGGATGCTACCACATTGTTCTTCATTTACTAGCCATCACTCATTGCTAATACATTTCACTTCCACAAGTCTTATTGGTGATGTGAATATCCACGCGATGAAATCTACACCGTTGAATTTAAGGCTCATCCTCGATCACACTCATTTTCCATCATGCATCATTGATTTATGCTTTGAATTCTAGATGAAATTAGTGATGGGAGATAAGGTGATGAAACAAGATTAAGAAACGTGCAACTACATGAAAATCAATGGCACAAGATGCATCACTCACAAGAGCAATTCAAATAAGTGAGAGAAAGTTTAAACAAATGATTCCATCGCTCATTGCTATTTTGAAACTCATATCTTGGAATGAATCCATGATGAGTGATAGGAGAAAATACAAAGAGCACCAAGGGCCATCACTCATCACTAATTCTCATCATAAAACTTATGAGCAATTAGTGATAAAAAAAGATCCTAGTGATAAGTGAAAGAAGCACACATATCACACATCACTAATGTAAAACACAAGACTCACAAGCGATTAATGATACAAAGGAAGCCAACAATAATACAAGAAACACATGTATCACACATTGCTAATACATAATCACTATCTAACACCCATATGTGATGTGTGAAACAAAAGAAATATTGATCATCACTCATTGTTAATGTAAATTTACATTTCAAAAGCTTTATGCAATGAGTCATAAAAGAGAACGGTAGATGAAACTTAAGTGGATTATTTAAGCATGTACTTGAAAGTTGTCATAAGAAATGGGACCATCTAGGATGATGTATGAAAGGCCTTAAAGAACTTAAAACATATTACTTTCAAAGGATGTAAAGGCTAAATAAGGTCAAGTGATCAACCTTATAAAATAAAAGAATTTTGGACCTAGACATGAGGGGTCGGTTACTCCACAAGCTCAAGAGGCATAAGTTTTTTAACATGACTTTGGATGGGTGATAGAGGTTTAACAATGAATTAGAACTTTGGAAAGGATTCAAGCTTGAGGGTTATTTAGAAAGGATCTTAGGTAACCTAAAACTCTACAACAATGATCATAAACAAAACCCTAAGCCCCAAGGAGGGATTCAAATCAATTTTTTTGCAGGATGATAAATGGAACCAAAAACATTTTAGGAGTTCCATCAGTGGCTCTAATTGGGGATGCATGCCTCTCACAGGCATGGAAAGATCTTGGAATCTTGGGTTGAAGTAGACCAACCAAAACACAGTGAACCAAAAACTAAGGAACTACTCAGACCGAGTAGGAGGACCAAACCAGACATGACCAAAGCAAGACACCTATTTACAAAAAATGTAAAAAACCTATAATGTACATGGAGCATAACATACTTAGGAGAAGTATGGCTTCAAGAATTGTCCATGTCTTGTCAGTTCAAGGAGTTTTCCTATCAAGCTTTCAAGGAAGTATGAATCCTCCCCATGTGTACTAGCTATCAGATAAGGGCCTGACCATAATGCTTCAAACTTTCCATTCTTACGCTTATTCTAAGCCCTTGCATTCTAGACTAGTACCATACTATTCACCTCAATTTTTTTGGGAGAATCCCTCTTGTCATGCAAGTGCTTAACTTGTAGCTACATATTTTCATTTTTCACATGAGCTTCTCTTCTAGTTTCGTCTAATTGCACCAAGTTATCAATTATGTGCTCCATATCATCACAAATATCATCATCATATTCTTGCACAAATTTGTACATCTTTAGCAAGTTATTTTGTGGCATCCTAGCATCTAATCCATACACCAAACCAAATAGTGAATAACCAATAGCCTTCTTCACAGTAACCCTATATTCCTAGAGTGTTAGCTTCAACTTTGAGTCCCAAGCTTTCTTATTCTTCTCCATCACCCTTTTGATGATTTTCATTAAGCTCTTATTGCTAGACTCAACCTAACCATTGTCATGAGGATGGTAAGGTGAAGAATAAGAAATTTGTATGCCATGTTTATCATAAAAATGTTTGAAATCCTCAAATCTAAAATAAATAGCATTGTCTGAAATGATTTTTTTGGAACTCCAAACCTAATCAGAATATTGTTCAATAAGAAGTACACTACTAGCTTGTTTCTTTCCTTGTAGGTATTTCTTCTACCTATTTTGTGAGATAGTCAATGGAAACAAGGATCCATGAATGCCTCCCACTAGAATTTTTTGGTATCTCCCCAATAATATCAAGTTCTCACTATTGGAAAGGGGCTCGAGCAACAAGAGGCCTAAGTGGAAAACTTCCTCAAATTTTAGTTTTCCTACAAATCCCTGACAAGCATCACAAGTCTTAACAAAATTATGAGCATCCTTAAAAATAATAGGCCACCAAAATTCTACTCTCAAGACCTGATGAGCAATGGTATTTGCCATGTAATGACCACCATACACTCCATTGTGCATTTCTTGCAAGAGTTCTATTGCTTGCTTTCCATCCACACACTTAAGTAGTACACCATCTGGGTTTCTCCACCACAATTAATTTTCAATAATCACATACTTAATGGCATGCAAATTTAATGTTCTCTTGTCATTATTAGCCATATCTAGAGGAAATTGCAGAGTTTGTAAATATTGAACAATTATCCTATACCAACCACATGTTTTCATATCACAAATTGGTGTAACATAAACAGTCTATATTTGATTAATCTAATTAGCTTCTAGAGTATTATATGCCATCAGTTTAGCTAGGCCTTGTCCCCTAACTAAATTGGTAATCTAAATATCAATATTTAATTCTTGAATCATGTTTATCCATCTACACCTTCTTCCTATAGTCTCTTACTGAGTAAATATATCTTTCATAGTAGCACTTGGTACAAAATCTATGATAGTAGCTCCCACTAAGTAAGTTCTAAACTTCTTCACAACTTTGACTAGAGCATATGCTTATTTCTCAATCATATCATACTTGAGCTCTACAACCTATAAATACTTGCTAAAGAATGTTATGGGTTGTTCATGGCCCTCATTATTTTTATATAGTAAGACAACAACAATAGTATGGAATGAAGCAAAGGAGAAAATGTGCATTGGTTTAGAGAAATCCAGAGATTTCAAAACTGGAGCCTCCTTAATAGCTTGTTTAATTTTCTTGAATTCTTGACTAGGCTCCTCACTCCAAACCACCTTCTCTCCTTTCTTCAACATCTTGGAGATGGGTCTTGTGTTTTCTGCAAAGTTGGTCACAAATCTCCTCAAGAAATTTATTTTTCCAAAGAATGTCTGAATTCCTTTGACATTCTTTAGTTGAGGTATCTTATCTATGTTTGCTACCCTTTCAAGGTCAATCCTCACTCCCTCTTTTGATACAATATGCCCTAGTAATTCTCCTTAAATAACACCATAGACACATTTATTTAGATTCAATGAGATCCCATTCTCTAAAGCCCTGATAAATACCTTCTCCAAGTGTGTGCAATGATCTTCCTCTTTCTTCGAGTAGGCAGTCAAGTCATCCTAGTTTATAGCCATAAATAAGTCAATAAAATAAAAAAAGGCTACATCCATAGCCCTTTGGAAAGTATCACCTACATTTTTTAAGCCAAATGGCATCCTCACATATACATAGGTTCCCCATGGAGTGGTGAATGCAGTCTTGTACTACTCAGACTCCTTTGCTTTAACTTGGTTATATCTTGAAAAACCATCCATCATTGATAGTAGCTCACAGCTAGTTACCTTCTGTAACATGGATTTCATGTTTGTTAGTGGATAGTTGTCCTTTAATGATGATATATTCAGATTTCTAAAGTCCACACACAACCTTATATCACCATTCTTTTTTCTAACTAGCACCAAATTAGACACCCACGAGGAACACCTTATAGCTTTTATGATGCCAACGTCTCTTCTCTTTATCAACTCCTCTTTCATCTTAGGAGTTGAGGTAGGATTAATTAGCCATTTATTTTTTTCTAAAAGGCTTAGCACTTTCATTTAGAGGAGTCTCATGCTAAAATAATTCCTCTCTATATGCTTTCAGGCCATTGTTTGATCAAGAAAAGACATGTCTATATTTTCTCAAAAATTTAATCAACATTTCCTTAACCTTAGGTTTCATCTTCCTTCCCATGTATACTTTATTAGGGGCATTTTTAGTTCCCAAATTCACTTCTTCTAGGTCCTTTGGATGGGTGATAGTGGTTTTAACCTTGCTCTTATCTTGATTATCAAAAACCTATTCTAATGCTACAAGACCCTTAGGGATTTTGTTTGCCTTTAGTTTGATGACCTCATTGTCAAAAACTATATCCTTACCATCTATACTTTCCAAAAATACCACAAAGTCAATCTCTTGACCTTCATATTCATCTACACATCTCAAAAACTTTAGAATATCTTCATCATCGTTGAAGATCTTCCAATTATGTATATTGTCAGGGATGCATGACCTTGATTGTATCTCAACTTTAGAGATACCTGCAAATGTTATATCACTAGGCCTTAATGCAATATTAGCAAGTATGTTTGCCACTCAGTTATGTCCTCTCTCCATCCAATCGATTCCAAAAGCATCAAACTACTCAATGGAATCCCATACAACATTTCTATATTGTTTCAGTATGTTGTTTTTGCAAGTATACCTAGCTCTTACTTTGGATATCACAAGCTCAGTATCACGAATTACCATCAACTTTTTTATTCCATACTTTTTAGCCAAGCTCAATCCCAATAACAATGCTTCATATTCTACTACATTATTTATGCATACAAGAGACAAAGTGAAAGAAAATTTGTATGTGTTTCCAATAGGTGAGAATAATAGTATTCCTACACCAGATCCTTCTTTGGAACTTGCACTATCAAAGTACATTTTCCAAATTCCATCGTTGTCAAATAGTCTTACAACTTCATTATTTATAGGTGCAGGGCGCCTATTAGTTACTCTTGGTACTTCTTCCATGTTGAAGTCAATGATATTAGTGTCAATAATGAGAATTGTATCATCTTGAGGAGCATGTTCTAACATATGGCACCTTCGACTCTTGTACCACTTGCACATCCTTACCATCAATAGGGAAGGTGGCATAAGACATGTCACACTATATACTACCTTCCATGGATGCACTCCATTTCCTAGAAAACAATATTCCATAATTAGGTGTGATATCTACTACCACCACACTCAACTTAAACTCCTTCTCTGGAAATGATGTTAATCTATAAGGAAGTTCATTGATCACACCGGTAATAAGGACCTCCCTCAAATCCATAGAATAGCACTTACCGTGAGTGATGTCTACTTTTAGCCCTAATGCCTCCATAATCTTGGCTAACATTATGTTGTTGGATGCTCCAGAATCAATAATACAATTTTTCAAAAAATTTCCCTCAACAATTAGCGTGAGGAAGAATGGGTCTATCTTTCCAAGATAAGTAGTTATTGAATTTCCTAGAAAAATATAAGGGATCTCAGTGATTACTCCCTCAAATTTTTTGTTTGTTTTATCCTTTTCACTCACTTTGGGTGGAGTGGGAATCGCTAAATCATTACAGGATACAGTAGCACCATTGATAAGGGCTACTTCCTTTCGTTTATGTTCATCTATTCTCATCATTCGAAGAAGGGGAAAACAAAATTTTACTTGGTTGAGTAATTGAGACATGTCAACAGGGGTGTACTTAGGTAATTCAATTGGAGTCATACCTTGTTCTACACCCTTTCCCTCTATTGAGTTTTGTTTTTCAGCTCTAGGCTTGACCTCTTTTCTTGTTGATTTAGAAGTTTGCTTATGTGCCTTTTCCTTCATAGTAGGGGATTTGAGCTCTGTATTTGTCTTTGATTTATCTACCCTTTTAGCTCAAATATTATCTCCCTTGCTTTCCTTAGCTTTAACTGCTTCTTCTTTTCCATTAGAATTTTTCTCTTTGCTTTTGGTATTTTGCTCCTTGATGAAAAGACCAACAGGACTACCTTGGTAACCATCAACCATTCTATTTCTTAAGTGATATGAGCTTGTAGATTGGGAAGCCAAAGCCACATTATATATCACAATCTCTTCATCTGAAGGTCTTCTTAGGGACACACCATCTTCAATTGCTTCCAAATTGTATCCTTTAGTATCACTATCAGTATCCTCATTAGAGAGAACTTTCCAGTGATATGCACTGGAAATTTTCTTTTGGTCATCTACATCCATTTCATGAGACTTAATGTCATAGGAACATTCATTATTATCAAATCCAAAATCATTCATAATCATATTTATATCAATATCATCCTCACTTAACTGATCACAGTCCTCAGGCACATTTTCCTTTACTTGAACCATCTGTGCAACTGCACATTGGTGAGAGGAATGAGGAATCTATAAAACCATGCACTAAGGAGTGTCATCAGCAAAATTCCATGAATTCTTCTGCAAAGGATTAGCAGGAACTTTGTTCTGAGCATTTCTTTGATTATTGTGGATAGGCTTCCCATTGTGCCAGTTTGCATTATAGGGATGGTCCTACAACCAAGGATGTCTTCATTCTTATGATAATTGTTTGACTAAACTTTGCCTTGCCTTGCAATTCTTCCATTCACATTCTTCATGAAATTATCAATATTAGTGCCTCCTTTAGCACCAAAATTTTTATCCTCCTTTTTTGGATTTTTGAGAATCTTTTCATCATCTCTTGTTCCAACTTTACTAGTCACTCGACTCATATTATCAATATGGACAACCACCTTATAAGCCTCCCTCAATGTTTGAGGATTCTTATCAAGTAAACGATAGCTCATCTTTGCATCAAAAGCATTGCAGTAATTTACCAAGCACACATTATCATTCAATTGTAAATGGGGAGGCTCTCTCTTCATATCCTCTTGGAACCTTGTATTAAAGTCAATGACAGACTCATTTGAACCTTCAAAAATGTTATTGAATTGATTCAACAAATACCTTGAATCTATCTTGTCATCGTATTGCTCTCTAAAAAACCTTTTAAATTATTCCCAAGAGCCAATACTTTTAGTAGGAAAACTATAATACCACTCCCTCACATCCTCAATTAAGGACTACATGAATAATTTCATCATAACATCCTCTAATTCTACCTCAGAATCATCCATAACATTGGTGAAGGATTTGAGATGATCTCCACCACTCACAACATTATTTCTAGAGAATCTGATGAGAGCAGGCCTGAAATATTCAGAAAATGGGTTAGGATATCTAGGCATTCTAGTGAAACAAAACTGCTGATACCTTTCTACTTGCAGTGGTCTTCTAGTGTTTCTATCCCTATGAGCATTTCTAGGATCATCATCCTTTTGGTTGTCAGATTGGTTTCTATCCCTAACCTTTCCACTTCCATCATTACCACCACCTCCCTTATTTTTCTCCTCATCATCTTCGGGCTATGAGTTCTTGTTTCTATTATTTCCTCCACCTCCTCCACCTTGATCTCCACCACCACCTCCACTGGTAGTGTGTCCTTTAGAATTCTTCTTTTGTGGCTCACTATCATTATGTCTAGAGCTCAAAGCCTCTAGAGTTGGTGTAGACATTTTAAGAAAATAAATCTTTCTAGATATTTTTGCATTAGAAGCTTCTATTTCAAATTTCTTCAAATCTTCTTGTTGTTTATCATTTTCCAACTACAATTTCAAGATCTCAGGATTTGGGGGTGCAATGGATGGAGTAGGATCAATTTATGCATTATTGGTGGGGTTTCTGAAAGTATTGAATGTATCATTTTTTTCTAATCAATGGGCTTCTTCCCATGATCTATAAATGATGATTTCTTAGAAGCAACAGGATCTAAGGCTCTTGTAGGTACAGTAGATGTGGTATAAGTATTAGTAGCAAAGGTTCCCATCTAGACTATTACTTTGGGAATTTTAGGGGTAATCTCAACAGTCATCTTGGAAACATTTTGAATGAAGGCTTTTTGCCTAAGAACATCTTCTCTATTTTTTTTTCCGAGCATCTCTTTCAAGTTTCTTAGCTCTAATCCTATCTTCCTTCTCCTTCAACCCCTTTTTTCTATTCTCTTCTTCTTCCTTAAGCCTAAGTTCTTCTTCTAAGGCTTGCATGTCTTTGTCTATGTCTTCTTCATTTTCTAAGATATTTCCAGCCTCACTAAGCATAGGAGTATAATAGGCTTGATCAATTGGGCCTTCCTCAAGGGAGATATGCACTTCTATATTAGGACATTCTCCTCTTGGTTTGAAATTCTATCCATTGAATAGATCCAATACCAGGGATTAAAGGCTCTGAAAACTTCTTATTCTTATCCCAAAACTCCCACCTATCTCCTCTCTTGACACATCAAATTCATTGTCAATACTTGCTCAATAGGAAAACTCCCTTGATATACATTAGGATCTTAAACTTCATGTGCTTCTCTTGAGATATTTTCACTATTTACTTCATTATTAAAAGTAGGACATGCTTCAGCAAGGGATTCAACAAACTTATCTGATTCAATAGTTTTATTCACCCTTGTTGGTTGCTTTTCCTTCGCAAGCTTGGGCTACAACTTTTTCTTTGGATGGTTTTTTTTGTAGCTTCTAATCTTCTTTACAGTGTCAAATGTATCAAAATCCTTCTTCCCATGCTCTCTTTTAGAATTAATCTTTACATTGGTATATGAGACCTCAGAGCCACCACCTACAATGTCGGGAAATAGGAAGTGATTGCACTTCAACTTGGTATTTGTAATTTTAGAAAATAATCTAAACATAATGTTGGAACTTTCAAATTTTACAAATTTGAAGTGCCCATATTGAAAAAATTTCCTTTTCACACTCAGAAGTGCACCTAAAAAATCTTCCCAAGTGAACTACTTTGGAGGGTCATAATTTAGTGTCTGATGATTTTCATTCCAAACCCATTGGGAGACATGCTCATGTGACATATGTGAACATGCATGCTAGTTATAAGCTTCCCATGATGAGTTTTCACAGTGTTTTGAAAAATGAGGTTGGAGGGTTCTAGAAGTGTTTTGTTGTTTGCAAACTCTTTGTCCTACAAAGTGGCCTCTTGTTTGAACTGATATTTCATACCTGGATGATTGTCATGAAAAATAGATTTCTGTTCTCCATTCTCCCCACATTCATCTACTCCCTAGTCCAGTTTTAGAGCCTCATGAGCTGATTTACTATTTTTTTGAGCTCAAAAGCAAATGTAGTTTGTTCTAATTTTACATCTACATTTCTGACATGTTTCAAGGTTGTCAAATTTGACCCCTAATATCTCATGAAAAATGATGATTGAAGGAAAATCCTATTGTGAATGTACTCATTTGACCTGAATGACCTTGTGTTTCTAGTGGCAGCTGCTAAGAAGTTGATTTGGTATTTTTTCAAGGAGGTGACTAGATGAGTTTTAATTGGTTTTGAACAGATACAATTGTAGAAAAGTTTGACTGAGCAACTTTGACATTGAATATCTTGCACCTCGGGATCTATTTTTTTGAGCCATTTGTTGCACTACTTCTTGGGTCAATTTCTACATGCATATAAATTTTCATGGCTCCACAAGGTCATTTGATTGGTTTTCCAGAGTGATTCTAGAGCACACTTGACCTATTTGGCTCCCTATTCAAATATGCCAGAAAGAAAGTTTTAATGACAACCCAGTTCATCTTTTCACCTCAAATGCATTCAGAGGATATGTCAGATCAATTCAGGATAAAACTTGTTTGAATTTTTTTTTTTTTTTAGCTAGGTCCACATTGGACCCTACATGCTTTACATAATCATGAGGTTGTAAGTGTTGCATTATAGCCTATTGGAGGACACTTTTGTTATGAAAGGCATGAATGTCAAAGCCATGTTCCATCAGTGGATTTTCATTTGCAATTGTCACATGTTTCTTCCATAGCTAGTTGAATATGGTGTTTCACTTGAGTTCCCTTGGGATAAAGTCACAACCCTGTTTAATCTTGCTTGGTTGTTTGAACATTTGCATGATACTGAGAAACCAAATCACGTATACATGCTAATATGGTTGGGTTTCTTGATTGTGTAAACCTATAACTTATATGGGATGCTTTTAGTGTAAAAAAGCTCATCAAATGCAAGTTATGTATGCTTAGTGAAATGGAATTTCAAATAGATGATTTTTTTAGAAGCAAAAGAAACCTTCAAAATCTACATAAAATGAATCAAATGCTAAGAATCATACTTGGAGGTTGGTGTTATTATGGAGCTTTCACCAAAGAATGGGATTTCATGAAACCAATGTGTCAATGACTTAGAGCCACCTACTTTTGAAGTGTTAACATCTCTAAAAAAATTAAAAGCACCAAATGCTTGGTAGCATGGAGGAATCTAGGGAAGTGACTTAAGGTGGATGGAAATATTTCAAATGTTACAAGGGATTAGTAGCATGAAGCTGAAAACATTGACTAGCACCAAGAAGAGGAGGCCATGGAAGCTGCACAAACGAGCTCGCACTTGTAGTGAAAGGGTATCAATGTTTGTTAGATGGATTTTAAGCTACCATGACTGAGAGATGCAACATAGATTTGTTGAAAAAGGATTCAGATATTTTCAAGCAAACACAATAAGAAGAAAGTGGTTTTTCATTCAAGGTTACCATGGGATAAAGCCACAACACTACATAATCTTACGTGTCTATGTGAACAACTACATGATACTAAATGAAGCAACAATATTTGGGCAACATGGAGCCAAAAACTGATTTGTTGAAAAGGTTTGAATTTTTTTTTGGAAAATGTAATGGGAGGGAATGGTGCCTTATGCCATTCTTCATCTTTCATTACTGAAGAGAATAGAACAACTTGTAAAAAAGGGTCAGCCTCAACAATTAATGGAGGAGGAATTCAGAGAACGGAGGACACGTAGAAGAAAATAATTAAAAGATGCTCTAAGTGAATGAGTTTGATGATATTGATGTTGCACTCATAAATCAGGATCTGTAGGACACAAAAAAATGAACCATTTAATAAAATGCCTCTAAGAGATGTCATCTCAAGGAACGCTACAAGGACATGACTAGCCAGCTGAAGTGGACCATTTTGATATGCAAAATGAAATTTTAACACAAGGAAGAAGTTGCACTACTAGTGAAAATGTATCAAAATTATTTGAGGAATTCTATTCTGGCAGAGGGATGTGGGAATGTTGCACTAAAGGGAAGCCACCATCATTGCTAATTGAAAGGGGTTAGTGTGAAGGAATCATGGATGTAGTCATCACATCAAGGCAGAATGACTCATTCATCCACAAGGAAATGTGCCTTCATTCGGCTATGGGATGAACATACTGAGTCATCAATTATGTCAATTCTGTAATAGAATATGAATGCATAAAAATCCACATTGATTGCTAATAATGGCGAGGTTATAAAGGAACATTATTATGAGAATTTGGTTTGGCGCCCTCAAATAACCTATTTCTTCGATGTTGTGATGCAAGGAAGAAGTTCTCATCTCCAGTGCTTTGTATAGTGAATGTGTTAGGTCTCAAAAATGCTGGTTTGAAACCACAAGATGTTTCCAAGCTCTTGATATGATTTTGGCTAATGTACAAGGCCAAATGATGAAATTGAACCTTCTCTTCAGGCTCTGCTAGACCTAGGTGGGTATACCAATGCAAGTGGAGTAGACTTAGATTGTATATTTCTTATTTAGGCAATCTATCCACAATGGAAGTTTGAAGTGGAGAGATGAAATCCTAATTTGGTGTGAATTATATAAGAAATATCAAGGTAAAATTTAATATTTTAAGTTAACATATGTGAAGTTTGAATTTGGTTTGATAAAACTAAATAAAAATGGGTGAGACCAGTGCCTTGTTGGGTAAAATAGAGTCAAATGAAAGTCAAAGCTGAGTGGCTGATATTTGGTAGAACTCTAACTATTTGGCATACTAATATTGGTTTATATCTTGTATAAACATGAAAAAATGAAATTACCAGATTCTTCTTAGTGATCCATGTGACACTTCCAAATTACTGTAAATGACCAAAAGGATTTAATATTTACTTGAAAGAACCAATTAATAATATCACAAAAGTACAACAAATGTGCATTGATAAATTGAGTATATACTTGATATATCAATTTAAATAACAAAGAAATATCAACCTTGGAGACAATCTGATAATATTTTCAATTAATTCAACAAACAATTGATACTAGTATGGCACCACAAAATCAAAGATATTTCATTGATTCCTCAAAATTTCAAACATGCATCATGGTCTTTTGAAATGTAAACATTATATTTAACCCTATTCGCCTGTTACTTTCTCCTATCTAATCTAATCATTTCTAATATTCATTCTCTCTTATTAATACAAGAGGAAACTAATTTTAGATCAAACGACATGTCTTTTTATTATAACTAACAACAATTAAAATAGAAAAATTAGGCTCTACTTAGCCATAAGTGAACTTTTGACAAATGGTCTAGATAATCCCATCTTTGATGAGTATCAGCATCCCCCAACATGTTCCTGACTACTATATTTGTGTTCACCATTTTCTCATTATGCTCACATGCTTCATCCAGTGTCTAGTCTTTTCCTATAGCTATTTCCAAAATCCTTTACAACACCAATTCACATTCCTCAATCCATTTGGCCTTTTCTTTTGTTTTTCCTTCGTTTTCAAATAATGTTGGTATTCCTTCTTTTGTGACATCAATTATTCCTTTTTCATCTCCTTGAAGTTTCTCATGGTTAACCTCTATGATTTTTCATGATATCCTTAACAGTATTAATAGCCTCATTATAAAGAGGATCTGTCTTCTGTATTTCCTAAAAAAATTCTTGGATTCTGTCACTAACTCTACTATGCTCATGCTCTGCAACATAAGTTTTTGAGTGAATTCCCCAAAGCTTGTTCAAATAAATCATCAAGTTGGTCGGTCTTTTCTAATCATTGTAGAAAGTGCATCACATTTTCCTTGAGAATATACATCTGACCCTTCCCATATGTTCCTTGTTTGAGATATTTCTCCTTGTATTAGCAGCCTAGTGGATCCTTTCAATGTGGTTTCAACCATATCCTTCAGGCGATCATTTTCCCTAAGTATCCTTTCATTATTTATTTTTTACATTTCCTTTTCTTTTATCAACATTTGGATCTGGGCCTTATTTAGCTTGGAAACATTTATACCAATCTCAGTTGTAGCCATAGGATCAGCTTCTCCAACTTTTAGTATCATAACATGTCCAAAATTGATGCAGAGACAAAGGTTCACAACATCCAACCTAGTTAATGAAATAAAATACTCTTTCTTTGAGACAATTTCAACTACTCATTCTTGAGAAATAAGGCTCCAAAGAGGCCAATATAACAAAGCATGCACCCTCAAATCAACTCCAAAACCACAAATAACTAGAGGCAGCATTGAATCAACTCATAAAACCATCAACTCAATCATCTTTCTTAGGAAAAATCATCTATTAAAGCAGCAAATACAAAAACCCATACTCAAGGCTTGAACAAAGCTCCATTCAATGAGGGTTTGTAGAAAGTATGTTTTCTAAACCTCATACCAACTTGGAACACCTTCAATCATACTAGAATATGTCTGCACAAACTCAAACAATCATCAAAAATTGCTTCCCCAAAAGATTTCACACTTTTCCATCCTTGAACCTCTCAAATTCACCCAAAACATGCAATTTTAACAACTACGGCAGCCTAGGGCATCACCAAAAATATATCAAACCTTATTAAAATTCTCCAAAACCTTGGATATAGTAATAACACCTAAAAATGAATCTTTTCACAAATTTTTAGAAGTTTCCACTATACAAATTAGAAGAAATCACATTTTTTTGTATGCAACCCCAAAAACCCTATGTTTAGAATAGTTTTTAGGAAATGACTTGTTTGACCCCTTAAATGGCATTATAAAAATTACTGGTAAAAATAAAGTTTGTCCACCACATCAATATCTTTCAATATATCCAAGTTTTAGGTCCATACCATTCCGTATATGTCCGTACTAACATATTTTCTGAACTGCAATTTCTGAAAAACGTTTTCTGAACTGTCTGCCTACACAAAAATCATCATAACTTTCTTATTACTCAATGAAAATGAGTGAGACTTAAACCAATGGAAATATTATTCAATAAAATACACAATAAGACTATTTTCACAAATTTTCAAGGCCGTACTATGTCGTACAAGGCCTAGAAACAGAGAAAACTGTTAAAACTTCAAAACAAGGTATTGAAATTGACAAAATTGATTCCAATTTACATTGCCTTCCTTTGGTTCGCCTTTCCAAGGCTTAAATAGATTCTTACAACATAAATAATTACTGCCTCTTCATTTCCAACTAATTAACTACCCTTTACAACCAATTGACCCTTCATATTCTTGCTTTTGTTCACATTTTGCACTTTTGCAATTTTACATGTTTTGCAACTTTTGCAACAAAATGACTCAACCAACCCCTTAGTACTTTAAATATATTAAAATACAACCACCCAAGACCTTTTACAATGCTTTTACATACATTTTACATTCAAAGATTCAATTTTTGAAATTTAGCCTTTTGAAGGCATTTGTGAGCAAGGTGCTCCTACACCAAAAATCCTTCTTAGTGTCAATAATAATAGACTTCTTATGTGGTGGATACAAGGCCCATATCATAAGGGAACCTTCATCAGGGTTATACTTTGACCCTGTGTACACTTTTTTCACTCCCTTAGAGCTAAGCTTATGTGTAGCATTATTGTCTTTTGGGAAACTATAAAAAACCAGAGTTGAATTTAAATCCAATCCTAGGAAAATCATGACACTTGAATCTTCTAACAGTTTTCTTCCTTTCTCTGGATTCGTATCTTTTATTTCTTTTCCCACACTTGAATTTAGATTATTCAATAATTGCTCCTCATTTTTTGGTGTTATATTTCTAATAGATTCTCTTATGGATTTTCCCTTCTGTTTATATAGGAAAGCTCTAAATTTTGGAGATTTCACAAAATCATCATTAGCTACAAAAGATCTATAAGCCATTTTCCTCGTGTATGTGTCTGAACCCTCTTCAATTTCTAGTTCTCTAGGAGTAAGCTTAGAATCCTTAGTCTTCAATCTAGAGATCTTATCAGTTGAACCCTGAGATCCCTCATCACCAAATGCCTCATCTCCAAAAGATAAAAATTCCATATCTTGTGTCTCTTTCATTTTCTATTCTACCACCTTGTTATGTTCATCAACAACCCTCTTAGCTTCTTTCTCTTCCAAATCTATGATCATATCATCAAATTGATAAGGTATATGATCATACCCTCCTAAGTTCATCTTTTTCCTAGAAAAGTCAATGTATCCCTCTAGATCAAACCCTTTCCGTGGTGGAGCTCTCTTCAAGTTTAAATGTCATAGATTATCTAGGATCAAATCATACCCTTCCTTTGACAATATGGTGAAATGTCCAAAGCACAAAGTTCTTGACATAAATTCCTATTTTTCAAATGAACTTAAATTCATTACACTTGAGTAATCCATCTGCCTAACAATTTCCAAGTAGGAAATTTTGTCAGGCACTGTTTTAGGCAAGATGAATGGTGTATCTTCAAAACCATACACTCTGATCATAGTATCATCCAAAAAATAATACCAATCTCCCCAATTATGATCAATAGGTCCTTTGAAATATTTAGGTCTAAGGAACTTCTTAATTTTATTAGACAATGCATAATCACAAGGATGGTTGAAAAATCTATGTAATGTCTTAATAAAGTATTCTTCAAAATGCAAAAAACTTGAATTGGAAAACCTGCTATCCCAAATAGCAGTCCATAACTGAATTGGTAACAATTTACCTTCCCTATCAAACTATGCAATCCTTAACCCATCTGACCACATTCCCAATTTTTGTCCATAATACATTGCTATATGCATAAATATAGATTAATGTTTGAAATGTAAAACGGGGGATCCATTTCTTATTTCCATTAGCCTTGAATCAATTCCTTTGAAGATGTATGAAGTATAGTCAAAGGGTCTGGCATTGTGATACTAAACATTAGCTACAATTACCATTGGTACAACAGACATAAGCTTAGGAGCTTCCATCCCCAACACCTGACATATTGAGAAGTATTTATATTTCAAATAGGGCTCAAATAAGTCCACATGAAATGGAGGTCCATCATTGTCATCCAATGGAACCAAACTTCCATCCTTCTTAGGTCTATGCAATGACAATATCCAACCCCTATACGTAGTATCCATTCTCTATAATTATCTCTCTAAATTCTCATGCACAATGGCTTCATCACATGTGCCTTCTAAGTTAAAAAATTTGCAAATTGCAACTTCTGATACATGTATGAAAGGCTTACCCAATGAATTGCAGATAGCTTTGAGTTTTGGATCATAATGGGCAGCTAAGTGTTTCATTAGTTCCACATCCACGAAAAATATTTGGGACAACTAGTTTTCCTAGGTTGAATTTCCAAGGATTGCACACCAGTTCGAGCCTATCCCTCCTATGATAGTGGAAGATAAATAATTGATACCCCCAAATTGAAGTCCACACATCCCCTATGTGTTTGCACCTATCCTCAAATTTCTCCACATCTTCCCTAAGTTGTGTAGAACAACTAGCTTTAGGTCTCGAGCCAGGTAGTTGGCTGATAAGATCTTGATTCAATTTTCTTTCAATTGTTTCTGATTCATCCTCAGACTCAATCTTTTTCTTCTTTCCCCTAGGATGACTACCCTCACCCTAAATTTTTCTACCTTTTGATTTTCCAGAGCTCGAACCTTCCATTTTTATTTTATCAAATTGACAGAATTGAAATACAGATGCAAAAAATTCACAAGCTTAAGGGTATGTACAGGATCATCATGGAAAAAACAGGCCCTTAAGTGGCAAAAAAATCAGAAAAATAAGAGTTAGGCAACTTAATGTAAAAATTTGAATAAGTTATCTATATTATTTTTAAAATATGTAAAAATAGAATCTGTAGCAAATTGAATGTAGTTTCTAAACTACTAGGTTTGTTTAAAAAAACTATATATATTTGGGGAAAATTTGAAATTTCAATGAAGTAGTACTTAAATTTTAGGGAAAAAATAAGAAGTAGGTGTTTGTCTGACCACCCTAACCACAATAAAGTGATAATATTTTTTTTATAAGATTTTAGATATAAATAGAGGACTCATATCCCAATGTGATGCATTTTTTTTTTGTATTTTTTTTCCAAGTAAATAATTAATTATGAATTTTTTATTATAAATTTTAAAAAATATAAAAAACTCATATGTCTAACCACCTTAACTTCATCAAAACTTATGAAATTCAATTTTTAATTTTTTAATCCTATAGTATGTGAAGCATAGAATGTGACACATGTTTTGGATTAAAAAAATGTGATACTATTTGAAAGCTATAGATGTTTTTCAATTAGTCTATCAATCAGGACTTTAGTCGTAAATTGAATAGAAAATGAATAATAATTACTTATTAAATTCAAAGTAAAACATAATTTATATTAGTGGAGAGTTGAGAATATCCTTTAAAAACCCTTTTCGTTTCATCAATTTTGGGTAAAAAAAATGTCGTCAGCCACATACCCACCATATTGCCACTTTTTGGCCCATCATGATCCTGCACATACCCTTACTTGAAAATCTTCGGTTGCACAAAATTCTCTAGCTCTTGTCCGTTATCCCATTCCTTTCATAACCAATTCTACAAATTCTCCTTAATTGTTTTTCTTTGATTCAAAAGATCATCTATACAGTGTATATTTGTGTAGCCTTAATGTCCAACTCTGAGCACGAGTGTAGCAAGTTTTTGTAATTCCCCACTGTCAGATCTAATGATCATATCGGAAAGACATTTTAAACATCTTTGGATGATCAATATGTTTGAATCAATTCAAACATTCATTAGGCACCTTATATGGTCGGGGAGACCAAATATCACTCCTACCAATGAACTCTTGATCCATTTTTATTACCATCAGCAAGAGAATAGGAATTGCTAAAAGATTTGAAGGTTACATCGACGTTACAAGTCTCCCCAATATATCATCCTCCTTCCAATAAGTCAACAAGACTCCCCTGATGAAATTCTATCGGCATGACATATGGAGTCAAAAAGACATTTGAGACTCATTCTGATAGCACATGTCTCCCTGACATGTTTCTCTTCTGCTTCATCGATGAGACAAAGTGGGTATCTTGCTAATGGAATTCTATCAGTGTGACATGTATGGTTGGGCTGACTTGGAGATCTTACTCTGATAGCATTTTTCTTGCAAATATTTTTTTTTCAGTGAAACAACAAGCCTTGTCTTTCCAAGTATGTATCCTCTTAAGTTGTTGATCGATGTGACAATATCAATCTTTTTTCGATATTCAAAAAACACCTGATTTGAAAGATTGTAGCTTATGGGTCAGAGAGACATAGACCTACTCATGTCGATATGACTACTTATTCAGAAGATCTTGCTTAATGATGATTAGAGGGATTTTTTTGTGTAAAAAAAAAAATCAAATCTGATGGGATTACTGGGGAATATGATATATGGAATGAATTAAAGCAATTTTGTACTCAAAATGTAAATGTATTGTGGAGTTTATAAATCTAAGCTACTATAAAATTTTCAAAATTTTATAGTCCCAATAGTGGGTCTGTCTAGGGATGAATGATTGTGAGATCATTGCAAGATTTTAGATCTCTAGGAGGGTAGACCAAGAAGTACGTGACATGGAATGGCAGTGGAAATGAGGGAAAATGAAGAGTGGTGGAAGTGATATGAAATCCTATTCTACTATGCATGAAGAGAATTTTATTGATCTTAGAAGGTTATCTAGGAAATTTCCATGCACTGGCAATCCATAACCTTCACCTATTCTACTGTGCATGGAAATGATTTATTTTAAGAGGTTTGTCAAGAGTTGTCCATTTATTGGCAACCCTTAATCCTCTATGTTCTTCAAGAAAAGAAGTGCTTCAGAAACTGCCCATGTACAAGCAATTCTTGTTCATCTCTAGACATTTTTTGCAAATAATAGGAGTCCTCCCCTCCTTTTCCAATGATAACAAAGGGACCTAACCATAAGGCCTCAAAATTTCCATGATTTCCCTTCTCCTAACATCTAGCATTCCACATTAATACCAAATCATTTTCCTCAAATTTTCTATCTTTGGTTTTCTTATCAAAAATATATTTCATCTATGATTACAACTTCACATTTTTCTTTTGAGCCATTCTCCTTATTTCATCAAGTTTTGCAAGTTGCTCCATCCTTTCCTCCATTGGTTCTGGAATATCTAAATCTTCTTGAAGGATGAAATTATAAACTGGTAGTAAGTTTTGTAATGGCATCCTAGCTTGTATGCGATACACTAGTTCAAATGGAGATTTTCCTATTTCCTTCTTCACAATAATCCTATCCACCCACAAAACCATTCTTAATTTTGAGTCCCATAGTTTTTTATTTACATCTAGCATCCTTACAATTTTCAATAGAATTTTATTACTGGATTCTGCTTGATTGTTTGCTTGTGGATGGTAAGGGGTAGCATAGGAAACAGTAATACCATGTGTTACAGAAGTTCTTGAACTCATTAGACCTAAAACACATCCCATTATTTATGATCAATCTTACTAGTGTGTTGAATCTAGTTATGATATTCTCTATCAGGAAGTTTATCACCACCTTGCTTGTTGCTTGCTTAGTTGGTATTGCCTCAAGCAATTTAGTGAAATAATCAGTTGTTACTAATATCCACTTATGTACTCCAGTTGAATTCTCTTGTATTTTCCCAATAAAATCAATTCCCCATTGGTGGAAAGGGGCTTCTACTTACAAAGGTCTAAGTAGTAAGGCTCCTTGATATTTCATCTTTCTTGAGAACTTCTGGAAAGCTTCACACCTCCTTACATATGAGAAAGAATCATTGAAAACCTTAGGCCAGTAATAGATTTCCCTAAGAATATTATGGGCAATCATTTTGGTAGAATAATGGCCACCATACTCCCGCATGCATCTCCCTCAAGACATGTTATGGCTGTGATTCATCTAGATGCAATAGTAGCACTCCATCCCTATTTTTCCAAAATAGATCCCCTTCTATGAATATGTACTTGGATGCCTATAGCTTTAAAGTTCTCTTCTGATTATCATTCAATCCTTGAGGTCACTTCATGTGTCTAAAATAATACATTATGTTTGTGTACCAAGGTGTATGTTCAATGCTTGCAACTGCACTCTCCTCATTTTCTACATTGCAGATTTGGTTAGCCTCAACGTTTGCTTCTGCCATTAGTTTGGCTAGACCCTGTCCCCTTACTAACTTGGTAATTTGAATTTCCATATCAAATTCTTGGATTTTATTAATCCATCTACATCTCTTCCTTGTCACCTCTGTTTGTACCAAAATATCTTTCATAGCTACATGTGGTACATATGCAATTACCTTGGCTCCAACTAGATATGGTCTAAAAGCCTTTATTTCTTTGACCAATGCAAAAGCTTGCTTCTCCATAATATCATACTTTAGCTCTGACCCCTGCAATGATTTACTAAGGATACAGGTTGTTCATATCCTTCATCATTCTTTTGTAACATGATAACTGCTATGGTATGAAATGAGGCAAATGAGAATATTTGTAAAGGTTTGAAAAATTCAGGGGATTTTAGAATGGGGGATTCTTTGATAGCTTTCTTGATGGATATAAAAGCTTCTAGGGCTTCTGCAGTCCAATCTATTTTTTCTCCTTTTTTCAACATTTTGGATATGGGTTTTACAATCTTAGCAAAATTTGACACAAATCTCCTAACATAGTTAATTTGTTCAAAAAATGATTGAATGGCTTTGACAATTTTGGGAATGGGGATTTTTTCTATGGCTTCTACTCTTTTAGGGTCTATTCTAATCCCTTCTTTTGACACAATATGCCCTAAAAGCTTACCCTTTGTGACAACAAAGTGACATTTATTAGGATTAAGACTGATACCATATTCCAAATCTTTGATGAATATTTTCTTCAAGTGTTCCACATGCTCTTTTGCCTTTTTGGAATAGTGAGTGAGGTCATCCTGGTACACCACTATTATAGCATTGATTAAATCTACAAATGCTACATCCATGGCCCTTTGGAAGGTTGTCCTTGCATTTGTGAGACCGAATGGCATTTTCACATAGACATATGTCCCCCACAGTGTAGTAAATGTTATCTTGTATTGCTCAGATTCTCTTACTTTAACCTGATTATACCCAGAAAACCCATCCATCATCGACAACAACTCACATCCTGTTACTTTGTGTAATATTCCTTCCATATTCAAGAGAGGGTAATTATCTTTAAGGGAGGCAACATTTAAATTTTTGAAATATACACACAGCCTAATATCCCCATTTTTCTTTCTTACTGGGACCAAATTCGAGACCCATGTTGAATGTATAATAGGCTTGATAATGCCTCCATCTCCGAGTTTCACCAGCTCCTCTTGCATTTTAGACTCCAAAGTTGGGTTGATGGGCCTTTTCTTTTTCTTGAATGGTTTTGTGTCTAGTTTTAATGGAATATCATGTTGGAATAAATCTTCTCTATATGCCTTGAGATCCTCATAAGACCAAGCAAAAACATTCTTTTACTTCCTCAACAACACAATCAACATTTTTCTGATTGTTGGACTTATTTTCTTTCAATATATAACTTTTTAGGAGCTAATTTAGTCCCCAAATTGACTTCCTCAACATCTTCTCTTTTTACTGGTGTCTACTTCATGAGAGAATGGTCATTTCCATCATATACCCTTTCTAATGCCACAAGTCCTCTGGGAAGTTTTTTTTTTTAAGTTGCAGAAATTCTTTCCCAAATACAGTTTGTTTTCCATCCACTTCTTCAACAAATGCATTAAATTCTATCTCCTTAGCTTCATACTGGTCTATACAATGGAGGAACTTTATGAGATCGATTTCATCATTGAAAACTTGCCAACTATAGATATTATCAGGGATAGCAAGCCTTGTTTTAAATTCCTGAGACACTCCTACCAAGGTGATATCATCTCTTTTTAGGGATATATTGGTAAGGAAATCTTCCATCAAATTTTTGGATCTGTCTATCCATTCAATTGAAAAAGCATCAAATAATTCAATTGTGTCCCACACCGTATTTCTATATTGTTTCAACCTTTTGTTCTTTGTAGCATATTTTGACCTGACTTGTGAAATGATCAACTCATAATCTCCTAGAATAGTTAACAATTTGATGTTGTGTTTGACTACCATATTTAAGCTAATTAATAGGGCTTCATATTCTTCTACATTGTTAGTACACTCAAAAGTCAACAGAAATGAATATTTGAATGTGATGACTTTAGGTGAAATAAAAACTACTCTAGCTCCATTGCCTTCTTGACTACATGCTCCATCAAAATACATCTTACACACACTATGCTTATTCTTGGAAACATGCTTATCAATTAAGTCAGTATTCACTAGTTCAGGCTGAGAAGGCTCTACTATGAAACTCCCTAGATCCACATCACAAAAGAAATTTAGTTGTTCTTGAGGAACAAAATCCACAACTTGGTTCATCCTTGGTTCTCTATATAATTTGACCTCCTCACCATTTATTGGTATTGTGGCATATGACAAGTCAAACTGTACATTTCATCTGACTATTGCAGTCCACTACCTTGATAAAAGCACCCCAAAATGTGGAGGTGTATCAATCACAGTTATGTCAATATTACAAGTTGCTTGTGGATAAGCATCCAATTTTACTTCCACATATTTTATGACTCCCACTACTGGGATAGGCCTACTATCCATAGTGCATAACACTTACCACCATTGGTATCCACCCACATGCCAAGTTGTTTCATAACCCCTACTGGCATGATATTGATAGCAGCACCAGAATCTATCATACAGTTCCTTACTAGTTTATTATTTATAAGTAATATAGTAAAGAATGGGTCAACTTGTGGAGGATTTATTAATGTATCACCTAGAAAAACCTTTGGAACATTTACCTTTTCTTGCTTACTTCTGCCCTTATTGGTCCCTTTATTCTTAGAGTTTGCATTTTTATCATTCCCACTAGATATTAATTGAATGGCAGTATCCCTATACTCTTTAATTTTCATCATTTCAAGTAGTGGGATAGACATTTTTACCTAGGATAAAGCTTGTGTGAAATCAAAAGAGGCACCTTTTTTTTTATCTTCTTTTGTTCAAGAAAATATCCTTTGCTTTCCTCTTTTTCTCTTTTGTTTGTATCATCAGGATTTTGTTTATTTTTATGCAACTCTTTTCTTTCCTCCTTTTGAGAATTCTTTTGCACATTCTTATTAGGAAACTTATTTTCTATTTTCTTTTGTGCTCCCTATGTTTTGTCTTTCACAAAGATATCTCTTGGAACACCCTCACCTTCATTTACTATTATGTTCCTCAAACAGTATTTACTTTTTTCCTGTTCCACTACAACAATGGTCAATTTCTTAATTTCTTCCTCATTTAGTCTTCCTATACTGCATTTATTTGACTAAGGTGGTGTACTAACAAAACATTGTTAATCAATGCTTCCTTCATCATCAGAAAAGACTTGATGTTCTTCCATATGAATGTTGTATCTCTAGTTATCAACATCATATCCATACACTTCTTCTTTTGAAAATGAATGTTCCTTCTCAATGGGATGAAGAGTATGGGAAGTTAAATAAATTGTGTGATCCTCTTCATTATCATCTACTGGAATCTCCTCTTCTTGTATTGATTGAGCTACAATACAATGGCCAGGTGAATGTGGTAAGTCACAAACTTGACACCAAGGATTATTGTTCACCATGTATGCTCCTTTCTTCTTTAAAGGATCAAGGGTCTCCTTACTTTTAGGCCTATCCATCATAGGCTTTCCATCCTTCCAATTTGTATTATAAGGCATATCATGTAACCTGGGCCTTTCATTCTATATGTATTTTCTTGCCTATGCTAAGGATTGTTGAAATGTTGGGGAACCCTAGGATTATCTCTCTTATTTATCATCCCAATAGCCTTTCTATTATTTTTAATAGTCAATGAGCTTGAGCTAAATTTCTGGGGCACCTATTTCTAAGCTCATTTCCTATCTTTGGATCAAGTGATTTTAGATAAATACTTAATGTTGTAGGATCTACCAATTTGGATCTAGGTGGTATCTTATTATGTAATTTGGAGAATATTTGGTTAAAGTCATAGACTAACTCATTTTGATATTTCTGGATGCTAACTAATTCATGCAAGGAAAAGTATGGTGCACATTGGTTCCCATACTGTTCAAGGAACTACTCATAATACTCTTGAATTGAAGCAATAGAAGTTGTTGGTAGACTATTAAACCAATCTCTAGCTTCTTCAATTAATGACATCATAAATAGCCTCATCTGTACATCTTCATACTTCATATCCAGGTCTTGAATAAAAGCATTAAAATTCCTTAAGTGTTCCTCAGCTGTGACTACACTACTTCCTATAAATTTTGGGACAAGACCTCTCCAACTGCTATCCATAGGGTAAGGATATATTTGGAATCCTGTTAAGTCAAACTGCATAATCATGGTTGTGTAATGCTGAGGAGGTGGGTTTTGAGGATGTTGATATTGGTATAATGGATTGTTGTATTGTGCATGAGGTGGTGGCATATATTGTTTTCCATGAGGTGGTTGAGCATTCAGATTTTTTGATGGATTTTTAAGTGGAACATTTGGCTTTCTGTATTGATTTTGTAGTGCTTTTGGTGGATTTGAGGGTCTTGCATTATTATTCCATTTCATATGAGGTGGTATATATTTAGGGAGCTTAGCTATTTGGGCATCAAACTGGGCTCTTTGCAACTTCACATCATGGAGCTCTTTTATCACTTGGAGCCTTTGTTCATATTCTTCTTTTGATCTCTCCATTTCTTGTCTTTCATACTCCAATTGTGCATTTAATTCCTCCTTAGTCATAAATTCATAATTTTCTTCAGGGGCTAGATTATCAATAGGCTTATTCTGATTCCCTTCAAATAATGCTATTTTATGATCATATTCTTGTTGTTGTTTGACTCTTTCAACCTCAAGTTCAACCATGAATTCTGCTTTTTTCTTAGGATCTAGTTGATAGAAAGGATTCCTTTTCTCCTCAGGAGTATGAAGTTCTCCTACCAAGCTATTTTAATTTGTCAATGTATCATAAGGATTATATGTCTCATAAGGATTATATGTCTCAAAGTGAGGTTTTGATGCTTTATCATTATTTTTCATGCACATGTCATCAAATTCCTTCTTACCCTTATCATTCTTATGTGTCCATTTACTATTGTCACTAGGACCTCGTTTATATAGGGACCTTCTACCTTGCATAGTTGGAATTCTAAGGCTTGTTCTTTCTAATGAGTACTTTACTTTATTAGAGTCACCACTCACTCTTCAGAGAAGTGAGAAAATTATATACTTTCTTGTTCCCAATGGAGTCTTATGTAAGGTGTTGACTCTGTGATGAAGGCTTGGATTCAAATTTGAGTCCCCAACAGAGTTGCCAGACTGTTAGGTCTCAAAAAAGTTGGTTTGAAACCACAAGAGGTTGCCAAGCTCTTGATATGCTTTTGGCTAATGTACAAGGTCAAATGATGAATTTGAACCTTCTTCTCTTCAGGCTCTACCAGACCTAGGTGGGTATACCAACACAAGTGGAGTAGACTTAGATTGTATATTTCTTATTTAGGTACTCTATCCACAATGGAAATTTGAATGAGAGAGATGGAATCCTAATTTGGTATGAATTGTATAAGCAATATCAGGGTAAAATTTAATATGTTAAGTTAACAGATGTGAAGTTTGAATTTGGTATGATAAAACTAAATAAAAATGGGTGAGATCAGTTCAATGTTGGGAAAAATAGAGTCAAATGAAAGTCAAAGATGAGTGGCTGATATTTGGTAGAACTCTAACTGTTTGGCATACTAATATTGGTTTATAACTTGTATAAACATGCAAGAATGCAATTACCAGATTCTTCTTAGTGATCCATGTGACACTTCCAAATTACTGTGAATGACCAGAAGGATTTAGTATTTACTTGAAAGAACCAGTTAATCATATCACACAAGTACAACAAATGTGCATTGAAAAATTGAGTATATACTTGATATATCAATTTAAATAACAAAGAAATATCAACCTTGAAGACAATCTGATATTATTTTCAATTAATTCAACAAACAATTGATACTAGTATGGCACCACAAAATCAGAGATATTTCATTGATTCCTCAAAATTTCATGCATGCATCATGGTCTTTTGAAATGTAAATAGTATATCTAACGCTATTCACCTATTACTTTATCGTATCTAATCTAATCATTTCTAATAGTCTTTATCTCTCTTATTTATATGAGAGGCAACCAATTTTAGATCAAATGACATGTCTTTTGATTATAAGTAACAACAATTAAAACAAAAAATTTAGGCTCTACTTAGCCATAAGTGGACTTTTGACAAATGGTCTAGATCATCCTATCTTTGATGAGTATTAGCATCCCCCAACGCGTTCTTGATTGCTATCTCCATGTTCACCATTTTCTCATTCTAGTCCTGTGCTTCATCTAGTGTCAAGCCTTTTCCTGTAGCCATTTCTAGAATCCTTTGTAACACCAATTCACATTCCTCAATCCATTTGGCCTTTTTTTTTGTTTTTCCATCATTTTCAAACAATGTTGGAATTCCTTCTTTTGTGACATAAATTAATCCTTTTTCATCTCCTTGAAGTTCCTCATGGTAACCTCTATGCTTTTTCATGATCTCCCTAGCAGTATTGATAGCCTCATTATCAGGAGGATCCCTCTTTTGTATTTCCTAAAAAATTTCTTGGATTCTGTCACTAACTCTGTTATGCTCATGCTCTACAACATAATTTTTTTAGTGAATTCCCCAAAGCTTGTTCAACCAAATCATCAAGTTGGCTTGTCTCTTTCTAATCACTACATAAAGTGTATCAAATTTTCCTTGAGAATATACATCTGACCTTCCCATTTGTTCCTTGTTTGAGAGATTTCTCCTTGCATCAACAACCTAGTGGATCCTTTGAATGTTTTTTCAACCATATCCTTCAGGTGATCATTTTCCCTAGGTATCCTTTCATTATTTATTTTGTACATTTCCTTTTCTTTTATCAACATTTGGATCTGGGCCTTATTTAGCTTGGAAACATTTATAACAATCGAGTAGTTGTAGCCACAAGATCAACTTCTCCAACTTTTAGTGTCATAAAATATCCAAAACCCTTCTTATGTGGTGGATACAAGGCCCAGATCATAAGGGACCCTTCACCAGGGTTATACTTTGACCCTGTGTACACTTTTGTTACTCCCTCAGAGGTAACCTTATGTGTAGCATTATTGTATTTTAGGAAACTATAAAAAACCAAACCAAAATTTAAATCCAATCTTGGGAAAATCATGACACTTGAATATTCTAACAATTTTCTTCCTTTCTCTGGAGTCATATATTTTATTTCTTGTTCCACACTTGACTTCAGATTATTCAAAAATTTCTCCTCAATATCATTGTTATATTTCCAAAAAATTCTCTTATGAATTTTCCCTTCTATTTATCTAAGAAAGCTTTGAATTCTAGAGATTTCACAAACTCATCATTAGCTACAGAAGATCTATAAGCCATTTTCCTCATGTCTATGTCTGAACCTTCTTCAATTTTTGGTTCACTAGGAGGAAGCTTATAATCCTTAGTCTTCAATATGGAGATCTTATAAGTTGAACCCTGAGATCCCTCATCACCAGATGCCTCATCTCCAGAAGATAAAAATTCCATATCTTGTGTCTCTTTCATTTTTTGTTCTACCGCCTTGTTATGTTCATCAACAACCCTCTCAACTTCTTTCTCTTCCAAATTTCTGATCATATCATCAAATTGATAAGGTATATGATCATACCCTCCTAAGTTCATCTTTTTCCTAGAAAAGTCATTGTATCCCTCTGGATCAAACCCCTTCTGTGGTGGAGCTCTCTTAAAGTTAAAACATAATAGCTTATCTAGGATCAAATCATACCCTTCCTTTCACAATATGGAAAAATCTCCAAAGCACAAAGTGCTTGGCATAAATGCTTATTTTCGAAAGGAACTTAAATTCATTACACTTGAGTAATCCATATGCCTAACAATTTCCAAGTAAGCAATTCTATCAAGCACTATTTTAGGCAAGATGAATGGTGTATCTTCAAAACCGTACACTTTGATCACAGTAGCATCCACAAAACAATACCAATCTCCCCAATTATGATCAATAGGTCCATTGAAATATTTAGGTCTAAGGATCTTCTTAATTTTATTAGACAATGCATAATCACAAGGATGATTGAAAAATCTGTATAATGGCTTAACAAAGTATTCTTCAAAATGCACAAAAATTGAAATGGTAACAATTTACCTTCCCTATCAAACTATGCAATCCTTAATCATCTAACCACATTCCTAATTCTTGTCCGTAATATATTTCTATATGCATAAAAATAGAGTAATGTTTGAAATGTAAAACCAGGGATCCATTTCTTATTGCCATTAGACCTAAATCAATTCATGTGAAGATGTATGAAGCATAGTCAAAGGGTCTGACATTGTGATACTAAACATCAGCTGCAATTACCATTGGTACAATAGACATAAGCTCAAGAGCTTCCATCCCCAACACTTCACATACTAAGAAGTATGTATATTTCAAATAAGGTACCAATAAGTCCACATGAAATGGAGGCCCATCATTTTCATCCAATGGAACCAAACTTCCAGCCTTCTTAGGTCTATGCAACGACAATATCCAACCCCTATATGTAGTATCCATTCTCTAGAATTCTCTCTCTAAATTCTCATGCACAATGCCTTCGTCACATGTGCCTTCTAAGTTAAAAACTTCACAAATTGTAATTTCTGATACATGTATGAAAGGATTACCCAATGAATTACAGATAGCTTTGAGTTTTGGATCATAATGGGAAACTAAGAGTTTTAGTAGTTCCACATCCATGAACATATTTGGGACAACTAGTTTTCCTAGGTTGAATTTCCAAGGATTGCACACTGGTTCGAACCTATCCCTCCTATGATAGTGGAACATAAATAATTCATACCCCCAAATTGAAGTCCACACATTCCCTATGTGTTTGCACCTACCCTCAAATTTCTTGACATCTACCCTAAGTTGTGCAAAACGCCTAGACTTAGGTTCTGAGCTAGGTACTTGGTCAATAAGATCTTGATTTAGTTTCCTTTCAATTATTTATGATTCATCCCCAGTCTCAATCTTTTGCTTCTTTCCCCTAGGATGACTACCCTAACCCCGTCTTTTTCTACCTTTTGATTCTGCAGAGCTCGAACCATCCATTTTTATTTTATCAAATTGACATAATTGAAATACAGATGTAGAAAATTCACAAGCTTACTTGAAAATCTCTAGTTGCACAAAATTCTTTGGTTCTTGTCCGTTCTCCCATTCCTCTCGCTACCAATTCTATAAATTCTCCTTAATTATTTTTCTTCGATTTAGAAGATCATCTATACAGTGTATATTCGTGTAGCCATTAATGTCCAGCTCTAAGCACAAGTGTAGCAAGCTTTTTGAATTCCCCATTGTCAGATCTAATGATCATATTGGCAAGACATTTTAAAATTTGGATGATCAATATGATTGAATCAATTCAAACATTCATTAGGCACCTTATATGGTCAGGGAGACCAAATATCATTCCTACTGATGAACTCTTGATCCATTTGTATTTCCATTGGCAAGAGAATAGGTATCACTGAAAGATTTGAAGGTTAGACCGATGTTACAAGTCTCCTTGATATATCATTCTCATTCTTCCAATAAGTTAGTAAGACTCTCCCTAATAAAATTCTATCGACATGACATATGGAGTCAAAAAGACATCTGAGACTCATTTCGATAGCACATGTCTCCTCCACATGTTTCTCTTGTGCTTCATTGATGAGACAAAGTGGGTATCTTTCCGATGGAATTTTATCGGCATGACATGTATGCTCGGGCTGACTTGAAGATCTTGCTCTGATAGCATTTTTCTTGTCGATAAATTTTTCGTCAGTGAAACAACAAGCCGTGTATTTTTTAGTATGTATCCTCTTAAGCTATTGATTGATGTAACAATGTTAATCTTTTTCCGATATTCCAAAAACACTTGATATGAAATATTGTAGCTTATGGGTTAGAGAGACATATACCTACTCATGTCGATATGACTACTTATTTAGAAGCTCTTGCTTAACGATGATTAGAGGGATTTTGGTGTGTTAAAAAGATAAATCAAATCTGATGGGATTACTAGGGAATATGATATATGGAATGAATTAAAGAAATTTTGTATTCAAAATGCAAATTTCTTGTGGAGTTTATAAATCAAAGCTACTATAAAATTTTCAAAATTTTATAGTCCCGACAAAATGTAGGAACAATTTTGATAAGAAGAAGATACCATTGCATGTTGACTACTATACATACTTGGTCATTTTCACCATGGTGGAAAGTTGCAAAAAATAGGAATGCACGAGGTGAGAAGTTAGGGAAAACATAACAAGAAAACAAGATCAATGGTCAGGACAAAATAGGAGACAATGTAGCCAAATCTTGACCCTATCCTAATGTCTCGTAGTTTCAAGGTGCATGGTTGTTAAAAACTGTGAGGTCTACAAATCACTTCCATGTGGCTTGTGGTGGGCTCAAAAATTTTCAAGGAAAAATATTAAATTATAAAATACTACCCGATAACGATGCGGAGTTTTCATTTTAAAAAATAGGCTTAAATATTAAAAATTGGGTGACCAGGGAAAAGATTGAAATGGGCCCCGTAAGTTGTTTTTAAAGCTCGATGGTTTGATTTTTAAAAAGATTTCATTTTTTTTTAAAGGAAAATCTTTTAGAAATTAAAACATTGTCTGTTGAAATATTTAAAATGCCCCCAAAAGTTAAATTAAAAGCATTTTAAATGTAGGGTGAAGGATAATGCACGAGAAAATGTTTTAAAGGCCTAACATAAAATATTTAGAGCCTTCATAATTTTGGTTCTGAGTGAAAATTAGAAAAGGGGAAAAGATTATGGTGCACATAAAAATACTTTCATAGTTTGTGGATTAATTGAAAGATGCCTGATAAATCATTTCAAAATTTGCACAATGTGAAG
Source organism: Sequoia sempervirens (assembly GCA_007258455.2). Classification (NCBI taxonomy): domain Eukaryota; kingdom Viridiplantae; phylum Streptophyta; class Pinopsida; order Cupressales; family Cupressaceae; genus Sequoia; species Sequoia sempervirens. The sequence goes on from VDFB02281492.1 coordinate 778,224,396, forward strand.
ATAAAAACTTCAGCTGAGAAAATTATTAAAGTGAAAGGTCATGGTTTAAAAGGTAAATTATTTTCATTAATGGGAAATAAAGTGAAGTGCATAGGTGAATAATACAAAGTGCAGCAAAACAAAGACTTGGGATGAATTTTTTATTTTATCTAGAGGAGTGAGTTAAATGTTTACTCTGGGTAAAGTAAATTGATTATTCACCTTATAATCAAAGCTCATTATTTGCTAGGAAGTGAAAATACAACAAAGAAAAAGGAATACAAATATTTTCACAAGAGAACAAAGTCATTTTCAACTAAAGGGTGAAATGGAAGATGAGTGAATGATTTTCACTGGAAAGCAAAGCAATTTTTCACTGCAGGACATAATACAAAGGAAAAGTTTGTTATTGCAAAGGGAAGAGAGAAGAGAGAGGCTTTTCCACTTCTTGTTGCTGATTAACAGAAGATGAAGCTTCCAGGTGTCTTCAATGGATTAATTCTTAGGATCTTCTTCCTTCTATATATTTTCATTCTTTTTCATTGTAAAGGGTTCTAAATTTCTGTATGGGTTGGGTAGATAGAGAAATGCTAAGTCCGAGTCACAGACAGAATATGCAATTGTAATGTTTCAATTTCATGAATAAATATTAGTCAGTTTGTGCAAGAAAATTATGAATGTCATCAAATTGTCTCTAGATTTGTACATTTTAAGTCTTATGAATTCAATAATACAAATTATTTAGAATTTTCCACCACAATTTCCATGAGATTGTATTATTTTTTCATGGTTCTATTTCAAAGAAATGGTTAAATTACTTTAAGTAGATAATTGTGATTTTAAGTGTGTAGGGTGGATCTGTAAGAAGAATTTGGATGATAATAAGAGTGGATCTGTTGGTGTAATACATTAGTAGTTTTGAATCCACTGGTTGAAGTATATTTTCTGATGAGATTTTCTTTGCAATTCCATATTTGACTCCATGGCCTAGAATTAGGAACGAATTTATCATTCAACTTAATGCATTTCAGAAAGAAGTTATAAATTCAAAGTCATTTTAATTCATGTTGTTTGGTTTAGGTTTAGTGTTGAATTCTTCTTCCCAATTGTTATGTGTTGAGATACCAAAAATATAGCCAGATTTGAAGTTGTCAATGCTTTCCTTGGTATATTTTCATTGGGAATTATCTTCTATAAAATGCAATGTCTATTTATAATTGAATTAAGTATTTAGGCATTATGAAGGGAGACCCACCTTGGTCCTATAGAGCCAAAAGTGTAGGAGATTTTATTCTTTGACCGAATCTTTGGCCAAATCCATCTTTGAGTCTAAGAGAAGAAATTGGCTATTCTTTAGGACTCACTAGGCCAATTGATTTGAACACCAACAAAATGGCAACTCTACTAGGGAGAAGTGAATTGTTTTGTTAATTTTTTCCTAGAATTTTTAGTGAAAATTTGTTGAAGTCCATTTGGAAAGAGTCAAAAGAATGAATAACTAGTCTAGGTGTTGAAGAAGTTCCAGATCCGTAAATTGATGTGTAGCATCCCAAATTCAAAAGACTATGAAGAGACTCTGCTGGAAGAAATCAGAGAATTTATTTTCATTGATGAAGATATCCTTGCTTCAGATTTTTTCCTCTTGTTGAAGAGGTGGTGACTCTGCTCTACAATTTATGCACACAAAGGGTTGCTCTTTTTTATTGTGACTTGAAAATACTCTATTCAAATTTGCAAAAGTTGGAGATGGAAGGTACATGGTTCTCTACATAATTTCATTTGTTAGCTCTATCATATTGAATCCAATTGCTCTTCCATTTAAAGATTTTGCCTAGAATTCAAATATTCTCTAGTGTGGATGGTTAGAATGAATTTGTATATCCTAGGGATTTCCATCCATTTTCATTGTCATATGTTTCAAGCCCAAGTTACCACCATGTTAGCAACTATCCTAGTGATAATTCATATTGTCATGGTTATGATTATGCACAATTAGTTAAGCCCTGATTTGCAAGTATATATGGATCACCAAACTAAAATGGCCATACCATTAGAAACCTTAATACATATTGCCAAGAAGCTTCAGAAGTCTGATAATCCTCAAATATTTGATTCCCCAAAGTACATGAACCCAAGTGTGAACAAGCCTAGATTTAGCCAAGAATGAAAAGTTGTGTTTGAAAGGGGAATTAAAGAGATGAAAAAAAGGCACATGAAGTCTCTACAAGCCTAGTTAAGAGATAATCATACTGTACCTACTAGCCAAATTATTGCACCTTTTGTCAATTCCTTTGATCCATTGTATACTCAATTAGACTTGTCATGGGTTGATTACAAGGTTGAAAGTATGTCAAATCAATTCTATAAGAAGATACCTAGATTTAATGGATACAATGTGTGTAAAGGAGAAGCACATGTCCAAAAATTTTCTGGCTTCATCGAGAAACACTCATTTGGAGATGAGGATATGTGGATGATATTTTTTTGTTAGATCTCTAGAAGCTAAAGCTAAGGACTAGTACTTAAGTTTTCCTAAGAAGTCCTTTTCCTGCTAGGATAGACTAGTGGATGCTTATAGAAAAGAATTTGCTAGAGAACCTTCTGACCTTGTCACAAGGTTAAAGAAGATTAGAAAAAAATATGAAGAGTCAATCATTGATTTCAGTCATAGATTTGTTGTTGCTCTTTCACTAATCCCTAAAAATTTTAAGCCTGGTACTCTAGATTGCATTCATATGTATTTTGAAGCCTTTGAGGAGGGATTTTGTGCACTATTAAAGGATTATAAAATATTGAGTATGTAGATGGCTTGCACATTTTTAAATAATTTAGACTAAAAGAGGAATGAATATGTGGAAAGTTTGTTGTCTTCAATTGTGGGTAAATATGCTCATGAAATTAGTAGCTGTGTGGATACAAATGATCAAATGTCTTCAATTTTAAATACAAACAAATGCATACTTGAGAATGTAGAAGAAAAGAATGATGCATCATTAGGTTATGAGGAAGTTTTCTTCGAACAATCTATAGAAGAAATATACCCAAATGAAAATTGCAGCCATAATTATGAAAGACATGATGAGATAAATGAAACATTTGAATTTTTTTCTATCTGCTCTGAAAATGAAAAAACAAAGAGAAAAGTTTTTGTAGCAATTGAAGGTTGCAATGATGCAGGTAATTTCCTGAATGATCGTCTTAGTTCAAAATGTGTTGATGATACTTTCCCTTCAACCAATGAGTGTGATGTTGTGAAGAACAATGGGATTCCAAGTTTTCTGAGCCAAGAATATGATGAGGGATATGAATTGGATTTATTTTTTGAAGAGGATATGTGTAATCAATAGTAATATGATACACTTTGTAATACCAATCTTATAAGTGTGTGTAGCATTGATGAAAAATTTCATGATGATGAGACAAAGCAACTTGCTTATTTGAGAAATGCTCCTGAGAATGCCAATATATTAGCTACAAGTGACAAAGTATGCAATGAATTTTAGTTGGCAAGATCAACCACAAGTAGCTACAATGAAGAAACCATTGATGTTCATGACAATGAAAATGTTTGTGTCTATCCTCAAGAGGAGGTAAATGACCAACTCAATGATAACACCCAGTCCAATGCTGAAAGGTAAAAAGATGTAGATTGTTGTCATGACAGCCTAGAAGTAAGCAAGAATGAACAAATGGACAACCTGTTCTTTGTGACAGATTGTGAACATGATTTTGATAAGGTTGTTAGAAATTCAATCTCCTATGATTGGGGAAATCCAATTTATGATCAGTCTATTGATTTTTCAGATTTTGATGATGGCGATATCATGATATATCCTGATTTATAATTTGATAATGCATGAAATTCTAGTGGAGTTAAAGAAGAGGAAGTGGTTGAAATAATGGGTCAGAGCAATGATCTATTAAGCAGTGAACAAATTTCAAATCTGTTGACTACTGAATATAAAAAATGTACATATCTGAATAACCCTTAGTTGTTGTGTGCTTCCCATATTGATTTTGACAATGATGATAATTTTCACTATGCAAGGTATGATGCATGTCTCTTTGATCTTCCTTCCACTTATGAACCAGTTGATCAACATGATGATAATGAAGATAAAGACAAGCAACCATTTGATTGTAATGGTGCATTGTATGATGATTATGAAAGTGTGCATGTTGATGGAAGTTCAAAAATCTATTTTAATGAATTAGAAACAATAAATGACCATGAGGTTTGTGTACCTAATGAGCCAAGTTTTAAAGATTTTGATGTATATTTGGACAAGTGGACTTTGTTGATTTAGATGAGCCTAGTCATGAGTTTTTTCATGTGGATGTGGATGTTGATTTCAAAGAAAAATCAGATTATCTTTCTAAACAAGAATTTTTCATTTTGGAGCAAGCTTGGGATGCTGAAGATGTTGATATGTTATGTTCAAAGCATAACAAAGTGACTACAAATGAGGAAAAGTCAAAGATATTTGATGATTCTCTATACCATCATGATGGAGGGCAGTTATAGAGTGTGCCGATGTATGAGTGTATCTATTTTCATACACTTGGAGATAGTTTTCATGATGTGCAAGATATTTTGGTAAGTTCTTGTGATAGTTTCACCTTTGACATGCAAGCTAGTAATCAGATTGATCTTAATAGTACTAGCCATGTGGCAGAATGTGAGTACATTTTTTGTCAGCTGGAGGAAGTTTTCATGAAATGTGGCAATGTGAAATATATTGAAGAATGTTGTTTTCAACTTGAGAATGATTTATATGATGAATATGATAAGTTGTTGCCACATGGTAATCAACATTTTGAGAGTGTGCCTGACTTTTAGATGCATAGTGATTATGAATATGTTGATAGTGTTGTATATGATGGGTGGTTGGGAGATGCCAACATGTTTAATTAGGAAGATGGAAGTGATATGGTCTATGTGATTTGGTTTCCATGTGATAACAAAGCCAAATAGATAACAATTTTCCACTTGCACAAAGGTAGCTTGATACTTTTGTTTGAAAAAGTGCAGTCACTTATGTTGTTGTGGTGTGATAGAGGAAAGTGTGGATTGAGGGAGATCAAATCTTTTAACAAATTGGCATTTGACAGAGGTAAGAATTGACTCCCCCTTTTCATTTGGTGGCCTAGGGTCACCAAGTCAAGTTGAAAAAGAAGGTTGAATAAAGGAGTAGTTTGAGAGCACTCAATGGACTCCACATTTGATCTACTCTCCAGATATATGAATTCCTCCTATGCCCACAAGGGGAATACATCCCCAGTCAGAGCCACTATTGGAACTTTCAAATTTTTCAAATTTGAAGTGACCATATTGAAAAATTTTCCTTTGCACACTTAGAAGTGCACCTAAAAAATATGCCCAAGTGACCTACTTTGGAGAGTCATAATTTGGTACATGTTGATTTTCATTCCAAACCCCTTAGTAGACATGCTAATGTGACATATGTGAAAATTTATTCTAGTTGTTAGCTTCCCATGATGAGTTTTGGTATTGTTTTAAAAAGCGAAGCTGGAGGGTTCTAGGATTGTTTTGTTGTTTGCAAACTATTTGTCCTACGAAGTGGCCTCCTGTTTGAGTTGATATTTCATATTTGGATGATTGTCAAGATAAATAGATTGTTTCTCTCCATTCTCCCCACATTCATACTCTCCCTCATCTAGTTTTAGAGCCTAATGAGCTGATTTGCTATTTTTTCGAGCTCAAAAGAAAATGTAGTTTGTTCTAATTTTACATCTACATTTCTGACATGTTTCAAGGTGGTCAACTTTTACCCCTAATATCTCATGAAAAATGATGATTGAAGTAAAATTCTCTTGTGCACGTACTCATTGGACCTAAATAGTCTTGCATTTCTAGTGGAAACTTCTCAGAAGTTGATTTGGTATTTTTTCAAGGAGGTGACGGTGAGTTTTAATTGGTTTTGAATAGATACAATTGTAGAAAAGTCTAACTGAGAAAATTTGACATTGAATATCTTGTACCTCAGGATCTATTTTGCAAAGCCATTTATTGCACTGTATTCTTGGGTCAAATGTCTACATGCATATGAATTTTCATGGCTCCACGAGGTAATTTGATTGGTTTTCCAGAATGATTCCAGAGCCCACTTGACCTATTTGGCTTATTGTTCAAATATTCTAGAAAGAAAGTGTTAATGACAACCTAGTTCATCTTTTCATCATAGATGCATTTAGAGATTGTGTTAGATCAATTCAGGATGAAACTTGTTTGAAATCAATTTTTTTTTTAGTTGGGCCCACATGGAACCCGACATGCTTTACACAATCATGAGGTTGTAAGTGTTGCATTATAGCCTGTTGGAGGACACTTTGGTTATGAAAGGAATGAATGTCAAAGCCATGTTCCATTAGTGGATTTTCATTTGTCATTGTCACAAGTTTCTTCCATAGCTAGTTGAAGATGGTGTTTCACTTGAGTTCCCTTGGGATAAAGTCACAACCTTGTTTAATCTTGCTTGGATGTTTGAACATCTACATGATATTGAGAAACCAAATCAAGTACACATGCTAATATGGTTATCTTTCTTGATTGTGTAAGCCTAGAATTGATATGGGATGCTTTTAGGGTAAAAAAATCTCATCAGATGCATGTTATGTATGCTTAGTGAAATGGAATTGCAAAAAGATGACTATTTTAGAAGTAAAAGAAACCTTCAAAATCTGCATAAAATGAATCAAATGCTAAGAATATCACTTGGAGGATGGTGTTATTATGGATCTTTCACCAAAGAATGGAATTTAATGAAACTAATGTGTCAATGACTTAGAGCCACCTACTTTTGAAGTGTTAACATCTCTATAAAAGATAAAAAGCACCGAAGGCTTGGTAGCATGGAGGAATCCAGGAAAGTGACTTAAGGTGGATGAAAATATTTCAAATGTTACAAGGGATTAGTAGCATGAAGCTAGAAAAATTGTCTAGTGCCAAGCAAAGGAGACCATCGAAGCTGCACAAAGGAGCTTGTACTTGTAGTGAAAGGGTATCAACATTTGTTAGATGAATTTTAAGCTGCCATGACTGAGAGCTACAAAATAGATTTGTTGAAAAAGGCTTCAGATATTTTCAAGAAAACACAGTAAGGAGAAAATGGTGTTTCATTCAAGGTTACTAGGGGATAAAGCCACAAGACTACATAATATTACATGGCTATGTGAATAGCTACATGATATTGAATGATGCAACAATCCCTGGGCAACATGGAGTAGAAAATTGATTTGTTGAAAAGACTTCAAAAAAATTTCTAGAAAATGCAATGGGAGGGAATGATGCCTTATGTCATTTTTCATATTTCATTACTAAAGAGAATCGAACAACTTGTAAAAAAGGGTCGGCCTCAAAAATTATTGGAGGAATTCAGAGAGTAGATGACAAGAAGAATAAAATAATTAAAAGATGCTCTGAGTGAATGAGTTTGATTTTGTTGATGTTGCACTCAGAAATTGGGATCTATAAGACACGACAAGCGATCCATTTAATAGAATTCCTCTAAGAGACGTTATCTCAAGGAATGCTAAAAGGGAGAGACCAACCAGCTGAAGTGGACCATTTTGATATGGCAAATGAAATTAAACATAAGGAAGAGGTTGTGCTACTAGTCAAAATGTATCAAAATTGTTTGAGGAAATTCTATTCTGGCAGAGGGACATGGGAATGTTGCACTAAAGGGAAGCCACCATCATTGGTAGCTGAAAGGGGTCAATGTGAAGGAGTCATGGGGGTAGTCACCACACCAAGGGAGGACTCGTTCATCCATAGGGAAAAGGACCTTTATTCGGCTATGGCTCAAACATACTGAGTCATGAATGATGTAAAGTCTATAATAGAATATGAATGCATGAAAACCCACATTGATTGCTAACAATGGTGAGGTTATAAAGGAACACTATCATGAGCATTCTATTTGGCACCCTTAAATCACTTGTTTCTTCGATGTTGTGTTGCAAGGTAGAAGTTCTCATCTCCAGTGCTTTGTGCATGAATGTAGCATGGTTTTGATAAGAAGATACTATGGCATGTTGACTACTGTAAATACTTGTCCATTTCTGCCATGGTGGAGATTTGTAGAAAAGAGGAATACAAGAGGCAAGAAGTTAGGGAAAACAAAACAAGCAAACAAGATCAACGGTCAGGAGAAAATGGAAGATGACACATGCAAATCTTGACCCTACCCCGCTGTCTTGCAATTTTAAGGTGCATGCTTGTTAAAAAATGCAAGGTCTATGAATCACTTGCATGTGGCTCGTGGTGGGCCCAAATTTTTTGAAGGAAAAATATTAAAGTATGAAGTGCTACCCGATAAAGGTGTGGAGTTTTCATTTTTTAAAATAGGCATAAATATTAAAAATTGGGTGAACAGGGAAAAGATTGAAGTGGGCCTCGTAAGTTGTTTTGAAAACCCGATGGTTTGATTTTTTTAAAAGATTTCATTTTTTTTAAAAGGAAAAACTTTTAGAAATTAAAACATTACCTCTTGAAATATTTAAAATTCCCTCAAATGTTAAATTAAAAGCATTTTAAATGTAGGGTGCAGTATAATGCATGTGAAAATGTTTTAAAGGCTTGGCATAAAATATTTAGAGCCTTCATAATTTTGTTGCTGAGTGAAAATTGTAAAATGGGAAAAGATTACGGTGCATGTAAAAATACTTTCATAGTTTGTGGATTAATTGAAAGATACCCGATAAATCATTTCAAAATTTTCACAGTGTGAAGATAAAAACTTCAATTGGGAAAATTATTAAACTAAAAGCTGATGGTTTAAAAGGTAAAGTATTTTTATTGCTAGGAAATAAAGTGAAGTGCATAGGTGAATAATGCACTGTGTAGAAAAATAAAGACTTGGGATGAATTTTTTATTTTATTTGGAGTGAGTTAAATATTAACTCTGGGTAAAGTCAATTTATTATTCACTTTATAAATAAAGCTCATTATTTGCTGGGAAGTGAAAATATAGCAAAGTGAAAGGAATACAAATATTTTCACCGGAGAACAAATTCATTTTCAGCTGGAGGGTGAAATGGAAGATGAGTGAATGATTTTCACAAGAAAGCAAACCAATTTTTCACTACAAGGAAAAATACAAAGGGAAAGTTTATTATTGCAAAGGGAAGAGAGAAGAGAGAGGATTTTACAGTACTTGTTGTTGATTAATGGAAGATGAAGCTTACAGGTGTCTTCAATGGATTAATTCTTGGGCTCTTCTTCCTTTTATATCTTCTCATTATTTTCTCATTATAAACGGTTCTAAATTTATGTATGGGTTGGGTAGATAGAGAAATGCTAAGTCCGAGTTATAGAATATGCAATGCAATTGCAATGTTTCAATTTCATGAGTAAATATCAGTCAGTTTGTGCAAGAAAAACATGAATGCCATCAAATTTTCTCTAGATTTGTAAATTTTAAGTCATGAATTCAATAATACAAAGTATTTAGAATTTGTCATCTCAATTTCCTTAAGATTGTATTATTTGTTCATGGTTCTATTTCAAAGAAATGGTTAAATTACTTTGAGCAGATAATTGTGATTTTAAGTGTGCAGGGTGGATCTATAAGAAGAATTTAGATGATAATAAGAGTGGATCTATTGGTGTAATGCATTAGAAGTTTTTAATCCACTGGTTGAAGTCTATTTGCTGATGAGATATTCTTTGCAATGCCATATTTGACTCCATGGCCCAGAATTAGGCACTAATTTGTCATTCGGCTTAATGCATTTTAGAAATAAGTTATAAATTCAAAATCATTTTAATTCTTGTTGTTTGGTTTAGGTTTAGTGTTGAATTCTACTTCCTAATTGTTGAGTGGATGTTGAGATACCAAAAATATAGCCAAATTTGAAGTTGTCAATGCTTTCCTTGGTATATTTTCATTGGGAATTATCTACTATAAAATGAAATGTTTATTTATAATTGAATTAAGTCTTTAGGAATTGTGAAGGGAGAGCCACCTTGGTCTTACAGAGCTAGAAGTGTAGGAGATTTTATTCTTTGACTGAATCTTGTCAAATGGAAAAATCCATCTTTAAGTCTAAGCATTAGAAATTGGCTATTCTTTAGGACTCATTAGACCAGTTGATTTGGAACACCAATACATAACCTAATGAAAAGTGACAAAAGTAACCATGACTTGATGCATAAGACCAGATGTGGCTTATTTACTAAAAATTTGAACCAATTACTCTTCAACAACCAAGAATAATTTAATACTCAACTCTGACTGTATGAGATCTAGAATAGAGACTTTGGACTTAGAAAATCCCCAGCAGAGTCACCAATTTGTTGGTTATTTTTGAAGAACCAAGCTGATCTTCAAAATTACCTATGGACTTTTCCATTTCCAATAGTTAGTAATCTAAAGGGATTTACCAATGAACAAGTAAAAGATGCAAAAAATTTCTCTTGCACTTTGGGCTCTGTGAAACCCAGGAGGATAATCCCACAATGTACAGAGTTCAAAAATTTATACAACCAATATTTAATATATTTTAAACAATAGATAATTTTGATATAATCACTCAACAATGCAGTATATCAAAAGGTTGGAAAGTGTTTTAGCAATATACTACACTTGGAGTATGAGAATAATGGAACTCAACATAACTACAGTGGTAACTCATTTGAAAGGTTTGTAAATAAAGAGTGATTGGTTAAGGAATTGACCCAATAATTGTGTTATGAATAATTTACTCAGACTAGTTCCTTATCCTAAACACGAAATCAATAATAACCTTTGCAACTAGATAAAATTTTCACATATAGCATCATGTAAGCTTGGAATATACTGCATTACAACACCTCCACATCATACTCTAGACCATTACTTCTTTTGGATATCCTAGCACCTAATTCATATGAATCAACAATTTCATTCAAGTGTTTACACTAATTCATTGAATTAGCAAGCAAGAAAAAAATCATACATCTACTGGAATTCAATAGAGATGAATAAAACAATCCTTGATTATATTTATTCATAATTGATAGAGCAAGTACAAAGGAGAGAAAATGGCCATGATATTGGCATCATTATGTATTGTATTTGCTATATTTGTTATCAAAATTGCATATGTAACAACATAATCAGAACCTAAGAAAAAAAATCAAAACATTCTTGGTATTCCTTTCTACAATTCACTATGTTAATTACAATACAACAAACCCCTTGCTTTTTGGCCTTGAATTCCTTCTTATACAAACGAAGGAGAAAAACAAGCTTTAGGCTAGAAAGCACACATGTCACTATTTTGTTGGACTGTTGTAACATATTATTCCTTTTTTAGTTATATTTGAGCTCTCATGTGGTGGGAAGATGCATGAGACAAAATTAGTCCTCATTCATTGCTGGAGATTTGGTCACACATTCATAAGGCATCATTTTTTTGTTACAACAACTCCCAAATATCTTTGATGTGATAAAAAGAAAATTTCCTCATGCACATCAAGTCAACAAAATTTAAAAAGTAGGAAAAAGCAATAAAATATATAAAGCTAATATATCCACATCAACATTTGTGCCACCTTTCTCATGTTGAGGAGGGAACAACATCTTTTGCAATACTTTAATCAAAGCCTAATCTGTACTATTTTTAGGTTGTGCATTTTTCCCTCCTATCCGTTATTCACCATATCCATTAGTACCTCTTGCAAGCTCATTTAGTATATTTCTCCAAGCAAGTGATGTATTTCTCTTTAGTAGGCCACTCACATCCAATAAACTCTGCACCTTTGCACTATGTTGGATATATATTGCATCAATTAAGGCTCTGGCCTCTCTAACAAAAGTATCCATTTTTGTTTCAATCTCCACCATCATGTCAACATTTGAATTCAGCATGGTGTAATCAACCACAATCAATGCCATCTTAGCCAATTTGAGCAGCTCTCCCAAATCATTCCTCCATGTATCAAATTGTTGTAACTCACCTTTGTGATTCAATATCATAGGTATATCACATTCCTCCATTTCTTTGAATATTTTTAGCTTATTTTGGAGTTTCATACCCAACTTTCCATGAAAGGTTATTATTGCAGTCACTAGGTCAATAGTTTGCAATATTTCAAGGATATTAGTAGGTGCCTCAGGATCTTCCTTCATTTTAAACATCATTTCTTTTAAAGCACCTACTCTAGTACTCCATTTGCTCCATTCATTTTTGAAAGCTTCCTAAACTTGCAACTACCTTGTATTTGCTTCATGAATACTCCTATAAGCTTCCCACACATCATCAACTCTATTGACCAATCTTGTCACTCTATGTTTCAATACATCCTCAAAAATGTCATTTTCCACCTTAACTATTTCCAGCTTGTCCTTCTTTGTATTCTCCTTTTCCTTCATTAGTTTATTTTTTAATTCATCAATCCTCAAGGCCAATGTCTCCATGTCTTGTATAGACAAGTCTGAAGGAGAAGAGGCTGGAAAAGAGATTGTCCTCATAGACTGGCTAGCCTGAAAAGTGGCTCTCATCTTGTTTATCTCTTTCAAGGCATTATTATAATCCTTTACCAAGGAATCATACTTCTTCTAATAAATTTGTGATGTGTCTACACTAAGCATTGCAACATGGGAAGTTAACTGAGCTACCTAGACATGTGTTATATTTGTGGCCCTCTTTACCACCAAGGAACCTGTGACCTCTTCCATAGGCCTAGCAACCTCATTCTTTCCAGTATTGGGTGCCATGGACCATATTGCAAGAGTATGCAACTTCAGACTATATCCAAATTCAAACACCTTGTTTTCAATCTACTCCTCAGATATAGAAGCTTGAGGGTCTTTTGTTATTGAATCAAATACAATAGTTGAAGTGATAGTGTGCCCCAATAGTAACATCATTCCACTATCTGAGAAAATTTTCCTAGCTTTAGTAGGAGTAATAGCTACAATCTTAGTCATAATCTTTTCCTCCTCTTCCTTTTCAACCTTTTCTTATTGAGAACTTGATCAACATTAGCTCTTGCTAGTTCAAGCCTCTCCTTTATTTCTTGGCTTCTTTGTTGAACCATAAATTCCTTGAATTCCCTAGATTGCACAAACTCATCATTTGAAAGGAATTGACTACAATCCTTGATCCTAGGATCAACATCATTCTTCTCATCATACTACCATTGGATAATTCTATCTTGGGGATATCTGAATCAAGAGTATCTTCAATATTAGGGGGAGGGAACTTTTTCTCCACCTCCTCATCATCAGGCACATGTTTAGCCATTTGTTCTACCTTGGCTGCTTGGACATCTTCTTCTTGCACCTACACTGGCTGCTTTAGAATATCCATAGCCTGAGGTTGTTGTTTTAAGAGAGCTTGTGCTCTCTTAGCAGCCTCCTTCACCTTTACCTTGAAATCACAATTCTCATAATCCCTTAGTTTTGCAAAATCTCTTTCAAAAGGATCTTCAATTTTATTATAAGGTCTCTCATAGAAGGAATTCCTTTTCATAATACTCTCTTCAATGTCTATTATGGTTGTCCATTCCCTCTTTCTAGATATAACAACCTCATTACTTGTCAATTTTCTTAATACATCATTTTTGTACAAGAAATGAGATAGATCCTTGATAAGATTTTATCCCTTCTCTTTGTAGTCACAAATCCTTCTAGGTCAAACAACCTAACCTCATAAATAGGTAACCTGAGGTTATTCACCATGATTCCAAATTTTTCATACCCTTCAAGGGAAGTGACTTTAAAGTAAGAAAAATTACATTGGGGGTTTACCACAGTACCTTTCTTAGGCTTTTTGAACATTTCAAAATCCATAAAATCAATCTACGACATTAACTCCTTGAATGCTAATTAGTCAGAGAAATATAGGGGAAAGCAGTGTGGTGCTACCTTAGATCCATAAGCCCTGATTAGAGTATACTCTTAATGCTAGAACCAATCTGCCCAATTATGCTTTCCATTTGACCCTATTATATCCTTTAGGTGCATGATATTCCTATTTGGTGGAGAAAGCCTATGAATAGGTGCCACACCCAAAATCTCCAAGATAACAAATCTGACAAAATTTGCAAACATCAAATAATTGGAATTGGGACAATCCTAGTCCCAAATATATGTCCACATTTGGATAGGAAGAACATTATTTTGATCATCCCTCATTCTCAATTTTAACTTTCTTTTCCATCTTTGGTCACCCTCAAATAAAAGCATATTCATTAATAGAGAATAATGTGGGAAATGTAAAGGGATAACATGTTTCCTTAGATTAATGAAATCTCCATGCATCTACTCTGCAACAAAGGCAACATAATCAAAACTAGTGTTCTGATTATGAACCTGTATAATTGTTGCTATCACCAATAGGTCTGGGGCTATCCTTGCCTCAAAATTTTGAGCTAGAACTTGATTCAGGAAGTAATATGTTTTCTTGAAATAATCCACAAATTCCTCACACTCAAAAGGCTCAATATCTTTAGGAAGAAACCTCTCCTTGCTCATTCTATGTTGAACAAGCAACCTATTTCTGTATGCAAATCTATTGTACTCACATTCCCCATATAGACTTGTATGCTTGATGTTTAAAGTGTAATTGGGATTTAACCCAAATATCTCAACAATCTTATCCCTTGTCATCTCAAGGACTACATTTCCATTTTCACTCTTAATTCTTCTATCTATGGGATCATAATTCTTGGCTAACTCCATCATTACATCCACCTCCACAAATAAATTAGGTACCACCATCTTTTCAAGGCTGATCCCCCATAGATAACATGTCGGCTTACTAGCATGCCTCCTATTAAAAGCATATAAGAACAATTTCCATCTAATTTGAGGTTGTGCCACTTCTCTAATTTCACTAGCATTGTCAATTAACCTACTTGTTACAACAAACTAGCTAGTAGGTCTCTTTCCAATTCATGACACACCCTCTTTTATTTCTCTAGAGGCCTCTTCCATTAATTTCTCTTGAGTCTTCTTTGTACTTTTGGACCTTGAAGATGTCATAGGAGTAATTGGCGTAGGGTTAGATGTTGTAGGTGGCTCTGGCTTAACCATAGGTGAAACATCTTGGGTTTTAAGCCTTTTAACTCTCTTTTTCTTAGGTTTTCTCTCTGGCCTAATGTTGGACTCACTAGGCTCTGGGTCACTCATATTTGCAATTTACTAAGACTAGGGTTTACAGTTTTCTTGATCAAAAAGACCTACCCAGCTTTAAAACCCAAGACATAATTTATAGAACAAAACACTCCCAAACCTCATACAATGTTTATCACCCTAACAGAGGATACTCAATGAATAAACCATAACCAAATTATCTCCCAAATTCTCTACTATTTTTTAGAATAGCACAATTTACATTTTTAACAAGAAGAGATACAAAACTTTGCTTACTCTAGTGAAAAACTGGTATTAATGTTGTAATTACTTGTTGGAGTCCTTGACACTATTTTCTCAACTTTCTGGCTTTCTTCTCCACTCCTGAGCAGTTCCAAATATACAAGAAACAAGCTAGTAACCTTCTTTATGGCTAGGAAGTGGGACATAACACCATTAATGTTTGATAGAACACTTGTGCAAGCGAACAAGTATTTAGCTATTCATATTCAAACTAGGGCCATTGATCATTTTGTTTTGAAACCACATCAATGGTTCCTCTCTCAACTCGCTACTTTCTTTTCTACTTTAAATGATGCCCTCAAGATGTTTTCACATTTTTCTTCATTTATTAGCCATCTCTCATCACTGATACATTACACTTCCACAAGTCTTATCAGCGATGTGAATATCCATGCGATGAGATCTCCACCATTGAATTTAAGGCTCATTCTCGATCACGTTCATCTTCCATCATGTATCGCTTATTTATTATTTGAATTCCAAATCACATTAGTGATGGGAGATAAGGTGATGGAACAATATTAAGACATGTGCACCTACATGAAAATCAAAGGCACAAGATGCATCACTCACAAGAGCAATTCAAATTAGTGAGAGAAAGTTTGAGCAAATGACTCCATCGCTCATTGCTACTTTGAAAGTCAAATCTTGGAATGAATCTGTGATGAGCGATAGGAGAAAATACAAGGAGCACCAAGGGCCATCACACATCACTAATTCTCATCATAAAACTTATGAGCAATTAGCAATAAAAGAGATCCTAGTGATAAGTGAAATAAGCACACATATCGTACATTGCTAACGTAAAACTCAAGACTCATAAGTGATTAATGATACAAAGGAAGCCATTGATAATACAAGAAACACATGTATCATGCATCACTAATACATAATCGCTATCCAAAACCCATCCACGATGCATGAAACAAAAGAAATACTGATCATCACTCACTACTAATGTAAATTTACATTTCAAAAGCTATCTGTGATGAGCGATAAAAGTGAATGGTAGATGAAACTTAAGTGGAGTATTTTATCATGTGCTCAAAGGATGTCATAAGAAAGGGGACCATCTAGGAAGATATATGAAAGGCTTTGAAGAACTTAAAACATATTACTTTCGAAGGATGTAAAGGCCAAATAAGGTCAAGTGATCAACCTTGTAAAATAAAAGAACTTTTGACCTAGACATGAGGGGTTGGTTACTCCATGAGCTTCAAGAGGCATAAGATGTTTTAACATGGCTGGGGATGGGTGATAGAGGGTCAATGATGAATTAGAACTTTGGAAAGGATGCAAGCTTGAGGTTTATTTAGAAAGGATCTTAGGTAACCTAAAACCCTACAACAATGATGATAAACAAAACCCTAAGCCCTAAGGAGGGATTCAAATCAATTTTTTTGTAGGATGATAAATGGAACCAAAATATTTTTAGGGGTTCCATCAAGGTTACCAATAGGTTTTCCACAACTTATGTTGCTAAAACAATGGTTTAACTATGCCCATCCATTGCATGATAATGTGGCATATTTGATATTACATTGCTTGTCAATAAGACTGTCTACAATTTAATTTCCTTGGAACAACTATTGACCCTTGGGATTATCAGATGTTAAGGGTTTTAATTGGTCAAAAAGGTCCTAGGAAAGGGTATTTTTCTTATCTTCTGATTTTGAGTTTTGGGCTCATGGTGGTGCTATGGTAATAGGGATTCTTACCAACTATAGTTTTACTTAGCAGAGGAAACTAGAAGCTTGTGACTAGGGCATAGGTTTTATGCAAAGAAACAGTATAATTTTACAATTTTTTCATTGAAATTGAATGTCCAACCTTAAAAGAAATGCAAGCAACTAGGAAATCTATTGAAAATATGCCAGAATGATCACTCTTACTAAATTTGCAAGTAATTGAAAAGCAGGATGTCAATTATACTTATTGTTTTGTAGACGCTTTGAAAACCCTAATTTTTGGATGCAAATGAGCTTGAATGTGCATCAAGAAATCCTTGTCATGTAGAATGCTTTAATGAATTGAAATTATGTTTTAAAACAAGACTTTCATGGCATTAAAGTAGACCAATTTTCTAGTTTTATGTCTTATTCTCCATTATTGTTTGCTCGCACAAACTAGAAAAACTCAATTAGCCTCAATCTCAAACTTCAAATTCTAGCCATTGATCCTATAGTGGGATGGCTCAGATCTAGTCAAATAAGTTTGAAAACTTGACCATAGATGATAGTTTCTACAAACCAATCAAATTGGACCATTTGTAGACTCTTTTCCATGTCATCCCACAGGTTCGACCATCTCCATAAGATTTGAGAATGGCTACATGTCATTCCCCCATGTTGGTTATTTTTTTAGAACCAAACTTAATATTGCTAATTACCTATGAATCTGCCATAATTCAATAATTGGCAAAGGCAAGGATTGGCCAACAAACAAGAAAAGTATTACTAAGCCTTTACTTCTACTCTTTGGGCTCTGTGAAACCCAAGAGGGTGATCCTAACAATGCTTAGATGATATTATTGTGCCATTTTATTATGAACATTGTGACAAATAGATACATTCCTACTTACTACAATGTAGACATAATTCTTCAAGAATTTGGCTGACCCTTTACCAAATTATGAACTAAAATCCAGGAATGGGTGGTACTTCATAGCATCTCATTGTAGTTAAAGGTGTTTGAGTGATTTTTATTTTGTTTTATGTTTCTTGGTCAGGTACAGGCTGACTCATTTTCATTTAAGATGACCAAACTAATAGACTGATATTTTATCCATTGGCAACAAAGTCATATTTGTAACAAATTATAATACATTAGCAATTGAACTCAATATTTATAGGCTATTTATATATTGCTTTGCAATACACAACTCATTATAATAGATACATAAACTACTTAGTAATCCTTGAATCCTACCTCAAAAACCCATGATTTCATTAAAGCATTTAATTAGTCCTTTGAGCTAAAGCAAGAATGAAACCATACATTCAACCAAAGAGATTGAAGATGAATAAAAAGATATTTGATCATTCCATTCATAATTTGAGAAACAAGGTACATAGGAGAGGATTTGTTCCAAAAATTTCAATTCTTATTCATATGTTGTTGCTACTGTAAAACCATTAATACCATTACAAACTAGAATGTAAACTAGACTTCGTATTGTTCTATTCATCTGTGCTTGAATTACAAAACTTCTCTTACATGAGCCCATTTTTTTACAACCTATACCACTCAAACCTCTTGTAATTGGCCTTGAATTCCCATTTATAGAGACATGGGAGCAACAATCCTTAGGCCAAATTAAAATTTTAGTCACATTTCATTTGACATACATTTCACTTCAATTTCAAAATTCCCCAAACGGTTATATTTGCACCTTGCGGAAAGGGGGAAAACACATAAGAAAAAAATTATTTTCCATCACCAAAGATTTACCCGCCTTCCAAAAGGAATTTTAATCATAGTAGCTATGTCAAAAACTCTTGTTCACATTAGTCATCAAAAACAAAAACATTGAACTGGGACACTACCTCTGCAATGGTCCATCATCTTTAGAATTAGGGAGTGCATGTTGTTGGTGTAATTAACTATTTAATTACACTTTCATAAGTTTACTTAGGAATTAATTTAAGTCCTAGGTTGCATTTTATTATCCTTATATAATTGATCTATCTTGTAGCTCAAGTTAGGTTTAGGGTTGTGCATGCTTGCTTTTATAAGCAGTCCTCATCTTGTACATTTGTATCAATTCAATCATGAATCAATCTTGCATTTGATATAGCAAGCATTCTTGCCATTATCTCTCTCTTGTGGAAGTATTTTAGTCTTGCAACTAATTCCTGGTTTCTAACATGGTATCAGAGCCTCGATTCGCAGCCCCTTCTCAGCTTTGTTGGAGGAACATAGTTCAGAGCTTGTTCAAGGTCCCTCGAGGGTTTCAATCCTTGAGTACATTTATGAAATGCCTTGGATCATATTGGGGTTTTTCGTTGGATTTAGAGCACTGGAAAAAGTCAGAAATGGCTTTCATTTTATTCATATTCGTCACCGTTTGCTAGATCTGTGAGGGTTGTAAGATTGGTGATTTTTCTATTAGATCTAGAGGTCATCTAATTTTTGGAGCATTTTGGGCCCAAATGGACCTCACCGTTGGATTCGTAGTGCCCAAAAACCCCTATTTTCATATAAATTTTGTCCGATTTGGACACAGTCATCCAGAGAGGCAAATGTTTTTTTCCCAAGGCTCATACGGCCCCTAGGCATGCATACCGAGGTTCAGAAATTGAGAAAAATTCAAAAAAGTATTAAAAAAATAAAAAATATGTTTGGAAATTGGTGCCGCCGGTTATAAAAGGGTCCGCCACCGGGCGGCCACCAGGCGGCCGCCGGTGCACCACTGCCGCTGGTAGCTCCCCCCTGCAACGCCGCCAGGTCATTCAGCCAACCCCCGAAGGCTGAAACCTCTAGCTGACGGTTCTATGGGCGACCAGTGCCCATGCACCAGCCCCCACCAGGCTTTTAGCCCCCTTCCTGGTCACATGGGTGACCAGGGGCCACACCGAAGCTCCCTGGCCACTAGCCCCCTGGTCCGCCCATGCGACCAGGGGCCTTATTGTTTCAGCCCCTAAGGGCTGTACATGGCCGAATCAAACATTTTATGAGCACTTTCATGGAAATGATCATAACTTTCACATACGGTGTCTTTTTTTGCAAATGAGATATCGCCGGAAAGCTGTTTCTGAGCTCTACGTAATGGTGCAGGTCTAATTTTTTGGTTTTTCTTTTTTGATGTCTTTTTCTACCTCGAAAGTCAGATGTTGCCTTTTTTCACTCTGGGAGACAAATCTTGCGACTCGCTTATCCATTTTTCATATTTTCACGGTGTTGGAAAGCTGGTTTCGGCCTCTATGCAGATCTAAGATTATTTACAGAAAATGTTTAACTTATTTTATGCATGCATTTTTTTTTGTTTTGTGTGCTAGGTTTTCATTTTTTATTATGTTTCTGTAGTTTTGCATTATCTCCTTATGCAATCATTGGGTATTGTAATAATGAACTTATATAAAGTTCCATTAAGGGGGTTCTTGCATCCATCTTTCATATTGGTGACAACTCGCATGAGTTTTTCTAGTTTCCTATTGTCTCATTCTAGCTTCTTTCTTGCTTAGCTGGACACATTGTTGCCACACTTCATATTGGGATTTTACAATTCTTGATCCGCATTGGTTCAGATCTTTCTCATTTGAGGGCCATGTTTTATGGTTAATGTTCCAAAATCTTTATGGTACTTGTCCTATGGGTAGTTTTAGTTTTAGTTTGGCATTGGCTTTGTGAGACAACTTCCAAATTCATCATCATTATGGGTCCTTTCATCTGTTCATCTACTGTTGTTTACAGATCCCATGGTTGATCCAGTATGTGAGTTTCTAGTGTTCCTTGGCATCGGGTCTGCTGTTACATTTGTGATTCCTTTTTTGGTTTCAATTGTAGATAGAATTATCTTTCCTTGCTTTCCAGATTTGGAGTTCCAGTGTTGCTTCATTAGAGTTCTTCCAATGCATCTTCATAGTAGTTCATCTCTTTGGGGGGGGTTTCCCACTGATTTTTCTCTCTCTTTGCATTTTTACATGAGTACCTGATTAGGCCTTGTTGTAAGGACTCATATTTGCATAATAATATGCTTCTCCCTAAGTTGCACTTATGGGGGGGTGTTGGTGTAATTAATTATTAATTACACTTTGCATAAGTTTACTTAGGAATATTTAATTCCTAAGTTATAGGTTTTCATCTTTATCTTATCGAGCTATCTTGTTGCTCAAGATAAGATTAGGTTTAGGAATCTTTTCTTTTATAAAACAAATTATCTCTTGTAATTAATTTGTATTTCGAATATATCAATTTGCACATTTCATGCAAACTTTTGCTTTTTTGTTTTCCTCTTCTATGGAAGGTCTATTCTGGTTTGCAATCAGATCTTGGTTTCTAACATGGTATCAGAGCTTCCAAGGTTGCAGACTCCTTCCCGGATCTGAGGGTTTTATTTTGGCTTGAAGATTTTGTTGGGTGCAGATTGGGGTTTCAATAACCTCACAATTGAGATCAAAAGGTTCCATAGACGTATTTTGACTATAAATTCATCCATTTTAGGTAATGTTGTTTTTGAGGCAAATTTTTTTTTGCTGGAACAACATCCTCAGAGGTATGATTTTCTCATTTTTGCAAAAATATATTTTCTGGAAAAATATTTTCTACGTATTTATCATCAATATTTTGGGGCAAAATATTTTAATATCAATCTATAGTTGTATTAAATTTTTATTCTATTCGGCAAAAATTCTATGCAAATTTTTGTATAGTCTGGGCAATAATTACATAGTTGGGCATTTGGAATATTATTTTTAAGCCAGTTATTATTTTTTTGCGGGCAAGATTTGCTTACAAGGGTCGTTCCCCTTGTGGGTCCATCCAATTGATTGTACCTCAGTCGTCCAACACTTGTCGGCCCTATCAGTCCACTAACCGCTGGTTGTTGTTTTGGTGGTCAAATCTTCTTTATCCGCAAGTTTTTTCCATATCGGAATTGTTCAACTAGCACATTCAATATTCCATAGGTAGGATCGACTGCCATA
Source organism: Sequoia sempervirens (assembly GCA_007258455.2). Taxonomy (NCBI): domain Eukaryota; kingdom Viridiplantae; phylum Streptophyta; class Pinopsida; order Cupressales; family Cupressaceae; genus Sequoia; species Sequoia sempervirens. The sequence goes on from VDFB02281492.1 coordinate 778,246,408, forward strand.
TCCAGTCAGTACTACTCGGTGGTACCTGTGCATCATCACTGCCAAGGGTATGATCTAGCTTCAAATTGTCTAGCATTCATTACTCGGCACATACACTACTAGCCGACATACTTCCACCGGATCCTGTCATCAGGTTATTGATCTAGCCCATGCATAGTCCGTATCCACTTGACCAACCGTTTTGAGTACCCTCTACATATCCGTTGGCATGTTAGGGTACCGAGTATTTTAATCTCTCTGCATCAGCTACAAACCATCATCTAGGGAACCGCGTCGTCTGGCTCCTACATTTTTATTGGTGGATCTATCGGCCATTGGCAGGGATTATTGTTCATTGGCATCATCTCTAAACTGCAGGCCCACATCATCCGATCTGTGGTGTATGGGTAAGCCGAGTTAGGGTATCTGTAGACCCACTTGTCAGTCATTTCATTGTTGGATCTGGTCATAGCTTCATCAGCGGACATTGATTCTTCCATCGACAACATATTCCTCTGAAGATTGGCATCCACACTTTTCTCATCGACATCCATGGGTACCTCCCATCAACATTCACTAGCAGGTCTACATATCGGCGGTCAAATTCACAGAAAGGTTTCCTTGCATGGCAATTTTTTTCCCTACTTTTTGGTTAGTTTTTTTAAAAAAGAGGGCAAGTTCTTTTTAAAAAAAAGCTTTCTATTGATTTTTTTAAAAAAGCTGACGGGTTTTTTGGAGATTTTTTAAAGTTTTCTACAAAAATTATTTATTTCCAAATAAAGAGGGAGAAGCTGACAGGTTTTTGGAGATTTTTAAAGATTTTGTAAATGGATGACTTAATTACTTTGGAGAATGGGAATTATAGGCAGTGGAATAATTTAATTCTCACTCATCTTGGTGAGAGAAATCTATTGTCCTATTTGTTTAATAAAGTTCTTTGTCCTAGTATAAATGTTGAGTATGGCATTTGGAAAGGCTTTAGGGCTAGAGTCTTTAGAGTTATTTTTGAAAATGTAAATGATGACATTTTGGAGACACTTATTCACTTTGAATGTCCTCATGCTCTTTGGACTCACATTAGAGAGGTATATGGAGACCATGATTCGTCTCCATCTCTTGAAGCTCCTCTTTCGAACTCACATGTGCTTGTTCATTCTTCAGAGTTGATAACCCATGCTTGTGATCCTTTGGATGAGATTGTAGATGCTTTAGAGGTTCTTGATTCTTCATCTTTTGTAGGTGAGTCATTGAGTACTACCATTGATTCATTACAACATGTACTTGATAGTCTTCCTGATTGGGATTCCTATTTGACAAACATTGCTTCTTTGTTTGTGGAGTCTCACATTTCAGATTTGGAGGACCAATTTGAGAGTCTATCTCTCCTATTTGATGATAGTCATGGGTCCACTATTATCACTTCATGTTTGTCTATGGAGTTTGTTCAAGATCAGTTTTTATTGGTTCTTAGTTTGTCACAGTTTGTTGTGATTGGGCATGTACCTAATTGGATTGTGGCATCATCTTCATCATCTAAGAACTTGGCAACACATGAGCAGATTTCAGAGACACAATCTTCATACATATGGATTCCTCTTCCTACTTCCTATCCAGAATGGGAATCATTCTTGCAGTTGTACTTGGCGTATCTTCTTCCTAAGGGGAGAAACATTGTTTGTAGGCATTGGGTTATGTTTTGTCTTCAGACATTAACCATGTTTGCAAGAGATCACACATTATGGGGGGTCATTTATTGTATATTCATGATGGATGTAGTCCTTGGGGGGTATCATTGAGTCCTCCATACATCATGTTTACATTCATCATGCTTGTTTTTTTTTTTCTCTCTTTTGGAGAGGGGTTTTCTTCCCACTGGGTTTTCCCCTTTTCTCTGCTTTATGAGAGATTGTATTTCATTTGCATCTATAAATGGGTACCTAACATGGCCTAGTTGTCGGGACCCATAGTAGTTTGCATTATAATCTTCTCTCTAAGTTGCACTTATGGGGGGGTGTTGGTGTAATTAACTATTTAATTACACTTTCATAAGTTTACTTAGGAATTAATTTAAGTCCTAGGTTGCATTTTATTATCCTTATCTAATTTATCTATCTTGTAGCTCAAGTTAGGTTTAGGGTTGTGCATGCTTGCTTTTATAAGCAATCCTCATCTTGTACATTTGTATCAATTCAATCATGAATCAATATTGCATTTCATATAGCAAGCATTCTCACCATTATCTCTCTCTTGTGGAAGTATTTTAGTCTAGCAACTGATTCTTGGTTTCTAACACATGTCACCTTCATGATTTTGTTGAAACTAGAGAATTTGTCTCATCGTCATCAATGTCTTCTAACCCTGAAAGTGTAAGGAGGTACTGGGCATACACTAGATCATCTTTAGCCTCATCTTCCATGGCAACATTAGGTTCCTCCATATAAGAAGCATAAGCCTTGTGGTCCTTATCCTTCTTCTTTTTCTCCTTAGACTCAGTCAATTTCACAGATTTAGTTCCCTACCTTTTCTTACTCTATTTTTTCATGAACACACCACCAGACTTATCTTGATCACAATTGACAATTCTACTTCTCAAGTTGTAAGTCCTTTTCGCTTCACCCCCATGAAATTAGCAAAATATTTCCTTACTATCTCAGGCTTTGTAGACTTCTTAGATAAGTTTGGCTTAATTATGGCTGTGTCATCCTGGGTTTTAGGCCTTTTGACATCTCTTTGTTTTTGGGTTTCCTCTTTGGTCTAATGCTTGACTCACTGGGCCTACTCATCATCATGGAAAACAAAACTAGGGCTTGTAGACCTTCAATTGCAAGAAAAGTTTTACTAATTTATGCTCTCATAAATGAACTTGCAGAACAAGAACCCCAGACTACGTACAATTCTCATCAACCCAAATAGGATTTATAAACAACTAAACCCTCACTAGCACCAAGCATTCAAAGCCTACAAACTTCCTTATAATTTACTAAATGATCTAGCTTGTGCAAAATTGACATAGAGGAAATTGGGTACTTTCTTATGCAAGAGAAATTGTGTTCAATACCTTTGCAAAAACTTGCTTGAGATCCACACGCTTCTTCTTTGGCTCTAACCCAAATCCTTTTCTCTTTGATAATTGCAATTATGAAGCCAGATTTACTAATAATCTCCATTTATGGAAAATTCTTGAGGCATGTCCACCATTAATGTTCAAAGAGAGCTTGCGTGAGCGAGCTAACAACAATCCACCTCATGTTTGAATCATAACCATTGATCATCTTGATTTAAAACATGATCAATGATGGTCCTCAACCATCATGCCATGCTTTTACAACTTGTGCATTAAAAAAAATGATGACACCTTAGATAACTTCCACATATCCATCTACACATTAGTCATCATTTATATGATAGCCATCACACATCGCTACCTTGGTTCCTACTCCCTCAAGTGAACTTGCGATGCATTAAGACCCAACAATGAGGGGAATATTCCATTAGGTGCTCCATCGCTCATCACTGATATACATTCTAAAACTTAATTTGAAACTATGATGGATTTAGGTGGTGTGATGGGTGCAAGGAATAATAAGTTGCATCGCCCATCACTGATCCACTCAGTAATAATAAAAATAAATTAGTGATGTTGAACTCTTAGTGATAAGTCAGGATCACTCCACATGTCCATATGATAAGATCAAGGGCCGATAAAACATTTCCTTTAATATATTTCACATCTACAAAGAAACATTGGAATAAAGAACTTCATTGTGCATCCCCAATTCATAACTAAGAACTCATGAGAAATTTTCAATAGCAAAATGACAAGAAATAAAAAGGAATTAGCTCACATCCCTCATCACTAATTTGAAATGTAAAGTTTAAATTCTATCCACAACGAGTGATAGAAATGGGGCAATTTCATCATGCATTGCTAATTTGAGACCGATGGTTTTAAGACAATCTATGATGATTGATATGGAAGGTGATGAACATGAACCTTAAGCGGATCAATTATGCATGTGCTCATAATTTGTTTTGAAAAGGGGACTACTTAGGACAATATAGGGTAAGGCCTCAAAAAACTTAAATTTTTTTTTGTAAAGGATGTAAATGCCTAACAAGGTCAAAATTTCAACCTTACAAAATAAAAGTATTTCTCAAACCTAGGCACACATGGAGAAATTTGGCAACAAACAACCCTAACCATAAGGGACCAGTCAAAGCATGAACTTCAATGACATAAGTTATTTTAACCCGACTAGAGATTGGCCACAATAGGTCAATAAAGGAAAAAACTGAAAGGGTAAGGGCTTAGATATAGGAGAAAATATTCTAAGTAAAACAACTCCCCACATAGAACCATACACCCTAACCCTTGATAAACCAAGAAGACTAGAGGAAAAGCACTTTCAAATCAGTGGAACATGGAAAATTTGAGGGTTCCACCAATGGCTCTGACTGGGGATGCATGCTTCTCACAAGCATGGTGTGATTCCAAAACTCATGGTTGAAGAAAACCAGATATGAAGTCCCTTGGGTGCTCCATAAATTCTTCCCTATTCAAGCAATTTATTTGACCTCATTTGATGGCCCCAAGCCACCAAATGAAAAGAAAAATCAGTGTTCTCCTCTATCAAAAACACTGTTCTCTATCGTCTGAACTAAGCCAAGTCTAAAAAAATAGCCATTATAAACTTGAAAACCAATGTCAGCACTAGCATAGTCATGCCCTCTAATGCATTCATTAACTCCATCAATGTAACTTTGGAAATCAAGTACCAACTAAAACCCATAGTTAATATGACACCATAGCTTATCCAACTCATGTTCATGTTTTCAATGCAAGAGCATCAAGTGTATAAGAGCAATCCTGCATCACCCAAAATAAAGTTTTCTTTTTCGTAAGGGCTAAATTTGGTAGGGTTACTATTTTTAGTAAGTTTACATTTATGCACAATTGGACACGAAATCTTACACAGACCTCCAAAATGGTAAATTGAAGCCAATGGTGAAGAAATCACTTCAATGCCATTTGTAATTTGAGAGATTAAAATTTTAGTTTCTGAAAATCCTATTAAAATATTTGAAGTCAATTTTGAGGCACTTAGAGGCTCCGGATGGGCCTAAAAATTGGTGGAAAATGAAATTAGTTGGCCTTTATGCCTTACATTCTGAACATCTCTTGAGAGATTTCTGAAAAGGTATTATAATAGAAAATCCAATGGTTGGATCAAAAGTTATGATCTCATGAAGTTGTATTACCAAAATTAATAAAATTTGAAAAATATCTTCTTGAGGAAGTTACACTTTCCAGAAGATTCTAGGGTGGTTACACTTTCCAAATAAAGGTTATGAAAAGGGGCTACAAAAGGGAGGCCAAAGCAGTGTAGATGGTGGTCTAATTAGCATATTTGTAGATTTATGTAATCAAAGAGCCCATGTAATGGAAAATATAATGTTGTAATTTCATTTTTCATTTTAGTGATAATAGAAAATATTTTCTTCTTGCATTTTTTTTGTGCCATTATATATTGTTTTTGTCAGTTTTAGATTGTAAGAGGAGTACCCTTCATCAAGTGGTATCAGAGTAGATTTTCCTAAGTGTGTAAGCAGATCTCCGAATGTGAGGTAGTTTGCACCAAGACTTGTGGTTGTGGGTTTCTGAGAAAAGTGATTAGAATGCATCCACGAAGAAATCATGGTGGTGGAAGAAATGTTATTGTACTAGAAGAGGGTTTTAGAGCCTTGTAGAGATAAGATCAAGCACTGCAAGAGGAGCTCCATCAAGGGTTTGAGCCAAGAAGAGGAGATGAAAGTGAAGATGAAGTTGAAAATGAGGAACAGTTCAAGGAAGAACAAGATGTAGTAGATCCAAAGCAAGTCAGATTATTTAAGGCCATCTCTAAGATTGGGAAAAGGAAAAAGATTGATGTTTCTAATTTTCTGGAAATCTTAACCTAAAAGAGTTGATTGATTGGGTCAACGATATGGAGTGCTTTGAAAATGTGGAGGTGGAAGATCCTAAGAGGGTCAAATTTGCAAAGACCAAGCTAAAGGTTCATGAGAATATTTGGTGGAAAGAGGTACAACTAGAGAGAAATCAAAGAGGAAAAGAGAAAATAACCAGATAGGACCAAATGGTGGAAAAATTAAAATGATAGTTCATCCCTATGGACTATGAGCTAGATATGTTGAAGAGGATGCAACAGTTGAAAAAAGTGGGGAAATCTGCCAAGGAGCATACAAAAGAATTTTACCATGTCTTGATCATAACTGGCCATTCTAAGGCCAATAAGGAGAAAGTTTCCTATTTCATAAATGGGTTGAAGCTAAGTATTCAAGAAGAGTTGGGTCTGGTAAAAATGTATACCATCAAAGATGCATATTAGTTTTCTTTGAAGGTAGAAGAAAATTTGAATAAAAGACTTGAAAGAAAGCAAAGAGGTGGGGGTCATGGTGGAAAGACTAGTGGCTGGTCATATGGACATCAAAATGAAGATCAAAATAAGGGTGAAGGATCCAGTAGCATCCAGAACTACAAAGGAGATAAGACATACCATCCTCATGATCAAAATAATGGAGACCAAAGAAGAGGTGGAAGATCTGTACGAGGAACGGGAAGAGGAGGATTTTGTGCAACCTATTTCCAATGTGGAGAAAAAGGACATAGAGCCTATGAGTGTCCTCAACATCAAGGAAGGGAAAATCCAAGACCTGAGGGTAATGCACAAGTTGCACATGTACATGAAGATGTTGAGTCTTCACATTCTAAGGATGTAGAAATATGAGAGGTTCTCGTTACTAGAAGAGCCTTATTGAGTGAGGAGAAAGAACCAACTTAAAGCAAGAATTTGTTTCATACCTAATGTAAGTGTGGAGGTAAATTTTGCAATTTTATTATTGATGGAGGTAGTACTGATAACCTTGTTTTAGAAGATATGGCTAGTAAGTTGTGGTTGGAGAGAAGAAGGCATCCAAATCCATATCAGATTGCTTGGTTGCAGAAGGACCATAAAGATTTGGTAAATGAACAATGTCTAAAAAAGTTCAAGATTGGAAATTACCATGATGAGGTATTGTGTGATATTATTCCTATGGATTTTTGTCATATGTTTCTAGGTAGACCATGGTAGTTTGATCAGTGAGCAATACGTGATGGACATACCAACAATTATTCTTTGAAAATGGATGGAGTTCATCATAAGTTGAAGCCCTTGAAAGAGGTAGAGGAAAAGGTATGCATTAATGCAAGGATTTATTTGGTTGATGGAAGAAAGTTCCTAGAAGGTATGAGGCATGAGCATATGTGGTTTTCATTAATCCCTAGAGTTGATAAAGAAGATACTAATGAGGTACCTGTAGAGGTTTTAGATTTGTTGAATAAGTTTCAAGGTATTGGTTTTGATAACAAACCTAAAGTTTTTTTTACAATAAGGAAGATTAGCCATAAGATGGATCTAATTCCTAGAGCTAGTTTTCGGAATAAGGCATCCCATTGAATGACTCCAACATAGAATGAAGAGTTGAATAGACAAGTGCAAGAGTTGTTGCAAAAGGGATCGATTTGATAGAGTTTGAGCCCATGTGTAGTACCTGTTGATGATGTTTTCTGCACAACAATAACTCAAACAGAATATAATATCCTATCTCACTTGAAAGGTAAAATCTCTATCAGCAAGCCTCAAGAGATAACCCCAAGGTCTCTAATGTTAGGTCTTGACAATGCACAAACAACTCAGTGATAAATGTGAAAATGCTGGTAATCACAATGGGACCTTACTACAAGAAAAATACAGAATCTCAATTTATCAGATCTAACAATGTAATGATACTTCAATCCTAAATTTAATCCAATGATCAAAGAAATAACAAAAGATAAGGGTTTCAAAGAGATTTCCAAACTTAATATTAAACCTAAGATTAACAATGCAAATGACAAAACACTCAAAATGGACCAATCCCTCAAAACAGATTTCTACTTGACCCAGATGAATCTGCAATCTTATAGAAACAGTGCAATCTTCTAAGGTGTTAAGATTTTAAGATCATGAACATTCATTAAAACAACCCTATTGCAATTGAAATCAAGAAACCCTCACAATTGAACTAAGCATAATGAATATAAAGTCCAGGCTAACTTTGCAAAGCAACTAACAATTAGTTGGTTGCGAAAAGTATGGACCAGGGATTGCTGCAACACTTCAAATATCAAACCATAAACATTATTGAATCAAATATAATCTAAATATTGATTTTCCTCAAAGAAATTCTAAAGATAGAATAATAAGAACCATGCAAGATAAGAGGAACACAAGTATGGCACCAAATCACATTTTCATTACTTGCATCAAATTATCCACCGTAGCAACAATTCCAGCTTTCTGTTACAATATTTGCTTGAGAACAACTACTTGCTAACACTTTCTCTACTTAATTCACTCTAACTATCTCTCTATTTGTCTATGTCTAGAATTTCTTAACCCTTACAAATGAGGCAAAATGCCATATTTATAAAACCCCCCAAAACATGTCGGCCTAGATAAGATTTTACAATAATAATAAGGCACAACAAGTCAGCCAAAGAGAAATTCAAAATGAAATAAAATATGTATTAAATGCATGAACTTCATCTAGGTCGGCCTAGGATCTCCAATGTAGCTCAGACTAATGCATGGAAAAATAATAGGGAAGCACAAATCTTGATGTAGCCAATCATTAACTACCTTCCCCTTTGTCTTTATTCCGGTCCAGCATTTTATGGACCTTCAAAAGCACCCTATCCAAGTCAGCCATAGGTGGTAAAGGAAAAACCCTAAGTTGCCTCTCAATTGATGCAATTTCCTCCCTAGATCATTTAACCGACTTATCCCAATCCACCTTATATGTTAGGTATTTGTCAATGACAGCAATGTAGGTGGCCACATCATCCAACTGGTGCTCAGAAACGAAATCATCACTAATTGGGGCATAAACATCATGCCACCACATGAGATCTATTTGGCATATCAAAAGTTTGGGCAATGGAAACATGGTAGAGATTCACCACAATCCTCCCTTGAGGACCAATTATTCTCTATGTGTCTTGTTCATAGTGCCTGGCACACTCAAGGACTAGCTTATAACACTGCACCATGGAAGGGAAACTAGCTACATGTGACAAGCCTAACTCCTTTATTCTTCTAGCCACCAAGGGAAGATCCTCGGCCACCATTCTTTCTTTAAACTCTTCATAATCCCACAATCTAACATTTGTATCAGTGACCTTTGACCAAACAGATGTAATTTTACTCTCAAGGATCCTACTCTTAATGTCCATCTTAATCCTTTCTGCCTTAGATACTGAAGACCCAGTCGCTGCCTTGCTATGTTCAGCCTACACTCAACATGGAAATCATAGTAAAAACCACAGGAAGGGAATGTTAATCCATCAAAACACTATTAGAATGAACCTCATATAACCAAGGTGTTATTAAATCTCATATAAAATTATCATAACAAATTTTGGGTCTCAAGACCATTCGCGAAATCTGAGCCAGAGAGGAATTTCGGGGAATTCTGGGCCAAACAGATTCCAACAGAATAATCATGAAAACACCTACTAACAATTAAATCCAATCATTATCAATCTATAAACCACATAGGAGATCACAAGATAGCATGAATAAATCATAAAATGTAATAAAAATCACTAACACATCATGCTATTCCATACTTCCTTATATTTCACCAAATTTGGGGAAAATCCACCAGAGACGGATTTCCACAAAGGCAGAGACATTTTGAAAATCTAGAAAAAATAGGGAACCAAGGACTTCAGGAAAATCTAGAGTCGACGGAAATCTGCGGATAAGGTAAAACTATGAAAGCGATATCAGATTCTAGGAAATCAAAGGAAATTGGGAAAACAGAGATCGGGAAAATTTGGGGGCAATGGAAATCTACGAAATATATGAAAGTCCAAAAATGATAGTAGATTCCAGAAAAACCAAGGAGATAGGGAAAATCCACTAGAGACGGAAAATCCCAAGGGGACTGCGAAACTCGAACATCAACGTTAAATCACGATTTTGCGCAAAACATTAGATTGATCATGAATTTCAAATATTTAAGCTTAGGGAAAGTTTAATACAGGATTTCTATGGATTCTCTTAGCACTCTAAGCCAATTTGAGAGCATACTAAAGATAAATGGTGATGCTCGAAGTCAAAACCTACAGATCTGCCATTGATGCATAGACAAGCTCAGAATTTAAACATTTCGACTGCTAATTCTCAACTAGGGGATTACTCACAACTCTCAAGCAAGATACATCAAAATGCAAATAAACAAAGAACCTTAAAGCTCGCTTTGGGAGATGATAAATAAAGCAATGCTGGGTAGCCCTAATCATGAAAATGCTCAAATAATGCAGAGAATTAAACCCAAATAAGCTCTATAACATCATAGCATTATCCACAATCATCAATTAAAAGCAAGGCAATCCAAAACATACCATTGTGAAGTGGGAATCGATCTCAGAAATAGTAAATGCGAATTCAATGGCGTCCACAAAGAACAGGGGCAAGAATGCACAAGAAATCACCACTCAAATCCATAATTCGTAAACTCAACTCCCCAAATCCAAATCCAGCACTTCTAAGAATGCACTTAGCTCAATCGATGGAAAATAAGAAGCATAATAGTGTAAAAGAGCTCAAAGAATGGTTAAATACATCATTCAAAGCTCGTACGAAGACATTAAATGCAATCGACAAGATAGTCAGAAAATTCGGGAATCCGATGACAGGATGAAATCTAGAAAAATCCGGCCCACGTGGAATTCTGCAAAGGCTGAAAATCTCTGAACCATAGTGTCTAGCAAGAGTCCGAGCAGGATCTGGGAAAATCCGGCCGGGGTGGAAAGTTTTGAACTTCAGTGAAAACCCGAACCTAGCTCAAAACCAAAGATCTTCAATGAATAACTTAGGGGGATCACCAAGGCAATCAAAATAAACATTTAAGCACGTGCCCAAAATAAGACAAAACCTCAAAATGAAAGGGCCAAGACACCAAAACCAAAGTGAAAGAGGGTCCCTGCCTTCAGCGCGGTGTGTGTGCGAAAACTGCACAACAAATGGCGACTCTATTGGGGAAATGCTCCAGAGCATTTGATGATGAACATGAATCGAGAACCTAGAATCTCTGGTTTCAATCTCACTATTAAACAAACAAATCAAAATGCAAAGATTAAAGGGTCAAAACAAAAGGGTAGACTGAACCTTCCATGAACTGAAAATCCAAGTGTGTGCATATGAGTTCATTTCCCTCCTTAAGCTACTATAAAAACCTAGCTTAGTTAGGTCAGGCTACATAAAGATTCTAACTTCAAAAGCAACTTGGATAGAGCCTCGTTTTTAGTCAGGAATCTATAGCCCTGACGAGGTTATCACTATGACTCTCCCGAACATAGCTCTATTGCCAGCCAGGCATCTATAGCCCTGATAGAGATATTCAGATACTCCTGACAAGTTGAATTCATTCGTTTGATTTTCAATATTTCACTTTCTTTCTTTTGATATTCTTTTCTATGTCACTTTTCATTTCAACCTATGAACAATGAAGTTCACACTCAGGACTGAGAACCACAGTGGCACTGAAGCAGAAATAGGATTTTTCACCTGACAAGACCTTACAAGGAACCTACAATAACATCAAGATTCTTAAGATATATGAGAGATATAAGATTTCAGAGTACTTCAAATTCAAATCAAAACTAGTGACCCATCTTCTATAAATCAAACATTGAGACTGTTGACAATAGCAAAGACTTCAACCATCCTTTCAAGATACAATACTAAAGTCCACCAATAAAATACTTAAAACAGTCGCAGGTAATGATATATTTTCCATACAGGTGCAACACATCCAGGCAAAAATAGAGAAACCTCCAAAGCAAGAGCAAAGAAAAAACAAACCAAAAGCAAACCTACACTAACCAAAACAAACAAAAGCAAAGCAGAAAGGGAAACCTAGTCTAACCAAAGCAAAGAAAAGAAAACAAAATAGGAAGGAAACCTAAGCTAACTATATATAGGAAAAGAGCTTAAAACAACTCAAGACTAGAAATAATGCTTTAAATACTACCCATTGACAGGTAGTGGGATATCCTCTCTAGTGAGAGTTTTCAAATGGAATGCATTATCTCCCAGAATTGCTGAAATCTTGTAAGGGCCAAGCCAAAGTTTATCAAATTTTCCATGCTCCCCCTTATGGTCATGGGATTTATCCCAGTACAGAACTAAGTTAGAAATCCTAAAAGCTTTTACCATGGCTCTTTTATCAAACCATGTCTTGACTACCCCTTGATGTTTAGTAAAGTTTTCCAGGGTTTCGTCTCTCTTTTCCTCAAGGTGTAACAATTTAGCAAGTTTGGCCTCACATCTATCTCCCTCATCATAATAGTCATTAATGAACTACAAGGTGGGGATCTTTAAATAAATGGGAAACAAAGGCTCTAATCCATAAACCAGGTGGTAAGGTGATATTCCTATGGAAGTTTTATGTCTTGTGCGGTCTGCCCAAAGAGCAAATCTAAGTTGGGTATGCCAATCCTTCAGATTTCTTTGTAATAGTTTGTGGATAACAATCAGAAGATTTTTGTTGGATAACTCAGCCAAACCATTACACTGAGGGTAATAGTTGGATGCAAACTTAATGATAATCCCATGGTCAAAAGCCCAATTAGAAAACTTTAATGATGAAAATGTAGGACCATTATCACAAACTAAAGACATAGGACATCCAAAACGATTAATGATACATGATTTGATGAAATTAATTACCACCTCTGAAGTACATTTCTTGCAAGCAAGGGCCTCAGTCCCTCTCATAAAATAGTCAGTGATAGTAAGGATATACCTTTGACCAGCAGAGGAAGGCGGGTTGATTGGACCGATGAAGTCCATTCCCCACTATGTGAAAGGTTTTATCTCAAAGACTGGTTGGAGTGGGAGTGTTGCATACTTCTCTCTAGCTATCACAGTCTAACACACATGACAAGTTCTGATGTGGTTGTATGTGCCCTTAAACAGTGTAGGCCAATAGTAACCAGCTCTCAAAATCTGGTTTGCTATAGAAGGTGCTGATCCATGGCCTGTACCATATCTGTCGTGAAATTCTAACATTACTCTTTCAGACTCTGCCTTTCCTAGGCACCTCAAGTATACACCCTCATAATTTTTCTTATATAGGACAGCTCCCTTTAGCATGAAACTGTCACTCTTTAAGCGCAATTCCCTTCTTTGTACTGCATTAAGATGAGGGCATCTATGAGTCAGGATATAATGAACAATATCATTGTGCCACTCACCAAGAGAAACATCCTCTAAATTGTAACTCTGAGCTGTAAGATCAGGGCGTGTCTCTACCATTGTCTTTGTCAGTCCTTGCCCTCTTACCAGCTTCATAGGCTGAATCTCAATATCATACTCTTGTAACATAGTTACCCACTTAGCCCTATGTTCTCCTAGCTCATTCTGCATTAACAATAGCTTAACTGCAGGATTAGGAACTATAACAAAGATTATTTTTTCTGAGAACATAATGCCTAAATTTCTTTAAAGCTCTGATTAAGGCATACACCTGCTTTTCCACACTTGGGTATATCAGTTCTGCATCCTTCAATGGTGCACTCATGAATGTGATAGGATGTTCATTTCCTTGGTCCGACTTTTGAGTTAACATAGCAGCACAAGAGTGGTCAGAAGCAAACAAATATATATAGAATGGTTTAGCATAGTCTGGACTTACCAAAATAGGAGCTTCAACAATAGCCCTTTTTATCTCCACAAATTCTTCCTTTGCTTCTGCATTCCATTTAACTTTGGCCTCCTACTTCAACATTGCATTTAGTGGCTTAACTATTTTTGCGAATCCAATGATGAACTTCCTCACAAAGTTGATCTTGCCAAAGAATTATTTCATTTCTTTCTTGCTAGCAGGTGGTGGGATTTTGAGTATGGCTTCTATTCATTCTGGATCAATGGTAATTCCCTTCTCAGAGAGAACATGTCCCAACAATTTACCCTCTATGACTCCAAAGATGCATTTCTTTGGATTGAATGATATCCCAAACTCTCTACATTTCTAAAAAACTTTGCACAAATTTGAGATATGATCACCTCTCTTCTTAGAAAAGACTGTTAGATCCTCCATATAAATGATTATGCACTTACCAATTATTTCTTTAAAGGAAATTTCCATGGCTCTTTGGAATGTGGCTCCAACATTAATCAAGCAAAAGGGCGTCCTCCTAAAAAGTGCCCCACTTGGTGGTGAAAGCAGTCTTGTGCTTGTCCTCATACTGCACCATGACCTAGTTGTATCCTGAATAACCATCCAAGAAAGACATCATCTAAGATCCATTGACAATCTGGAGTACTTCATCCAGTGAGGGTACTGGATAGTTATCTTTTTCTGAAGCTCTATTTAGGTTCCTGAAATCTACACATAGCCTAATTTCACCATTTTTCTTCTGTATTGGAACCAGGTTTGCAACCCAAGTAGAGTGTCTGAATGGAAATATTATTCTTGCAGACAATAGTTTCTACACTTCCTTCTGTATTATGGGTTCCAATAAAGCATTGATGGTTCTTTTCCTCTGTCTAAAAGGTTTTACTCCTGGATTGAGAGGGATAGTATGGGTTATGATTGATGTATCATAAGTCTTTAAGTCTTCATAACTCCAGGCTATCACATCTAGATATCTATGTAGTGCATCGATGATATATTTCCTCTCTTCTAGAGTGCACACTTTGCCAATAAATTTTTTTTTGACATCATCCTGAGTTCCCATATTATATTTGTCACATTGTCCACTGATGGAATCCTTCCTGGTATCCTGTTCTTTCTCCCTGACCTTTTCCAGATCAAAGATCCTTTCTAATTGCACCATTCCTCTGGGAATTGTGTTGGTCTTCAAGTTAATTAATCCTTCCAAGTCCATCTCTGCTTCTTGGAGCTCAGTTTCATCAATGATTTGAGAAGCAAAAACATCAGTACTAGTAATGAAATCTAAGATGTGCTTGTCATCTTCGAATACCTAGAAGTTGGTGACATTATCAGGTACTGAGGGTACTGGGGTCAGCTCATAGTAAACTTCTTTAGTCCAAAAAGAGACAGAGGTTGCAATGTACTTGTTGCCTGAGTCAGGGAGTCAGTTGTCTAGTTCTTACTTCATGGAATCAACTAAATGTTGAAGGCATCAAATCCTTCAATAAGATCCCATACTCTATGTCTATAGTTGGTCATTCTCCTATCATGACAAGAGTAGTCGCCTAAATTTCTTGACTACTAACTCATAATCTCCAAAAACTTGCAAGATCTTAACCTTTTTTTTTAATGCCATTAACAGTCCATGGACCAAAGCCTTATATTCTGCTACATTATTCGTACAATGAAATTGAAATCTATGAGCAGCAAAAAATGTCTTACCTCTTGGACTAATTAGCTCGAAACTAGCCCCAGCTCCTTGCTTTGATTTGGACCCGTCGAATCTTAAAGTCCAGCAACCAGCAACTGCAGACTTTCCTATTTTTTTTCTTGCATGTTTACTGCTGGAAGGCTCTCGAGAAGGCATCACTCCTTTTCCTTTGGGATCTTCTTGGACATTATGGATATCAATTTTGACTGCAGGAGTGGGGTTGATAAATTTATGTATTTGTTCCACTACAGCCTGACATAAGCAACAATCCAATTCTGAATGAGAGGAATTATGTACCCTGCACCAATTGGGCAAGAGTGGCTCTCCAAAGTTCATTCCTCTTCCTAACTGAACCTGATCTTGAATGTATTTCTAAAATAACTCTTGAAAACTATCTAGAAAAGCCAGCTGATTATCTTTTGGATCATCATTATTTTCAATTGGTTCAACCAAGGCCTCAGTACTATTGGATTCTAATGTAAGGTCAATAGGTGTGGTGTGGAACATAAGAACTTCCTCCACAACTAATTCCTCAAAAGGAGTTGCAAGCACATAGTTACCCATACTTACTTCTAATATCATAATTTTGTTAGAGATTTTCTGATATTTCGTGATCAGGTACTTCATTCTAGGTTCTCTTTCAATTCTAATCTAGTTCAGCACTCCTTTCGAAGGAAGCCACATATGGGAGTGATCAGTTGAAACATATCCATTCAAAGCCCTAGTAAAGTCTATTCCCAAGATTAAGCCATAAGTGTCATGTATGTCAGGCACCTGTATATTAATAACCTGCTGAATTCTAGGATCAGAAGCAATATTCATATGAATCATATTTAACTCCCCTACAACATTGACTTCAGTCCTATCCAATTGTGTGATTTTCTTTTTTGAGTCAGTAGGAGTAATACCCATAGCTCTACATACACTAAAAGGCATAACATTGGTTGAAGCACCAGAATCCAGCAAACAATTATGCAAATTCTTACCAAATATTTGAACAAAAATCAGGAAGGGAGGTGTATCTATTTTCCTTTGAAATAGAGTTAAGGGATTATCTACTTGAGCAACCTGAGATTTTTCCTTCTCTTTCCCAGTATCTACAGTGGGCATATGGACTTGATTATGAACCTGCTTGTGCCTTCCTACTAAATGAGAACTAGATGCTCTATTGACACTTTCGCTAACCAATTTATCTTGTGACATGGAATTTGCATTATAAGACCCCAAGACCGCATTCCTAATGGTTGGAACTCTTAGTAACTCAAATGCAGATAGGCTTACCTTTAATTTTTTGAGTTCTTTAGCAACATACAGGGTCAATTGTTCCTCACTTAGATTAGTAGGGGCCTCCATTGGGTATTCCATCACCCTATCCTTAATTGCATCATCATTTCTCCCTTTCAGCACATCAACATGCCCTGGATCTTGAGATAAATATTGCCTAGAAACCTGAGGTAGTGATGGATTATTGCTAGCATCAAGATCTGGAGGCATGTTGAAATTATTCAATGGAATGGAAGTAGTGAAGGGGCCTCCAGTCTGTGGATGTCTATGTGGCAATTCCCTCAATTCATACTTCTTGACAGGTCTCTGGAAGGTATGCACTTCTTCAACATAAGCCTCTTCTTCATCTCTGGGACCATTATCATTCACTGGGTTCTCATCAAATAGCTATGTGATTTCATCCCCATTGCATACTTGGTCTGCCTCTTCCTCCAACTGGTCAAATTCCTCTTTAGGTACATTCTCCTTACTTTGTGGAAAAGAAGCATGATTCAATACCAATACCGGTGAATCATAAGGAGTAGATGGTACTATTTCCTGACCGCCTGCATTTTTCTCCACTTCGTACTGAAAGATTGAGGTTGTTGTTTGGAATTCTTGACAATCTAACTCAGAATGCTGGCTCATTTTATGGAGCCTACACCATCCTGTTAAAGTAGCCTCAGGTAAATATACACTGCTAGGAGGCTTCTCTTGGTTAACTGGTTGATTGATAGACAGATTGATAGATTGATTAACTGGTTGATCTAGTGGGGGGGGACTCCTCCATTGTTAGGCCCTATGTTCCAAGTCTTTTTCTATCCTGAAGGTCGCCTCCTATCAAACCCTTGTCCACCACCTTTCCCTCTATCAAAGTTCTGACATGAGGATTGCCCTTTATCATAGTTTTGTCTTCTATCATTATTATACCCTCTGTCATTATTAAATCCCCTATCATTTTTGTAACCTTTGTCTTGGTTATATCCTCTTTCATTATTGTATCCTCTATCATGACATTTCCCTCTTTCAAAGTGATGTCCTTGTGAATTCTCTCTATTATGATTGGACTGCATATTTCTCTGAGCAGCTTGTAACTGACTATTTTGGTTCCTCAAGCAATTCACCTCCATATTTAGCTTTTTTATTTGTTCAGATAATTCATCCAGTCTCTCCTTGTTAGGATTACTGTATGGAGGTTGATTCGCATTATTCTAGGAATATCCTACTATAGCATTGGCATTCAGTGATTGGTTCAAGAATTCAGAATTCTACAGGTATGGAGGATAGCTAGCCTGAGGCTGTATATGTAGAGGTTGATTCACATTTTACTGAGGGTAACCAATTGTGGATGAAACTTGTCCCATAGGAGGTCCTGGGTGAGGAACTAGAGGCAATTGAGGTACCAAATTCATAATAGGAGTATGGTTGGCAAGAGCTTGGTTAAGAGTTGGAATTTGTCCAAGGTGAGCAACTGGTCCTAATGAGGGCAAAGGTCTAGACAAATTTTTCTTTAAAGTAGTGCTAACCTTCATAGCCTCTGCATATGCATAGAGTAGACTAGTAGGAGGGTTATTACTCCACTTCATAAAGTTAGTTATCAAACTATCAAGTCCCTCATAATAAACCTCTAAAGCAGTAGGCTCATCAACAACATAAGGGGCCTGCAGTCTAGTATAGGCATGATGAAACCTATTATTGAAAGAACCTATAGGCTCATTGGCCTCTCTCTTAACATTAGTGAATTGATGGTATAACTCATTGGAACTAATGGAGATTCAAAATTTTTGCAAGAATCCAGCCTCTAGCTCAGTCCAATGCTCGATAGATCCAGCAGGTAAAAGATTGTACCAATAGAATGCATCTTCCCCCAATGAATAAGGAAAGAGCCTACATGCTACATCCTCATAGTTTATCCCTCTATCCTTAAGGCCAATCTGAAAGATCCTAATGTGCTCCTTAGCAATTCAATTGGGATCATTGACATGGAATTTTGAACAAAAGTGTTCAGGGTTTTTGGGCATGACATTGTAAATGGGAAAACTTAATGGAGATGGGTTGGTTGCTAGGAAAGCCATTGGTGGAGGTGGGGGTGGTAATGGCTAATTTATGACTGGCCAAGGTTGTGGAATGGGAATGTCCTCAGACTCAGATGAACCTAATGAAGATGGGGATGATGGAAATGATGGAGGTGGATGGGATGACGATGATTCTCCCCTTTTGTTGGTCCTTCTAGACCTAGTAGGGTCTAGTAATTCCTGAAATTCATCCTCTCCTAGAGTAGATCTTCTTCTAAATCTCTCAAGAGAGATAGTGTTCAAAAATTGATCCAGCTTGCTTATTTAGGCCCTCCTTCTAGCGCAAATCTATTGATGATGTTTTCTGCAAAGCAACAACTCAGACAGACTATAATATCCTATCTCACTTGAAAGGTAAAATCTCTATCAGTAAGCCTCAAGAGATAACACTAAGTTCTCTAATGTCAGGTCTTGACAATACACAAACAACTCAGTGATAAATGTGAAAATGTTGGTAATCACAATGGGACCTTACTACAAGAAAAATATTGAATCTCAATTTATCAGATCTAACAATGTAATGATACTTCAATCCTAAATTTAATCCAATGATCAAAGAAATAATAAAAGATAAGGGTTTCAAAGAGATTTCTCAACTTAATATTAAACCTAAGATTAACAATGTAAATGACAAAACACTCGAAATGGACCAATCCTTCAAAACTGATTTCTACTTGACCTAGATGAAACTGCAATCTTATAGAAATAGTGCAATCTTCTAAGGTGTTAAGATTTTCAAATCATGAACATTCATTCAAACAACCCTATTGCAATTGAAATGAATAAGCCCTCACAATTGAACTAAGCACAATGAATATAAAGTCCAGGCTAACTTTGCAAAGAAACTATCAATCAGTTGGTTGCGAAAAGTATGGACCAGGGATTGTTGCAACACTTCAAATATCAAACCATAAACATTATTGAATCAAATCTAATCTAAATATTGATTTTCCTCAAAGAAAT
Organism: Sequoia sempervirens; assembly: GCA_007258455.2. Classification (NCBI taxonomy): domain Eukaryota; kingdom Viridiplantae; phylum Streptophyta; class Pinopsida; order Cupressales; family Cupressaceae; genus Sequoia; species Sequoia sempervirens. The sequence continues at coordinate 778,266,145 of VDFB02281492.1, forward strand.
TCTAAAGATAGAATAACAAGAACCATGCAAGCTAAGAGGAACACAAGTATGGCACCAAATCACAATGTCATTACTTGCATCAAATTATCCACTGTAGCAACAAATCCAGCTTTATATTACAATATTTGCTTAAGAACAACTACTTTCTAACACTTGCTCTACTTAATTCACTCTAACTATCTCTCTATTTGTCTATGTCTAGAATTTTTTAACCCTTACAAATGAGGGAAAATGCCATATTTATAGAACCCCCCAAAATATGTCAGACTAGATAAGATTTTACAATAATAATAAGGCACAACAAGTTGGCCAAGGAAAATTAAAAATGAAATAAAATATGCATTAAATGCATGAACTTCATCCAGGTCAGCTTGGGATCTCCAATGTAGCTCAGACCAATGCATGGAAAAATAATAGGGAAGCACAAATCTTGATGTAGCCAATCATTAACTACCTTCCCCTTTTTCTTTATTTTGATCCAACATTTCATGAACCTTCAAAAGCACCCTATCCAAGTCGGCCACAGGTGGTAAAGGAAAAACCCTATGTCGCCTTTGAATTGATTCAATTTCCTCCCTAGATCATTTAACCAACTTATCCCAATCCACCTTATATGTTAGGTATTTTTTAATGACAATAATGTAGGTGGCCGCATCATCCAACTGGTGCTTAGAAATGAAATCATCACTAATTGGGGCATAAACATCATGCCACCACATGAGATCTGTTTGGCATATCAAAAGTTTGGGCAATGGAAATAGGGTTGAGATTTACCACAATCCTCCCTTGAGGACCAATTATTCTCTGTGTGTCCTAATCATAGTGCCTAGTACACTTAAGGACCAGCTCATAACACTGCACCATGGAAGGGAAACCAGCTACATGTGACAAGCTTGACTCCTTTATTCTTCTAGCCACCAAGGGAAGATCCTCGGCCGCCATTCTTTCTTTAAAATCTTCGTAATCCCACAATCCTAAATTTGTAATAGTGACCTCTGACTAGAGCGATGTAATTTTACTCTCAAGGATCCTACTTTTAATGTCCATCTTAATCCTTTCTACCTTAGATACTGAAGACCCAATCCCTGCCTTGCTAGGTTCAGCCTTCACTCAACATGGAAATCATAGTAAAAACCACAGGAAGGGAATGCTAATCCATCAAAACATAGTTAGAATGAACCTCATATAACCAAGGTGTTATTAAATCTCATATAAAATGATCATAACAAATTTCAAGTCTTAGGACCATCCACGGAATTTGAGCCAAAGAAGAATTTTGGGGAATTCCAGGCCAGACGGATTCCAACAGAATAATCATGAAAACACATACTAACAATTAAATCCAATCATTATCAATCCATAAACCACATAAGAGATCACAAGATAGCATGAATACATCATAAAATGCAATAAATATCACTAACACATCATGCTATTCCATACTTATATTTCACCAAATTTGGGGAAAATCCACCAGAGATGGATTTCCATGAAGGAAGAGACATTTTGCAAATCTAGAAAAAATAGGGAACCAAAGAGTTTGGGAAAATCCGGAGTCGACAGAAATCTGTGGATAAGGTAAAACTCTAAAAGTGATAGCGGATTCTGGGAAATCAAAGGAAATTGGGAAAATGGAGAAGATCGTGAAAATCCGGGGTCAACAGAAGTCTGTAGAAAATATGAAACTCCGAAAATGATAGCGGATTCCGAAAAAACCAAGGAGATTGGGAAAATCCACTAGAGATGAAAAATCGCGAGGGTATTGCGAAACCCGAATATCAACGTTAAATCACGATTTTGCGCAGAACATCATATTGATCATGAATTTCAAGGATTTAATCTTAGAGAAAGTTTAATACAGGCTTTCTATGGATTCTCTTAGCACTCTAAGCCAATTCAAGAGCATACTGAAGATAAATGGTGATGCCCTAATTCAAAACCTACAGATCCGCCATTGATGTGTAGACTAGCTCAGAATTTAAACATTTTGACTACTAATTCTCGACTAGGGGATTACTCACAACTCTCAAGCAAGATACATCAAAATGAAGATAGACAAAGGACCTTAAAGCTCACTTTGGGAGATGATAAATAAAGCAATGTTGGGCAGCCCTAATCATGAAAATGCTCAAATAATGCAGAGAATTAAACCCAAATAAGCTCTATAACATCAAAGCGTTATCCACAATCATCAATTAAAAGCAAGGCAATCAAAAACATACTATTGTGAAGTGAGAATCGATCTCAGAAATAGTAAATGTGAATTCAATGGCATCCACAAAGAATAGGGGAAGGAATGCACAAGAAATTGCCACTCACATCCATAATTCACAAATTCAATGCCCCAAATCCAAATCCAAAACTTCTAAGAATTCACTTAGCTCAATCGATGGCAAATAAGAAGCATAATAGTGCCAAAGACCTCAAAGAATGGTTAAATACATCATTCAAAGCTCGTACAAAGACATTAAATGCAATTGACAAGACAGTCAGAAAACCCAAGAATCTGACAACAGGACGTGATCCAGAAAATTTCGGCCCACGCGGAATTCCACGAAGACTCAAAATCTCCAAACCATAGTGTCCAGCCGAAGTCCGAGCAGGATCCGGGAAATCCAGCCAGGGTGGAAAGTCCCGAACTTCAGTGAAAAACTGAACCTAGCTCAAAACCAAAGATCTTCAATGAATAACTTAGGGGGATCACCAAGGCAATCAAAATAAACATTTAAGCACATGCCCAAAATAATACAAAACCTTAAAATGAAAGGGCCAAGACACAAAAACCAAAGCGAAAGAGGGTCCCTGCCTTTAGTGGGGCGTGTGTACAAAAACTACACAACAGTACCCAAAATACTAGCACCAAATAAGTATGGGGAATGTAGGATGTGTATAGACTCTCAATCCATCAACAAGATCACCATCAAGTATAGATTTCCCTTGCCAAGGATGGATGACATCATGGACTATTTGAGTGAGGCTAAGTACTTCATGAAAATAGATGTAAAGAGTGGTTGTCATCAGATCCAGATTAGAGAAGGAGACAAATGGAAGACAACCTTCAAGACCAAAGAGGGCTTGTATGAGTGGTTAGGGCTTGTATGAGTGGCTCATGAATGAGGTATTAAAATAGTTTATGGGTAAATTTTTCATTGTTTATTTGGATGACATTTTAATTTTTAGCAAGACATTGGAGGAGAATTTGATGCATATTAGAAAAGCTTTTGAGAAGATGGGAGAGGAGAAATTGTTGATCAATTTGAAGAAGTGCAACTTTGTGAAGAGAGAGTTGGTGTATCTAGGATTTTTTTATCTCAGTAGAGAGTATTAAGATGGATCCAAAGAAGGTGAAAGCTATTGTCAAATAGCCTACACCAAGGAGTGCTATAGAGGTGAGATCTTTTCATGGTTTGGAAAGTTTTTATTGAAAGTTTATCAAAAAATTTAGTAGTATTTTTGCACCTCTAATTGAAACAATGAGAGGGGATACAAAAGAGTTTAAGTAGACTATAGGAGCAGCAAAAAATTTTGATATGTTGAAGAAGAAATTTACAAAGCAACCTATTTTGGAACTTCTAGATTTCAACAAGGTATTCCAGGTAGATTGTGATGCTAGCGGTAATGTCATTAGAGCTTTCTTGAGTCAAGAAGGTAAACCTGTTTCCTATTTTAGTGAAATTTTGAATGATGCAAAGAAGAATTATTCTATTTATGATCAAGTGTTTTATGCTATAGTTCAAGATTTGAAGAAATGGAGACTCTATTTTTTTCCAAAATAATTTGTTTTATATTCTAATCACTAGGATTTGGAGTATCTCAATAGTCAAGGAAAGTTAAATCAAAGGCATTTCAAATGGGTTAAGTTTTTGTAGAGTTGTAATTTTGTTTTCAAGAATAGGAGTGGAAGGTCAAACAAAGTTGTAGATGCATTAAGTAGAAGCCAAAATTTGTTGATTTGCAAAATCTTGGAAGGCTTGTTTGGAACCTGTTACATTGGATAGGAAAAGATGGTTGGATTTCTTAATCCAAGATGGGAAGTTGTTTAGAGGAAGCCAATTGTGCATTCCAAGGAGTTCTATGAGAAAGAATCTAATCAAGGAGAAGCACAGTGGAGGATTAGCTATACATTTTGGTCAAGATAAGACCATTGCTCTTGTTAGTGAGAATTATTACTAGCCATAGCTACAACAAGATGTGAAGAAGTTTGTAAAAATTTGTAGAGTATGTTAGATGGGTAAGGAACAAGTGAGAATACTAGATTGTATCAGCCATTACCTGTACTTGAGAGGCCACATGGGAGGATATTAGCATGGATTTTGTTCTTGGCTTGCCAGGGATACAAAGAGGGCATGATTCCATATTTATTGTGGTGGATATATTTTCAAACATCAAACATGGCACATTTCATTCCTTGTCATAAGACCAGTGATGTTCATATTGCAGAATTTTTTTTAGAGAGGTGGTGAGACTACATGGTCTACTAAAGAGTATAGTTTTAGATAGAGACCAAATTTGTGTTTTTTTTTTGGAGGAAATTATGGAAGTAGTTGAAGAGAAAATTGAAGTTTAGTTCTGTAGACCATCCACAAACTGATGGACAAACAAAGGTGGTGAATAGGAGTTTGGGAAACCTGCTAAGATGCTTAGTAGGAGATAAGCCCAAGGGATGGGATTTGATTATACCACGGGTAGAATTTTCTTACAACAATTCTTCTAACATGAGCATTGGTAAATAACCATTCTAGATTGTATATGGGAGTAGTCCAACTGTTTCTAAACAGAGAAAGATGGATAAGGGGGAGAAGAGTAGTGTTGAGGCTTAATATTTTGCTAAGCACCTAAAGAATTTGCATGAATAGGTGTAGAAACATATCAACAAGATGAACTCACAATATAAGGATAAGGCAGATTAGAAAAGGAGGTATAAGGAGTTCTAGGTAGGAGATGAAGTCTTAGTTCATTTGCGAAAGGAAAGGTTTCTAGTTGGTACATACAAGTTAGAGATGAAGAAGTTTGGATCATGCAAAATCTTGAAGAAGCATGATTTAGGAAATGCATATGAGGTAGAGTTTCCTGATGAAGTTCATATTTCACTTGTGTTTAACATTTCAAACTTGAAAAAATATCATGAAGGAGGAATTGATGAAGAAATAATAGAAACACAATGGAATATTCCAGCACCTACTTCAGAAAAGGAGGAGATAGAATAAATTTTAGATAGTCATGTGGGAAGAAGCACAAGAAATAGGAAATATGAAAAGTACTTGGTGAAATGGAGAGGAAGGCCTATTGAAGATTCATCATGGTTATATGAGTCTGAGGTTAATCATCTTGGTTTTCCTCTAACTCCTAGAAGTGATAGGACCACTTTTCAAATTACCCCGAGTGTTTGATGTAGGAGCATCCACGGTGTAAGAGAAATACTGCATCACCTAAAAAAATGTTGTTTCTTTTCAATAAGAGCTAAATTTGTTAGGGTTACTATTTTTAGTAAGTTTTCATTTATGCTCAGTTGGACACAAAATCTTACATAGGCCTCCAGAATGGTAAATTGAAGCCAATGGAAAATAAATCACTTCAATACCATTTATAATTTGAGAGATATTAAAATTTAAATTTCTAAAAATCCTATTAGAATCTTCAAAGTCAAGTTTGAGGCACTTAGAGGCTTTGGATGGGCCTAAAAAATTAGAGAAAAACAAAAATAGTTGGCCTTTAGGCACTACTTTCTAGCACATCTCTTAAGAGCTTTTCGATGGTATTATAATAGAAAATCCAATGGTCGAATAAAAAGTTATGACTCTGCAAAGTTGTAATACCAAAATTAATAAAATTTGAAAATATTTTCTTGAGGAAGTTACACTTTCCAAAATATTCTAGGGTGGTTACACTTTCCAAATAAAGGTTGTGAAAGGGGTCTACAAAAGGGAGGCCAGAGAAACATAGATGGTGGCTCCAATTTGCAAATTTGTAGATTTATGTAATCAGAAAGCCCATGTCATGGAAAATATAATGTTTTAATTTCATTTTTCATTTTAGTGATTAGAAAATATTTTCTTTCTTCTTGCATTTTGTTTGTGCCATTATCTATTATTTTTGTGAGTTTTAGATTGTAAGGGGAGTACCCTTCATTAGTTTCATTAAATACTCATCCATTTGGACTAGAAATTAGAAACCTTCATAGTCCACTTGATCATTGACATCATAAAATTTGGCATCAAATTTAGTTTGCATATCAAAAATTAAACCCTAATAAACACTTTGTTAAATGGTCCCATCTAGAGGCATATATCCTAACTTTTTGGAGTCAAATTGCAACTCCAAATTTGAGAAATCAGTATGAATTAAAAACTCATATAAATCCTTGGAGCCATCTTCTACTTTTTGTCCCATACCCGATAGGAATTCATTTTGTGTGGAGAAAAAAGTGTTCATACACATGCATATTTTCAAACTGATATTCACACTTACTTAAGCATTGCAAATCAGCTATACTGTCACACACTCCACTACTTTGAAGGTAGGATTTATCAAAATCTATAAAATCTTTTCCCTTACTTAGCTTGGGGTCATCATAATGAAAATCATCACTAACAGCCTCCCATGCATAAAAAAAAACTTCATTTCAGGTTCATTAACATAGTCTAATCCATTTTTCCAGTCATCATTTGAATCAATGTAAAATGCTTCAAAAGAAGGTTTGAATAACTCAGAAATAATAGGTTCAGAATCAAAGCACTCATGGCATCATTATTTGATAGATATACTAACCCAAAGGTAAAAGATTCATTGTAAACTGAATCTTTTTCATTGGCAACTGAACTGGCCTCTTCACTTTTTCTCTCATTAATAGATTCCATGTTGAAAACATTCATATTCCATCTTTTCTTCACATAACATTTAGGAATAGCAAGGAAATGATCTTTCTCATTAGCATCATGGTCAATAGCACCAACATCTTTATCATTTTTGACACTGTGCTTTGGATCAGAATATTGAAATCTTCAAACTCATCATTATTCACAAAGCTTGCATAGTCTATCGTTGATATAACTAGATCACATTCTAGGTATTCCTCAGATGGGATTTTTTCATTCACTTGTGAGGACAAGACTTCATGAACATTCATATTATTGAATCCTTCATTTGAAAAGAGTACCTCTAGATTATCCTCATAAAAGGATTCACAATCCTAAGAAAATTAATCAAAAACCTGACTCTCCTCATCATTCTTATCACAAGAAAATCCATTATTACATAAACTATGCTCTGATTTTTCAGAGTGAATGCTTAAGCTTTCATCTTCTGTAACTTGGTTACTAATTTGTAATGAAAAATCAACAACTCTTGTAAGTGTATCATTATCTTCATTATTGACATAAAGATCCACACTTATGCTACTTGTGGACTAATTATAATTATTACCTTCATCCATACAAAAAGATGAATGTTATTCTTCTGACATACCCCTTTCATTTGCTTACATTGCTTTTTGATCCTTCTCAATAGGAAAACCACTACTAACACCTTGAGGTAATATATCTTGTGCATAATCACACTTGGCTCCCTCAACAATCCTTATCCAATCAAGTATCTGATCAAAACCATGAGGCTTCAACTCATTTGAAAAGGTATTCATCCATGACTCAAATATTTCACACAATAAATTAATGCACATTGAATCCTCATGTCAAACATTTTGGGGCTTCTTGTTGCATCTCAAAAATGTAGGTTACAAATCCTCAGAGGATGCTAGGCTCTATGATCAGACTTGCAACACTATTGAACCAACGAATGGAGTTAACCTATATGGTTGATGACTCCTTGCACTTCAGGCTCTACTAAACCTAGGTAGGTGAACATTGATAGCTGAAGCATATCTAAGGGTTGTGTGACTTAATTGGATTTAAGGATCTATCCATAGCAGCGTAAAGTGTGGAATAGATGAAGGCTTGTTGACTACTCCTACTCCTAATGTGATAATTGGAAATTTAGAATATGAAAGTGGAAAAGGTATAATGAAATGTGAAGTGGACTAGTGCCTTATTGGGTAAGCGGAGTCAATGAAGTTTTGTGATAAGTGACTAGTATTGGTTACAGTTCTAATTGTTTGGCACTTATGTTTGTTTATACCTTGTATAAACATGCAAGAATGTGACTGAAAAACTTTACTTATTGATCCAATCAATCCTATCAAGTTACTATGACTTATTTAAAAGGATTTTAATCCTTCTTTGAATGAACCAATTAAAAAGAATCACATAATGACAACAAATGTGTATTGATAAATGAAGTACATACTTGATTTGAATAACAATATAATATCAAGCTGGAGACAATATGGCAGTCTTATCAATTATAGGGCTCCTCTTACTGATCCAAATTTTACTTCTAAGTTACTGTAATCAATTAAAAAGATTTTAATTCTATGATAGAAACCAATTAACTTGATTACACAATAAAAACTATGTCTGATGAAATTGAACATCAACTTGGATACACAAGTTCAAATAATAGAGAAATAACAGTGTGGAGACAACTAGATAATTGTTCAAATCAACAAACAATAGAAACCAATGTGAAGTCACATAGAATTAAAGATCTATTGATTTCTACCAAAATTTGTGCATGCATCATGGTCCTTTACAGTATAATCTACATCATATATATTATGAAAGTCTCTTCTTTTGTATATCTCTCTCTTCTCTCCTTTTTCGCTCTCGTCATTCAATCATCACATGTTCAACTTATATAGCAATATCTTGAAGAGGGTATACCTCTTTTTAAGTGTCTTTTGGGACTTTATTAACACATAAAATATTAACATTAAGCTCTAATGAGCCACAAATGAACTTGTGTAACATGATCTAGGCACTCCTGACTCAAGTATATATCAACATCATGCACAACATTCCTCACTGCAATCTCCATAATAATCATATTTTCTAAACGCTCATAGGCCTCTTCTAATGTCGAATCTTCATCCTTAGCTACTTCCAAGGATCCCTAAAATATTAGTCAACATTATTTTATCCATTCATTTTGACTTTTCAGTTCTCCATTATCACTGAGCAATGTAGGAACACCTCCTTTTCAAGCAGCAATAAACTCGTTGGAATCTGCTTGAAGTTCCTCATAATAGTCTTTATGCTTCCTTATCAGGTCTTCAGTAGCTGTAATGGACCCAATATTAGAAGTGCTTCTATTTTGTATCTCTTGGGGATTTTCCTGAAGCCTATCATTTATCCTTTTATATTCTTGAATGGCAGTGTGACTCTTAGAGTGAGTTACCTAGAACTTGTCCATCTAGATCATCATATTAGTGAACCTCTTTTGGAGTATTGTAGAAGGTGTGTCAAACCTGGCCTTGATCACTTGAGTGTGCATCTACTGATTATTCATCTATAATTCCTCCCACTTGTCCTTTAATTGGGAGCCTTCTCCTTGAGTCAACATTTTAGTAGATTCTTTGAATGTATCCTTAATTGTCTCTTAAAAGATCATTTTCTTTAAGCATCCTTTTAGTGTTCAACTTGTACATATCTTGTTCTTTAATCAACATTTGAATTTGTGCCTTGTTCAATTTGGCTACATTTATGACAATATCAGCTATGACCATAGGATCAGTTTCACTCAATTTTAATATCATCACATGAAAAATTCTTTCTCTGTATCAATAATTACAAGCTTCTTATGTGGGGGGTATAGAGCCTAGATCATAAGAGAAATCTCATAAGGATTGTATCTTGACCCTGTGTATACCTCTATTATCCATTTTGGACCAAGCTTGTGTTTGGCATCATTATTGTACAAAAAGCTATAAAAAACTAAAGCATAGCTTAAGTCCAAACTAGGAAAGATCATCACACTAGACTCCTCTAATATTTTCTTCCCTTCTTTGGAGTCATTTTCTTCATTTCATTCTCCACCTCCATTTTAAATGTGCTCAACAACTTCCTTTCATTATTGGGTGTGATGTCTTCAATTGATTCCCTTATTGTTTTTTCCCTTTTGTTTGTACAAGAAAGATTTAAATTTAGAAGATTTAATAAATTGGTCGTCTGAGACAAAAGATTTATAAGCCAATTTCCTAGCATCTGTGTCAGATGGTTCCCCAACTTCTTGCTCTCTATTTGGAGGCCGATACTCTTCAATCCTTAGCTTGAGGATCTTATCAGGTTGGATTTGGGGTTCTTTTTCTTAAGAAGATTTCTCACTACCAGAGGATAACATTTCTACTTCTTGTATCTCCATCTTTTTTTCAATTTCTCTATTATAATTATCAATTTCCAATTTGGCCTCTATTTCTTCCATGTTTCTGTTAATATCATCATGAGGATATGGTACATGAACATATCCACCTACATTCTATTTTTTCTTGGAGAAATCAATAAAGCCTTCAAGATCAAATCCTTTCCTTGGTGCAGCCTTCTTCATATGGAAATGTGACAATTTATCCAAAATGAGATCATATCCTTCTTTTGATACTACAGTAAAATCCCCAAAACATAATGTACTAGACATGAATGACTATTTTTCATATGCACTCAAGTTCATGACATTGGAATAATCTAGTTGCCTGGCAATATCTAGATATGCAATTCTATTTGGCACAGTCTTGGGTAATAGGAAAGGTGTGTCTTCAAAACCATAAACCTTGATCATAGTGGAATCAACAAAACAATACCAGTCACCCCAATTATGACTTACAATTAGTGGTCCATTGAAATCCTTAGACCTTAAGAATATTTTGATCTCATTAGATAATGAATAATTACAAGGGTGATCATAAAACTTGTACAATGTCTTGACAAAGTGTTCTTCAAAATAAACATTATTAGAATTGACAAATCTATTGTCCCAAATGGGGGACCATAATTGTATCAGTAATGGCTGATCCTCTTCATCCAACTATGTGATTCTTAATTCCTCTAGCCATATTCCTAACTCTTGTCCATAGTACAATATCATGTGCATGAGAAGGGAATAATGTTTAAAGTTCATTGTGGGAGAACCATTCTTGATGGATATTATCCCTAAGTCAATCCATTTGGAAATGTGTGAAGCATAATCAAAAGTTCTTGCATTGTGACATTATATGTCTTTTGTGATCACCATTGGCCCTATAGACATAAATTCAGAGACCTATGTTCCCATTATTTGACCCACTAAGAAGTAAGTATATTTTTAATAGGGCTCGAACAAATCAACATGCAAGGGAGGTATGTCACCATCCTCAAGTGGTACTAGGTTTTCGTCTTCTCTAGGCCTATGTAACAGTAATCTCCATCCTTTGTAGGTAGTGTCCATCCTCCAATATTCCTTTTCTAATTCCTCATGCACTATAGGCTGATCACATGTGTCATCTAGGCTGAAAACTTCACAAAGTGCAATTTTGGATACATGTATGAAAGGTTATCCTTGCGGGTTGCAAATGGCTTTAAGGTTTTGGTTATAATAGTTGGACAAAAGTTTTATAAGGTCTATATTCACAAAGATGTTAGGAAAAACTAGCTTTTCCAAATTGAAATTCCAAGGGTTAAACTGGTTCAAATCTACTTCTCCGACAATAATGAAACATGAACAATTTGTATCCCCTAATGGGGGTCCACACATCACCTACATGTTTACATTTATCTTCGAATCTTTCTACATTATCCCTCAATTGTGCAGATCTTCTATCTTTTGGCCTTGAACTAGGCAATTGATCAATGAGGTCTTGGTTTAGTTTCCATTCTTTTTCTTTCAATTCCTGCCTCGTTTCGGTTTTCTGCTTCTTATTTTTAGACTGACTACTTTCACCTTGTTGCTTCTTGTTTTTTGTTTTTACAAAACTTTCCATCTTATTTCTCTACAAGATGGTAGAATTGAATTACAATCTATCAATTGCATGGATATTTTGTATGCTTACTAGTATGTTTTTGGGTGCACTAAATTCCTTGACTTCCAATCAATCTCCCGTCCTTTGCTACAACTTCTAAATTTTTTTTTGGTTCAATCTCTTTTCAATTAGAAATGTTCATATAAGGTTCGTTTGTGTGGCCATTAATGTCTTTCACTAGAAATGAATGCAATAGGTTTTTCAAATTTTGAAATGTCAAAGTGATATAACAATATTGCATCAATGGAACCCCTCTAGTCTTAGGCCGATTTGTGTGCTTCATTTGGCGCCATGTTTGTTTATACGTTTATAACTAATCGCCAAGACTAAATGAATGTCCTTTTTATATGAAGTGCCCCTTTGGTTCTCTGATTCAGTTAGGAAGACAACTTAATACTCTCACTGATATTTTACAACTTCCCTTTCTCTCTCTTTTCAATTCCTAATGTTTCGGGGAGAACATTATGAAGTTCAATATCAGGGTGGTTTGGACCATTAGAAATCCTTTTAAACATTTCCCGGTGTCTTTCCAACAAATAGTGGTCAATCCATATTATCATTAGGCTGACATGTATCATCCCTAAGAGAATAAAATTCCTTTCCGATATACTTGGTCTCCCCTATATTTTTCCTCTACCACTTTTTTCGTTGGGATAAGTTGATGGGACCTTCCTCGAAAACTTTTCTAAGGAACCCACATAGTCAGAGAGATCGAAGGAACCCATTTCGATCATACATGTCTCTATGATATAATTTTTCTACTATTTTATTAGTGAAAGTATGTATGTTTCTCCCTAATAAGGTCTCCATCAGTGTGATGCACGAGCTTGGTGTGATTTGAAAATTTCCCTTCGACTAGCTTGCTTTTGCCAATAAGTTTTTCATTGGTGAAATGTTATGCATTATCTTCCTGATTGTGTAGAAAATATTTAATAAAGGGCTATGACCTGTTGATTAGAAAGGCATGCACATGATCTTCCTAATAAGGATCAATTGCTCTTAAAATTTTTGCTCAACTATGATCAGGGAGACGCTTATATGCCAAAGGCCACATCCATGGGATCATTAGTTAACATGGGTTATAAAATGGATTTGGTCACATGAATTTTTACAATTTATGAAATCAAATGTAACAACTAGTGAATAGGATTTTTAGTCCTACAGTGGGTTTGATTGGGGATGTTTACTGCTTATGGGTATAGCAAGAATCTCAGTCTCTAGGGAAGTAGACCAAATGTATTATTTATTTGGTATGGAAGTTGAAGTGAATTTAGGAATGGGTGAGAAATGGAAGTAGAGTGGAATCCTATACTATTGTGCATGGAAAAAAATATTTTAAGAGGTTTCTCAAGAATTGTCCATGCACTGGAAATTCTTAATCCTCTTTATGGTCTTGAAGAAAGAAGTTCTTTTAGAACTGTCCATGTACTAGCAATTCTTGTTCTTCTCCTGTCATGTTCTGGAGGTAATATGAATCTTCACCACCCTTGCCAACAATGACAAATGGTCCTAACCATCGAGCTTCAAATTTTCCATGCTTCCCTTTGTCTTGACTCTTGGCATTCCAAATGAGAACCATGTCATTTACTTCAAATTTTATGCCATGTCATTTACTTCAAATTTTATGTTTTTAGCCCTTTTTCATATAGGTATTTCATTTGTAACTACTTCTTATTGTGTTGCTAAGCTTGGTTCCTAACTGTAGACATGGAAAATGTACTGATTGACATTGCACATCTAATCCTGACTTCTAACACCATTTCATCCTAAATCATCCCTCAGTCTAGCCATTTAATTAAATACCCTTATTTCATTAAATTCATCAATCTTCCACTCTTAATTAAATAAATCATTTATTTGATTAAGTCATTTAATTAAACCAATCAGTCTGATCTAATTATCCCTATTTAATTAAATAATCAATCTTATTTGATTAAATCCTTAAAGTCTATCTCATTAAATTAAATAAATTAAAACCTTATTTGATTTAATCTAACTTCAGCGCCTTTAATTAAATAAATCAAAAATCCTTATTTAATTAATCCTTTTATCATATTCTTCTCATATTTGATTTAAATCAACCCATAAATCTAAGTCAAATTTGTCACATCATCTAATCTCCCATTAAATTAATTAACCCTTGATTAATTTAATTCTAATTCATTTCCCATCCTCTAGCTTTTTCCACTTGCACATGGAAATAGATTTAATCCATTTATTAAATCCTTATTTTCTCTCAACATGGCATAATGGAGGAATATTCTTTCAAATTTGAATTCAAATCCAAGTGGACTTTTTCCTTCCAACAAGACATTTACTTCACCTAATAAGTCCTTTTGCCTTGTGCCAAGTGGCATTTAAGACATTCCTTTTCCCTCTTACATGTCATTTCACTAATTTCAAATATCACCTAATTGTATTTATGGGCACATTCATCAAAATGTGCACATCCTTCATCCATCCATCTCTTGACAAGTGGCACCTTTCCATTGGTTGAATGTTAGTCCCACATTGCTTTATTTTGGTCATTTCTCCAACTTGTCATTCTATAAATAGGAGGCTTCATTCCTCATTTTAGCATCCACAATTTGAGAAAACTTACTATACTCATTTTCATCATCAAGCATTAGTATTTCATCAAGATTATAGCTAGGTTATGTAGGTTTTTCATCATGGAGCTGCATTGAATCTTCAACAAAGTGGATCATTCTTCATCACCAATCAACATTGCATCATTAGAGTTGAGAAAGGGCCAATTTTCACATCAAATTGGCACCAATTCCCCCATGGGATCAAGATTTTTCTTGTTTAATTAGGATTCAATCTCTTTTCTTGCTTTCTTATTGTGTTCTCCATCTCATTTCCTATTTTAAACTTTTCAAATGGATTTCATGGTGAACTTAGATTCTAACTTTCATTTCAATCTTCTAATGTGTGTGTTTGTTGTGTTTTGCAGGTACTAGGATCTTGGTTCACATTTTGGCACTAGAAGGAGGGAAAACCAGAAGTTCTAATCATGTTTTTTCAGCAAATACAATGCTTTTTTTGTTGTTTTGTGTCTCTACAGGGAACTCCACCGCTAGCAGACCAACGTCGCAGTTTAGAACTGCTAGGACTCTAGTGTCTCTATATCGCACCACTACAAATTCCAAACTTCGATGCTCTTTGTTTCCTACCCAGAATTCAAAATCTCAAATGGTGTCGAGTCTTTTTCACACGCTGAAAATTTTTCATATTCCAAACTCCACCACTGGTTGAAATAGCGAAACCTTCATGCTCTCTATCCCTATTGTAGAATGATGTTGACTGATAATCGATGCTATATAGCACTGCTGAATATTTTAAACTGCACCACCTTTGTGGGTCACGCCGCTAAAGGGAAGTAAAAAGTGAAAATTATTTTTATGATACATGCTTTTTTTTTCAAATTCTGATCATTTGGATTGTTCTCTGATCTCCTGACCTTTGTTTTTGCATACTTGATTGGTTGTCTTGTAGGTGGGCTCAATCAAAGGTGAAGAGGGAAAGAAGCATAATGACATCATTCTTTCATGATACCACCTGTTTTTGAACACTTTAGTGTTTGTTTAACACTCTTAGAGAACTCACTATTTCTCTTAAAGAAAACTTGTTATCTTTCATTCTTAGGACATACTAGTTTCCTTTTGGGTTCTGAAAAGAACACTTCAATTTCTTGTTACAAAAGGGCTTAAAATGAACTTTAGGACACAAACTTACTAGAGTTGGTTTTCAGATTTAACAATTGAACAAGGAAATCTTCACATTTCCTTTGGTGCTTAAAAAAGAAGTCATTATGGCTTTGTGGGTCTTAAAATGAGCATATGCTACTTTGTTTTGTGATTTCTTACTCAAACTAACAACATTGAAAAGACATATGCACTTCTCTCGCACCTCACGGTGATCTTGAGAATCAAAAGGTTTTTTGGTGGTCTTAGGTTAGGATAAAGTAATTGCCTCCACATTTCATTTTAGGAACTAAAATTAAACACATCTTGCTAGTGCGAGTCAAACCTATTGCATGTATTCTCTCTTTTTTTTTCAACAAAGATCGATCAATTTACGCATATGTTTGCTTACCTTTTTTTTTATCTTAGAGGGATTGCCTTGGGGAAAAATTACTCACCCAAGGGAATGACTCAACTGGTAACACTCTAAAGCCAAGAGTATTTCCAGTCGGGATATAAAAGTGGGTACTGGAACAAAGGCCAGTATCACATAGTTGGTTTCGACGAGAAGGGTAGCAATGGTCTCTCACCTGGATGGATCAACTACTACAAACGTAAAGTCCAAATTAAAACCCTTGTTGTAGAAAGGCCAAAATCCCTATCTATTTGTTGGTGCAAGAATGGTCATTCTAAAGCTGCCCCACACTTTTAAGGTTTTTAGTAGAAATGGAAAGTATGCCATGGGAGTTTCATGGGTACTAATGCTCGAATTCCCTGAGAAATGAGTGCGAGGAGAGGAGTCAGTGGGGTCAAGCATCTAACCATTCACTAAAAATAAGCGTAGCTAGACTTGTCCAAGTGGGGACTCAACAAATATAGTCTTTCATAGCCATAGGATTGTACCTATTCTTGGTTACAAAACACTTTGCTTAATTTGTAAACATTTTGAAACAAACATTTAACATTGTCATTAAAACTTCAAACCCTTTAGGAAGCAAATACAATTGACCAAATCTATGTGTTATTGCTTGCCCTTGGGATTTATCCTTAGAGGTTTCTAAGCATTTGGTTTTATATCTCAATTTGCTTACTAAAGTTAACAATAGGTAACCCTTTCCTTGATTTCATCAAAGCTCCACACGATATACTTTGTGGGATGAGAAGTTAAGACATTGGACATCTAGTTTGAAAAGCTAATCAAGAAGTGTTTGTGGTAAAATGAAGTCATTATGAAAAAACTAAAGACAATTGAATCCCATACATGTGTCCCAAATGATTTCACGCAAGATCAAGATAAAGAAACCAAAGGTAAAATCTCTTAGTCCAAAAGATCACCAAAAGCGTCTCTCAATGCTATACGAATTCAGATGAAGACTACATTTTAACTTCTATAGGAAAGCTTCAAGAAACAACCCAAATTTGTATGAGTTATTTTGTCAACAAAATCCAATTTTTTTCAAGAATATGCACACCTTGTCTAGAGAAAAGCATGTTCATCAAAACCGAGGTCTAGTAAGCAAGTGTCTTTTTAGGTAAACTTTGGACAAATCATTTGAAACAAATCAAAAATCATCTTGTTTGATTAGATGTGTGTAGATGCATCCTTCTCCACACATCTAAGTCAAATTATCAAATCTTGTGAACAAGTTTATCCCTTGATAACATCCAACATCTTGGGGTTTAGGAATTCATAATCCAAAATCAATCATCTTGTTTGGTTAGGTGTGTTTAGATGAATCCTTCTTCTCACACTTAGTCAAATTCGCATCTTGAGGACAAATTCACTCTAGGACAACATCCAACCTCTTAGAGTTTATGAGTTCACAATCCAAATCCAAATCTAATCTAATCTAATCCCAAATAAAAATCAAACATCAAATCCAAGTCCTAAATTTTAACATATCCTTCAACATTTCTCAAGAGTCCTAATCATCCATATCATCCATCCTTCATTTTCACCATCATACTTTTGATCCTTAAAACATCCTAAATTATCTCTTTTGTACATAAAGTTAGATCAATCAAAAGAATTAGAGATTCATCTCCTACATCCTAGAAAATTGATCCCTATTTTATGGTGCAAACTAGATCGCAACACAAGAGGAACATGGAAGCTAACAAAGAAACATCCACTTCAAGCGACCTAAGCCAAAAAAATTCTAAAATAAATCCTGTTGGATCAAGAAATCCTTTAACTAACTTTCCTTCATCATCACAAAATCAACAAGAGGAAAGTGTTCAAGTGGAGGATCTTACCAATAATCCCTTTGGAATGTCACATGAGGAAATCACTGAAATGGTTCAAAATTTGGAAAATCATAAGATTATCAACATCATGATGAGACTCAATCTTTCATTATATATGCTTGAATTAGCAAAGCAAGGGGCTAAACTCCCTTCCAATTTCAATGTAAGAACTATTTTGGAATCATGTTTTGGGATCATACCCCCAATATCATCCACCATCCCAATTTCATCTACACCTCTATTCCAAAACATCACCCAAGACATCCCCCAAATTACATCATCCATTGCTCCAACTCAACCCATTGTTAACAAGGGAAGTGCATTTCTCAATGCATTGCAAACACATCCCCTCGTAAACAATCAGGATTTGGATGAAAACACCATCTTGGGATAGTCCATACCCCAAAGTCCATTACATACATATGTTCCCCTCACTTTTCATGATCCTAATGACCCATCATCATCATCCTTTCACACAACACCTCAAACTTCTCTCCCCATAACCTCACAAAGAGAAAGTGATTTATTTGGATCAGGGGGCATCTTTGACACTACATCTTCATCATTCCCCCAAGGGAGTATGCCATTCACATTTCCACCACTTCCACCATTACCATCAATATCCACACCACCTCTTAGTTTAGGGCTTCCCCCTTTACCAATCATCAATCAAAGCACCATATCAAATCCTCAAAACTTTTCATTGATATCACAACAACAAATGGAAAGCACACAGGAAATCACCACATCATCAACCATCCCCCAAACATCTCAAAACATGGTCTCACAAGGACCAAGCATATCGATTGCAACATCCACCACTCAAAACCCACTCATCAATACGACAACACTTCTCATCACCACAACAAGCATCATTCTAAATCCACCTCCACCACCATCACCACCAAACTCAAATACATCAAATAAATATAGCATTTCACTACAAGCTACCCAACAAGTGGCCTATCAAAAGGCACTTCAAAAAATCCAAAATCGACAAGTTGCACAACAAGTCACTCAAGCAGTGCAAGCCGCTCAAGCCGCTCAAGCCACTCAAGTAGTGCAAGCCACTCATTCCATGCAAGCTGCTCAAGAAACACAAAAAACACAAGCCACTCACACTGCACAACAAGCACAACAAGAATAGTAGGCTGCACAAGCCCAAGCCTTATTACAACAACAACAACAACAACAAGCTGCTCAAGCTACTCAAGCTGCTCAGGCTACACAGGTCGCACAAGCTACACAGATTGCACAAGCTACCCAACAAGCTCAAGCCCAAGACCAAGCACGAGCTCAAGCTCATGAACAAGCCCAATACCAAGCACACACATAGGAACAAGCACAGTATCTTGCACAACAACAAGCAGCCCAGCAACAAACATATTAGTAAGCACTAAAACAATACCAAGAGCAACAAGAAGTAGCTTGATTAGTAGCACAACAACAAGCATTGTTGGTGCAACAATAGTAACAACAAGCTCAACAACATGCACTACTAGAACAACAACAATAGGACCAACAAAAATTGTTGTTGGTACAACAATAATCGTTGTTGGAACAACAATAATCGTTGTTGGTACAACAACAATCATTTTTGGTACAACAATAATTGCAAGCATACTTGGCTCAATAGAATGTGCAAGCACCATCTATCAATACACCAACCACTCCACCCATCCCACTAACAATTGAACCACCGCAAAACACTTTCACCCCACCCCCTAATCCGCAAAATAATGTGACAACACAAATCAGGTTGCTCTCACAACAAGTGCTTGATCTTCAATCAAGGAGAACCACCAAAACACCCAACAACTTTTGTCCCTATTCATTTGATAGGAGCCTCATAATGAAACCATTCCCAAAGGATTTGAGATCCCCAAATTTGATAAATACTATGGGATGGGAAACCCTAAAGATCACATTAGGGAATTCTAGGTTCATTGCATGGAAGTTGCATATGATGATACCTATCTGATGCAGTTATTTCCTAGAAGCTTGGCTAGCCACACCATGAAATGGTTCTCTCGCCTTCCTCCAGGCATCTAAAAATTCCAATAAATAGTAGACGTAGTCATAAAAAATTATGCATTCAACATTAGTATAGATGTTAGTATAAATGAATTATTAGCTCTAAAACAAGGTAAGAATGAATAATTTCTTTCTTTCTTACAACGATGGTGATCCAAGGCCAATTGAAGCAAATGGGTCATGCTAGAAGAACAAAAAGTTTGCACTATCATAGCCAATCTTGACGGAGCCTTAGCATTTCATCTCAAAGTGTAAGGCATTACCACATATGACCAATGGATCTCCAAGGAACTCAACATCGAACGATCCCTTATGACACAACCTGGAGGATCACCTGCATATCTTGAATAGAAAAATAATCGCCCATCCACCAATTACAATGAAAAACCTCGCACATGGGAAAAGAACATAAACATTACCAATGATGGTGTTGTCAATGCTAAAGTTGTGATCAGTGCCCCTTAGAAAAACATGCTTGCAACCCAACAACAACCCTAAAACCACCATCAAAACAATCATCAAGCTAACGTAGTGACATAATAGCCAAACAATCAAGCAATCAACAACATAAATGATCAAAGGGGACCACCCCAGCGAAAGAAAAATTCCACCAAGTGGAAGTACACTACCCTTGGGGAACCACTCGAGGACATCATGAAGAAAATAATAAATGAAAACCTCATCAAGGCTCCTACCTATGAGAATTACCAGGAACCAGATGTGAAACCACCCTGGTACAGTGAAAATTAGCTTTGCGACTTTCACAAAATCAAAGGGCACACCACTAGTAGTTGCATGAGGTTGAAAAAATTAATCCAAGACCCCATTGATCAAAAAACCATAAATGTGGAGCAGCCAACAGGAAATCAAAACCTCAAAATCTACACGGATCTGATGCCTAACCATAACAATAAAGGGAGCAATAACACTGATAAGGGAAAGGGTACCTTGAAGAGGGTGAATCATGTGTACGACCATGTCATTGCATCCCTAGATGAATATTGTGCTACCATCACCATCAAAGGAGCCCATACTAATTGTGGAGTCACCACAAGAGGCAA